>VXBQ01006410.1:4918-24037 GCA_013400175.1 Phainopepla nitens | reverse complement strand
TCCTCTCACTCTCATTTCTCTCCTCTCACTCTCATTTCTCTCCTCTCACTCTCATTTCTCTCCTCTCACACTCATTTCATTCCTCTCCTCTCACTCTCACTTCTGTCCTGTCACTCATTCTTGTCCTGCCACACTCATTTCATTCCTGTCCTGCTCTCACTGTCGCATTGCTGTCCTCTCACTCTCATTCCTCTCCTCTCACACTCATTTCATTCCTTTCCTCTCACTCTCACTTCTGTCCTGTCACTCATTCCTGTCCTGCTCTCACTCATTCCTGTCCTGCCACACTCATTCCATTCCTGTCCTGCTCTCACTCTCTCATTTCTGCCCTGCTCTCGCTCATTTAATTTCTGTCCTGTCACTCATTTCTGTGCTGTCACTGGTTTCTATCCTCTCTCACTCATTTCTCTCCTGTCACTCATTCCTGCCCTGCTCACTCTCATTTCTGTCCTCCCTCACTCGTTTCTGCCCTGCTGTGCCCCATCCCCACCTTGTCCCCAGCCCCGAGTGCCACCTCCAGGAGTTCCTGGGACACCTCCAGGCATGGGCACTCCAAACTCCCCCAGGCAGCCCCTTCCAGGCCCTGACCACTTTTTCCACGAAGAAATCCCTCCTCATGTCCAAGCTGACCCTCCCTGTGCCCCTCCTTTTCTCCTGAGGCTGCCAATTCACCACAACAAAAAAACCCTCTCTTTTTTTGGGGTTTGCCAAAAGCTGTCTGTGCCCAGAGGGTTCCCAAAACCCTTCCCTGCCCTGGGGCCGAGTTTGCTCTGCCTGCTCCCCAAGAACAAAGGGCTCTGCTGATTGAATTTGGGATTTCTGGCGAGCTTTTCAGGCTGAAGGCTGTGCCAGCAGCAGAGCAGGGAGTTTGAAGTGATTATTTCTGCATCCAAGTGCCTTTCCCTGCCAGGGAAATGAATATCCCTGCAAAGAGGAGCTGCAGAGTGAGTGAGTGAGAGGAGCTGTGGGCTGGGATTTTGGAGATGCCCTTGGCTGAGCCCCAGCACCAGGGCAGGTGCAGTCAATGGGCTCAGCCTCCCCAGCACGTTCCTGAAAAGTAGTAGGAGGCTTTTTCCCAAATCTGTTCCCTGTTTATGTCCCTTGGAGTGATCTGAGCTTGGATTCCTCCACCAAATCTCTCACAAAACTCATGTTCAGGTCTGAATTCTGCTGTGTTGTCCTCCTCAAATCTCATAAAACCCGTGTTTGGGTCTGAATCCTGCTCTGTATCCCAAAATCTCTCACAAAACCCATGTTTGGGTCTGAATCCTGCTCTGTATCCCAAAATCTCTCACAAAACTCGTGTTTGGGTCTGAATCCTGCTCTGTATCCCAAAATCTCTCATAAAACCCATGTTTGGGTCTGAATCCTGCTCTGTATCCCAAAATCTCTCACAAAACTCATGTTTGGGTCTGAATCCTGCTCTGTATCCCAAAATCCCTGTGTGCTCAGATGCCACAGGCAGGGCTGGGTTCAGTCCTGGCCAGACCTGGCACCTCTCGTGCCCACGGTTCCCCTCCAGGCAGAGCCTGGTGCTGGTGCCATCTGTCCCTGCGTGGCACAGGGACATCTGTCCCTGCTGTCCCTGCTGTCCCCGGGGTTCTGGCCCGGTGTCCCCTGTCCCCACATGACAGGTCCCTCTCCTTGGCCCTGCTCAGCTCATTGCTGCTCTGCTGAGACCCAAAAATTCCGGGGCCAAATAACGAAAATTCAGGGGCCAAATCACGAAAATCCACTACGTGAAGGGATGCTCTTAGTGGATATCCACTGAAAGAAGTTGCAGCAACTCGCGATTCCCCACTTCCTTACCCTTAAAATAAAAGGCAAGGCTAAACTTTCCAGCTCGAAACGTGGAAAAAAAACTCCATTTAACCCCTGCATTTGCTGGATATCCCTTCATTCAGTGGATATCCCTTCATTTTATCCACCCGGGACAAGTCATTTTTAAGCTCTCAGGGGCCGTGGGATATTGAATTTTGCCCTTCCCCCTGCGCTGGGAGCTGGCAGGGATGAGTCCTGGATCCCTTCCAGTTGCCATCAGGCACTCTCTGAACGCCGCCAGATCTTTGTCCTTTCAGTCCTTTGCTTTGGTTCTCCTTAATTATCTGCGAAGGCCAGCCCTGGGGGGGATGTAAGCGGTTTTATTTACACGTTTATTTATTCGCCCTTTTCGCCGCTGGGGCTGCGTTGATGCCGGGGGAAGAAGTGTCAGCGTTTAGGGACCCTGCTGGATTCAGCACGGGGAGGGAGAGCAGGGGTTTGAATCCCAGAGCTGTTCGGAAAAGCTCCGCGGTGTTTTGGCCTCAGGCGGAGCTCCTGGAGCGGCTCAGGTGTGGCTGTCACCTGCTGGATGTCCCTCTGTCCTCGCCTGCCCCAGCCGTCCTGCTTGGTCTGCTGAACGGACAGAGCTGGTTTAGACTGGAGATGATGGAAAAGTTCTTCCCTGGGAGGGTGGGGAGGGGCTGGGGTGGAATTCCCAGAGCAGCTGAGGCTGCCCCTGGATCCCTGGAGGTGTCCAAGGCCAGGCTGGAGCCCCCTGGGACAGCGGGAGGTGTCTCTGGGGTGGCACTGGGTGGGATTTAAGGTCCTTCCAGCCCAAACCATGCTGGGATCAAGCAGCTGCTCTTAGAGAAATCAGTCTGGAGGCTGTGGAGAGGGAAGGAGAGCTCGTGGGGGAACCAGAGTGGGAACGAGAGCGGTGAGCAGCTCTGCATCCTCTCCTGAGGGCCCCTGAGTCACACAGCCCAGAAACGAGTGATCCTTTCCCTGGGTCCCTGGGTCCTCCCCAGACATTCCCTGAGAGACCCAGCTTGGCACCAGCCCAGCTCATTTGGGACTTTGGGATGGACAGGGACACAGGGACAGGATCCTGCATGGACAGGGACACATGGACAGGACCTGGATACAGCCCCAAGGATGGACAGGGACCCAGGGACAGGACCTGGATGGACAGGGACACAGGGAGAGGACTCATGGATGGACAGGGACACAGGGACAGGACCTGGATACAGCCCCGTGGATGGACAGGGACACAGGGACAGGACCTGGATGGACAGGGACACACAGACAGGACCTGGATACAGCCCCATGGATGGACAGGGACACAGGGACAGGATCCTGGATGGACAGGAGCCCAGGAGCAGCTGCTGTGCCCAAGGAACGCTGTCCCAGGAGGGTTTTCCATCAGGCAGCAGCACCACGAGGGCACGGAAAGGCTGGAGCCTCCCAGGCTCTCCCAACAGCCGGCGCCCACTGCCCGAGGGATCTGCTCCAGCTGCACCCAAATATCCCCCACAACAGGGGGAAAAAAACCTCGTTCAGTGACCAGAAATCGCTGCAAACGAGAAGCTCCCTGAATACTCAGGGTCCCTAAAGGCGCCTGGCGGCGTGGGGAGTAACAGCTGGACTTTTCCCCCGCCAGGGAATGAATCCCTGTGGAGGCAGCAGCGGGAAGGAGCCCCAGAGCAGCTGAGAGACCCCTGAGGAGGAGCTGCTGGAGGAGGGGACTCCCCACTAACTGCAGGGGCCCGGGGCCTCTCGTCCCTACTAACAAATGTCAACAACTCGGTAAAGTCCTGCCTTCGTTCTTTACAAAATGAGCCCAGGATTCAGGTCCTTAGGGGCAGAAACATCCATTTTTTCCAAAATGAGCTCAAGGTTTGAGGGTTTGAGGGT
This sequence comes from Phainopepla nitens, assembly GCA_013400175.1. Classification (NCBI taxonomy): domain Eukaryota; kingdom Metazoa; phylum Chordata; class Aves; order Passeriformes; family Bombycillidae; genus Phainopepla; species Phainopepla nitens. Next base: position 20,362 of record VXBQ01006410.1, on the reverse strand, counting down.
TTAGGGGCAGAAATATCCATTTTTTCCAAAATGAGCCCAGGATTTGAGGTTTTAGGGGCAGAAACATCCATTTTTTCCAAAATGAGCTCAAGGTTTGAGGGTTTGAGGGTTTAGGGGCAGAAATATCAATTTTTTCCCCACGTGTCAAAGATAAGTCATGCTCCATGTGAAAATGGAGCCTGGGAAATTGGAACCTCATCCCAAAAATCCAGGCAGAGAGGACGTGGAGACCCTCGTGCTGTCATGAGATGTCTGAGCCAGGGCTGGCACCTGGGAGCAGGCTGGGAGGTGGGAAGGAAACCAAATATTCCCTGTGAAGTTTTGGGGCTGGCTTTGGAAAGCACCAGGTGCATTTGGATTGATGGGAGAGGCTGTTCCTGGCAGCTGGGAGCTCTTGGAACGGGGAAGGGAACGCCAGGAATCTGGATTTTTTTGGGGGGGAGCTCCACAAAGTGGGGTTGCAGCTGCCAGTGGGGGGAAATTTCATAAAATGCGGGAGGGAAATTTCATAAAATTTGGGTGCTGAGTGTGGCCACTGCCCTTCTGGGTTTAATCAGAGCCAGAGGAATCCCCAGAGCCCTGGCTGGTGCAGCTGGGCTGTTGTGTCATGAGAAATATTCCTTCTTTCCTTCCTTCCTTCCCCTGGAGCGCTCGGGTTACATCCTGAGCCCCGGGGTGCAGCCTCTCTCTGAATATTCCAAATATTCCCGAATATTCCAAAGCCCTGCTGGGCTCAGGGCCTGCCCTGCTGCTGCACATTTTGGGGGGTGCTGAATTTCCTTGGATTCCTGGGGGGGATTTGGTTGAATCATGGGATGTGCAGGCAGGGAAAGCTGAGGGAAAGGAGCATTTTGTGCTCAGTTCCTGCATCCATCCGTCTGTCCATCCATCCCATGTCCATCCTTCCCTCCATCCCTGCCCCACTGGCTGCATTGTGAGGAACCATCAGCTGTGCCCCAAAAATGAGATTTTTGTGCATGTTTTTGTGCCCATCCCTGGGTATAAGGACTTGTCCCTGGTGTGCAGGACAATCTCTAGAGGAAGGTACAAACCTGTTTCGCCTGGGCTGAAATCCCCTCTGCTTCGGTGCCAAAATTTGGGGGATTTTCCAAGCCCGAGGTCAGTGGGAAGCAAGAGCTGCTGTCACCTCCCAGGGATGGTGGGGACAAGCAGGAGCCACCACCAGCACAGGCTTTCCCTTTGCTCAGCAAAGGACGATTCCAGCTTCTCCCCCAGCTTCCAAAACTGGGATTTAGAGGAGTTTCAGGGATGTGGAGAACTCCGGGAGGGAATTGTTGGAAAAACAACTCGGGGAGCCGTGACAAAAGGGCTGTGAGGTGACACCAGCAGGGACAGAGCCTCGGGAGGGGCTGGCTGGGAGCCGGCAGCAGCAGGAGGGGTGTCCAGGAGCAGGGGTGGCAGGAAATGGTGGCACTTCCCCCTGCCCTCACGTCCCTGTTTTCCTGTCCCCCTGCAGGGAGCAGCCGATCTTCAGCACCAGGGCCCACGTTTTCCAGATCGACCCTGCCACCAAAAGGAACTGGATCCCTGCCAGCAAACACGCCCTGACCGTCTCCTACTTCTACGATGCCACCCGCAACGTCTACAGGATCATCAGCGTGGGGGGAACCAAGGTGGGGCACCCTGTTTTCTCCCCTAAAAGGCAGCTTTTCCCACGAAAAAGGCAGATTTTCCCACGAAAAAGGCAGATTTTCCCACAAAAAAAGCAGATTTTACCACCAAAAAGGCAGATTTTCCCACACGAAAAGCAGCTTTTCCCATTTAAAAAAAAGCAGCTTTTCCCACACAAAAAAGCAGCTTTTCCCACAAAAAGAAGGAGATTTTCCCCCACAAAAATAGCTTTTCCTCCCAAAAAAGTAGATTTTCCCACAAAAAAAAAAAGGGGATTTTCCCTCAGAAAAAGCAGCTTTTCCCCACAAAAAAGGAGACTTTCCCACAAAAAAAGGAGATTCTCCCGCACAAAAATAGCTTTTCCCACACAAAAAAAGGGCGATCTTCCCACACAAAAAGCAGCTTTTCTCACAAAAAGCTTTCCTGACGGGCCCTGCCTCTCTCCACAGGCCATCATCAACAGCACCATCACCCCCAACATGACCTTCACCAAGACATCCCAGAAATTCGGGCAGTGGGCCGACAGCCGAGCCAACACCGTGTACGGGCTGGGCTTCGCCTCGGAGCAGCACCTGTCCCAGGTAACTCCAGGGAAACCTCTGAGAGCCCTCAGCCTCCAGAGAAAACCCCCAGGACCCGCTGCAACGCTGTTCTGGCCGGGCTAAAATGGAATTAAAGGTGCAAAGATACCAAAAACAGCCTTAAAGCTGTGTTTGCAGAGTGCTTTGAAACCGAGCTGAGGCTGCGGGTTCTGTTTGTGGTCCTGACCCCCTGAGTGCCAAATTCAGGGGTTCCTCCCTGAATTTTGTTGTTCAGGAGGAATTAAAAAGCGTTTTAAATGAAGCTGCAGGCAGAGGAGGAGCCCAGGCAGGAGCTCTGCTCGCTCCACGTTTCGGCACAGCCCCACGGTGACTTTTCCCTTCCCCTCCAGTTTGCAGAGAAGTTCCAGGAGGTGAAGGAAGCAGCTCGTTTGGCCAGGGAGAAGTCCCAGGATAAAACAGAGCTGACCAACCCTGCCCTGAGCATCACATCCCACCAGGTAATGCTTGGGAACAGCGGTGAGGAAAAGGGGAGAAAATGTGAGGAAAAGGGGGAAAAAATTATCCCTGTGGTGCTCTCATCACATTCTCTCCCAGAGCTTTATGGCCAGCCAGGCTGGACAGTGGTTCAGGTGACACCAGTGGCCCTGAGGTCACATAAATTAATTAATTAATTAGTTAGAGCTGAAGTGGAGCTCCTGGGAAGGTTCACACCCCTCTCTCTTTGCCAGTCAAACCCATTTCATATCTCACAGAGCCATGCAGGGGTGTGGGCGTTCCTCCTTCTGCGGCTGGTTGGAAATTTTTTTTTGTTGCTGTTGTTTGCTTGGTGGTTTTTTGTCATTTCCAATCATTTTTTTCCCCCCCTGCCTTTTGTGTTGGCTTCTTCTCAGCCAGAAAGCTGGAGCCCATCACAGCTCATTCCCACATCACTCCCCTGGCAATCCCTCCTCCCCAGACTGGGCTGGGAGGGAGCAGCTCGGTGCTGAAGGTGCCCTCCTGAGGAGTTTTGCTCCAGAGGTGGCTCTGCTGTCCCCAGAGGTGGCCCTGCTGTCCCCAGAGCTGCTGGCAGCAGCAGAGACAGAGGACACGGCATTCCCTGGGGTGGGCAGGGATGGGGAGGCAGCAAAGGGGGAGGGAGTGTGAACAGTCCTGCAGGGAGGACAGAGAGGTGGTGGCTCTGGGAGTGTCACCTGGGGTGCAAAAATGGGGGAAATCTGCCTGAAGGGTGGCTCAATCCACGCCCCATCCTAATGGGGGGCAGGTAGAGAAGGGAGTAGGTTATTCCTTGGAGAAACGAGAGGCTTTGGAGTCTTTTGGAGACAGATTCCTGCAGCCCCCATGCCCTGGCTGGGAGCAGATTGTCCCTGCTGTCCTGCTGGCAGCAGGCAGAGCTGCTCTGCTGCCACAGCAGGACATGCTGCTGTCCCCTGTGCTGGCACAGGAGCCTGGGGAGGCCACACACAGCTCAGGAACCCGGCCCAAGGCTCTGCTCATTCTCCTGCCTTGACTCAGCAGGGCTAAAACTGAAGCCTGTTCCCATTCCAGCCTGCTCCTGCCCGAGTGGGGCCCTGTGACAGTGCCAGTGCCACGTGCGGTGTCCCCACACAGCTTGTCCCGCGTTCCCGCCCTCCCCACCATCCCCTCTGCCGCTGTCCCAGCTGCTGATTGCCAGGCTGAGCATTAGCAGGGCTGCAGACACGAGTTCCACCTCTGAATAATTGATTGTGAGTGTGTTTGCAGGCGAGCACAGAGCGGAGCTGTCTCCTGGAATTAAATCAGGTTTTCTGCATCTGCGCCGCTTTCCTCACGCTTCACGTTTTCTGGGCTGGGGAATTCCCAGAATAGCAGCTCTTCCCCGTCCTCTGGTGCCTTGTAGGGCCAATCCCCATCCCATTTAGCAGCCCCAGTCCCAGCGTGTGTCCCTGTGGAGAATGGGAGAGGCACAGCAGAGCGGAGCATCTTCGACTCTGCCCAGTTTCACACCAAAAGAGGAAACTCCTGCCCCTTCCTGACTCAGTTTCTGAAGGGTGCAGGAATGTGGAGCCATGGAGAAGCATAAACTGTAAGGGGCAGAGGCTGTTTCTGCCCCTACACCTCTGGAAAATGGGTGCCACAGTCGCCTGAGCAATGACAGAGCATTTTCTACCTGAGGATGTCACCTGTGTCTGATCTGCAGGTGGGCTGGCAGCTCTGTGTTCAGGGCTTGAATCTCCCCACTGCTCTGAGAAACAGCAAGGAAATCCCCTCAGGAATTCAGCAAAGCCCTGGAAAGGCCACTTGGAGCAGCTGAGCTCCGGGACTGGCCACGGGACTCGTGTGACAGGCTGTGACACCAGTGGCATTTCCCAGGAGGAGCTGAGGGCTGCAGAATTCCTGAGTGCAGGCAGGAGGGAGCTGGGAGGTGTGAGGCTGGGAGCTGGTGTCCCTTGCACTGGGATCTGTCCCCTGCTCTGGGATCTGTCCCCTCCTCTGCTGAGCCCACTTCCCCAGCACAGTGTGGGGACGGGGACAGGGACAGGGAGGACATGGCACTGCTGGAAGATCAAAGCACCGNTTCCTGAGTGCAGGCAGGAGGGAGCTGGGAGGTGTGAGGCTGGGAGCTGGTGTCCCTTGCACTGGGATCTGTCCCCTGCTCTGGGATCTGTCCCCTCCTCTGCTGAGCCCACTTCCCCAGCACAGTGTGGGGACAGGGACAGGGACAGGGACAGGGAGGACATGGCACTGCTGGAAGATCAAAGCACCGACCTCCCTGTCCAAAAGGAAACTCCCAGAGCCACCCCTGTGCCGTGGCTCAGGGGCTTTGTCCCCTCTGTCACCTGCACAAACCCAGCTGTCCCTGAGCTGGGGCCGCGCCAGAACTGACCCCGTGAGGCCAGGCTGGGCTTGTGGCCACAGGGCCAGTCCAGGCCCCCCTGCTGGTGGTGACCACCCCTCCTCCACCCCTCAGGTACTTCCCAGCCCCATCATCAGCTCCAATGGGCCGGGAGAGGATAAATTGTTCCGGAGCCAGAGCGCTGATGTGGAGATCTCAACGGAGAAGGAGAGGCTGAAGAAGATGCTCTCGGAGGGGTGAGGCTGCTCCTGACTCCCAAAATCTCTCCTCTGGCAGGGTTGGGGGCAGGGCTTTGTCATCCCAAATAATTCTGACCAATTCTGCTCTTTTAATTCTCTTGAGTAATGCCCCATGTCCGGTCCTCAAACCCTCCACTGGATTCATTTCCCCCTTTTCCCAGCAGGAAGTTATTCCAGCTGGGAAATCTGCTGCTCAAACCCTCCACTGGATTCATTTCCCCCTTTTCCCAGCAGGAAGTTATTCCAGCTGGGAAATCTGCTGCTCAAACCCTCCACTGGATTCATTTCCCCCTTTTCCCAGCAGGAAGTTATTCCAGCTGGGAAATCTGCTGCTCAAACCCTCCACTGGATTCATTTCCCCCTTTTCCCAGCAGGAAGTTTTCCCAGCTGGGAAATCTGCTGCCCAGGCAGTGTGGGAAGGAGGATGCTCTGTGCCTGCAGCAGGGTGGGTTGATGCCAGTTATCTCCAGAGCAGGAGTTTATGGTACCAGGAGATGTTCACACTTTTCCAGCTGGCCCGGGGCTGTGTTTGTGTTAATTCCCCTGGTGATTCCAGCAAAGTCCCTGCTGCTTCCTCTCTTTGTCTCTTCAAAAGACTTCAGGGCTGGATTCTGCCCCGTGGCTCCTGTCAAGCTCCCAGCTGAACACTTGGAGTATTTTTAAACCAAAAGCAAAGTGTCCTTTGCTACCTTCTCCTGAGCCTGGGCTTTATCCAAAGCAAACTCTTGCTCTAATGTGGATTTTTGAGATGAATTCACAATTCCACATTGCAGGGCCCCTCTAGAGCTCCTGGATCTCCCCCACCCCATTAATCTCAGTGCGGTTTGTTCAGGTCTGAAAGCCAAACATCACCCAGAGATAAAGGACAGAGGAGGAGACTCAGAACCAGAGGAAGCATTTAAATTTAGGAAGTTGAAGAGAAACCTGCAGAAAAGCACTCAGAACGGGGGGGAGAATCCCCCACCCCTCTCCTAAACCTCTCGTGCTGTGTCCCCCAGCTCCGTGAGCGAGGTGCAGTGGGAGGCCGAGTTCTTCAGCCTCCAGGACAACAACAACAAGCTGGTGGCCGCTCTGCACGAGGCCAATGCCAACGTGGACCAGTGGAAGAAGCAGCTGACGGCGTATCAGGAGGAGACGGAGTCGCTGCGCCAGCGGGTGAGCCCGCCTCAGGCAGGAAACCCCGGCCCAGCTGCTGCCCTTGACCCCCTTTTCCCACCAAATCCAGCAAACCTGCACGAGACTGGGAGGGAAATCGTGTCAAGGAAATGAGGTTGTGGTGATGCCTGGGAAGGCTGACCTGGAAACAGAGACTGGAGAGAATAAAAGGATAAAAAGGGATTTATTGAAAGGATCCAGCCTGGGCAGGGCAGGAACCCCTTGGGGCTGCACCCAAGGCAAACCCACAAATGGGCACAAAATGGATCCTGGGCACGAGGCCTCACACTTTGATAGGTTTGGGTCCATCAGCAGATTGGAGTGAATTGTCCAATTCCAGCTCCAGGTGATGAAGCTCCATCCTCCTTGTTCCCTCTCTTCCTTCACTGCTGTTTGCACTCTTGGGCCTAAAATTTGTCCTTGGTGCCCAGCTGGAAAGGAATTGTTTTGTCTCCCTGCTCTGTGCAGAGAGCTCACCAACCCTGAATACGAACCCAGAACTACACACTAAACCAGCACAAAATCTGAAAAACATAAAAGCTAAAAGCTTAAGGCATCAGTGGAATTGGGAAGCTCCTCTGTGCAGTGTGTGCTGAGCCCCCACGGGGAAAGGAAGGAAACCAAAGTGCAAAGTCACAGAATTTCAGCTTCTCTTCAGATTTTTCTTTTTTTTTAAGGGATTCCCAGCTTCCAGCAAGATCAGCTTGCCCCAGCCAGGCATCAGGGCAATGTGTGGCTGCTGACAGGAAGGATGAAGATTGCTCTGGCTGCTATAATTAGCTCGGATCCGAGCTGCAACATCATAAAAGCAGCACAAATGAGCCCTTGTTCCCTTGGGATAACGGGATCCTGTGACCTCCAGAAGGGCAGGGAGGTCACAGCCCAGCTGTGGGGGTCGGGGCAGGGGGGTGACAGTCACACGGGTGGCTTTGCTGGGAGGACAGAGCCCTGCAGTGCTGGGAAAGGCTTTCCAGGAGAGCTGGGAGAGGCCTCGGGAGCCCTGGGGAAGGAGGCACGGAGCCATTTTCTCTTGGAGGGGGCTCAGTTAGGAGCCAGCAGAGATTAGAGCAATTAACAGCTGATTGCACTCGTGGCTGTTGTGTGGTGGGGTGGGCAGTAAACACCCATCCCTCAGGATTCCCAGCATCCATCCCCCAAGATTTCCTAGGCCTGATTCCCAACATCCATCCCTCAGGATTCCCTGGTGCTGATTCCCAACATCCATCCCTCAGGATTCCCAGCATCCATCCCTCGGGATTCCCAATATCCATCCCTCAGGATTCCCTAGGCCTGATTCCCAACACCCACCCCTCAGGATTCCCCAGGCCTTGCCAGGATCACAGAAGGAACTGTAACTCAGCGAAACATCTCAATAGCATTTTGGTGGATTCTGGCCACCACCCTGTGATCCTGGGAGCTGTCCTGCTCCAGAGAACAGCAGGATCTGCTCCCTGGCTGGGTGAGCTCCTTGTCTCTGGAGGTGTTTGCAGAGCTCAGAGCAGCCCCAGCAAAAGCTGCTGCAGCCTTTCTTTGAAAAATGGGCTGTGAAAAATGAATCCTCCTCATGAATAATCCAAGGTACTGAATTTCTCAGGGCTGGGGAGTCCGCTTGGGCAAACCCTTCCAGCTCAGCTGCTGAGCTGCAGCAACCCCAGAGATTTTGGAAATGTCTGCCCAGAGATGTAAATGGAGCTGGATCTTTGGGCTGGAGGCTCAGGTGCTTGGTGTCAGCCAGTTCAGCTGTGCTGCAAGCACAAAACTCCTGGAGAAAGCACAGACAGTCTCTAAACTGGGCTTTTTTAGCCACAACGTGTTTCTGGGCGTGATCCAGGCAGAGCAGAAGGAATTTTTTTTTTGTTTGTGTTTTGCTGTGAAGCCAGGTGGGTTTCCAGGGAAGCCAACCCATGGCAGTGGGTGATGAGGAGCCAGGAAATTCCTGCAGCTCTGAGAGAGCCTCCCCTTGCAGGTGGCAGAGCTGGAGTCGCAGGGGACTCACGATTCCTCCAGCGAGAACAACAAGGAAGAGCTGAGCCAGACCCTGGAGGAGCTGGAGCTGCTGATCAAGGCTAAAGATGAGGTGAGGCTGTGGGAGCTGGCAGCCAGCAGAGCTGCTCCATCCCCTCCTTGTTCCCTCCCCAAGCTGAGGGACAGGGAGGTGCTGGGAGTTTCCTCCAGCCTGGAGTGGAGAATCTTTGCAGATCCCTCTCACCCTTCCCCTCTCAGCCATCTGCAGTGGCAGTTGGCTTCTGGCGTGGTAATTGCTTCTCAATTTCGCTGCATTTAAATGAATGAATGATTTAAAGCAGAGTTTTAATTGCAGAGGCTGTGGAGGAGGGGAGGTGTGGAGAGGATCTCTCTGGTTTACACATCCCTGGGCTGGCTGCTGGCCCGGGGGAGACACAGAGATGGGGTTTGAGAAGGGGAGGGAGAGGTTTTGGGGTTCCTGATCCTCTCTCAGAGATCTCTGCCCCCTCCCCAGGCCTGGGGGAGAAATGCTGGGGCAGAGCCTTTCACCCAGACACAGCTTAGCTGTGAAAATGTGGAGCTGCCTGTGGTTCTGGGTGTTTGGAGAGAGGGAAGAGGGCTGGGCTGGGAGCAGGGAGCTGCTGGCAGAGGGGTGGCTCTGACTCCAGGCTCTCCTGGTGCCTGGAATTGGGTTTCCCTAGAAACAGAGGCCAAAGTTTAAAAGATCGAAGTGGATTTATTTGATGAAGGGCCTTCAGGTGCATTAAGGGCAGACAAAGCCTCCCCAAGGGGCTACACCCATAATGGACCATGGAGTTTTTCAGACAATTATAAGTTTGGTTTATTTACAAAATCAGGCATTAATCCTCCAATACCATCTTGAGGTAATGAAGCCACATTGCCCCCAGTTTGCTCCCCCCAAATTCAGTTTTGTTGATACTTTTTGGGGCCTGAGGCTGTGAGGTGTCCTTGGCCCAGAGGGGTTGTTTGATCTGCCCAAAATGCAAAGACCCAGCTCCACTTTACATGGCGTTTAGAGCTGTGCTGTAGTGCAGGGCTGGACTTGAAAAACAGAAAAGCTGAAATCTGAAGGCACCACCAGCAGTGCAGGATTTGAGAAACACAAAAGCTGAAATTCGAAGGCACCGCCAGCAGTGCAGGGTTTGAAAAACACAAAAGCTGAAATCTGAAGGTACGAACAGCAGTGCAGGGTTTGAAAAACACAAAAACTAAAATCAAGGCACCAACAGCAGTGCAGGGTTTGAAAAACACATAAACTAAAATCAAGGCACCGTCCCTCCCTGTGCCCCAGGAGATCCAGATGCTGAAGAGCCAGAAGTGTGGCCGCTGGGAGGCCGAGGGCGAGCGCGAGGAGACGCTGCAGAAGCTGCAGGTAAAGGTGGCACCTCGGGGACACCTGAGGTGTAAAGGTGGCACCTCGGGGACACCTGAGCTCCCAGATCCATCCCCACTTCTCAGAGCCACAGAGGGAATGCCAGAGAGCTGCCAGCCCTCTGGAGCTCCTTGCCTGTGTCTCTGCCCTCTGCCACCCTCGCTGTGTCCCTCAGGGATGTGACATGGGGCACAGCAGCAATCCCAGCATTTCTTTTGTTTCCTTGAGCACTTCCAGCAGTCCCTGATGTGGGATTGTGGCAGAGCAAATCCCACCAGGCTGGGGAGGACCCAGAGCGAATCCCACCAGGCTGAAGAGGATCCAGAGCAGCTCCAGAGCAAATCCCACCAGGCTGGGGAGGATCCAGAGCAGCTCCAGAGCCAATCCCACCAGGCTGGGGAGGATGCAGGGCCAATCCCACCTGGCTGGGGAGGATCCAGAGCCGCTCCAGAGCCAATCCCACCAGGCTGGGGAGGATCCACGAGGCGAGAGCTGCAGTCCCACACCCTCACACTGCAGACAGGGCTGAGGATTGGGGACAGAGCTGACCCACAGTGACTCAGGACAGGGACACCTCTCTGGGAAGGAGCTCTGGGGACCCTGGGTGGCCCTGGGGTGGCAGTCTGGGGGAGATGAGGGGCTCTGAGCAGTCTGGCTGTCCCTGCAGGAGCTGGAGGCCCGGAACGCAGAGCTGGAGCAGCGCCTGCACCTGGCTGAGCAGACCCTGGCCGAGAGCCTGGCCGAGAGGGAGAAGATGCACAGCGAGGTCACCAAGGTGGCCGAGATCATGGATGTGAAGATCTTCGAGCTCAGCGAGCTCAGGCAGGGCCTGGCCAAGCTGGTGGAGAGCAACTGAGCAGCAGCAGAGCCCCCTCGGAGCAGGGGCAGCCTCGGCTGGGCCTGGGCACCGAGAGCTCCTGTGGGCATGGAGCGGCCTCGGCGCCTGGCCAGGCAGGATTTGCCACCCCACCAGCAGCTGCCTGGACAGAGTGGACATCACACCAGCCACTCACTGCCCAGCGAGCCCCCAGAGCAGGGCACTGAGGACTTGAGCTCCTGAACCCTCTCCAGGGAGCACCTGAACCCTCAAATCTTCTCCAGGGAGCCCCCACATCTTCTCCGGGAAGCATCCGAGCCCCCAAATCTTCTCCAGGGAGTACCTGAGCTCCTGAATCCTCTCCAGGGAGCACCTGAAGCCCCAAATCCTCTCCGGGGAGCACCTGAGCCCTCTCCAGGGAGCACTGAACCCTCAAATCTTCTCCAGGGAGTACCTGAAGTCACAGCCAGACCTCTGTGGCCCCTGCCATGACTGTGGCACAGCCCAGAGATGCCAGCTGTGCCCGTGCTGCCCTGCCACCTCCATGCTGCCACACTGTGTCCCCGAGGTTTTTACATTTTCTAAGGGGAAGGGGCCGAGCAGCCTCGGTTGGGGTTTTTTTCCTCTGTAGTTTTTTTAGGAAGCCACTTGCCTTTTGCAAATCTGCTGCCTGTTTCCCCCTGCCTAAGGGAGGAAGGAGTTCAGCACAGCCAGGACAAGTTCCTCCTTCTCCTCTTTCCCAATCCTGTGTGTCTCCAGCAGGATCCAGTCCCTGGGCACTGCCAGGAGCATCCCAGGGGAGCACATCCCACTGTCCCTGACCCCACATCCTTTCCACTGCTCCTCCAGAGCTAAAAACTGCAGGTGGTAAAGCCTGGATGAGCTGAACTCAGTGGGATTTAATGCCTTGTGAAGATTTGGAGCTGAGCAGAGCAGAGGCTCGGCTGGGGACAATGAATTTGGGACATGGGACATCCCTCAGGGCATGGCCACCAAGTTGCTGGGCTGGCATCTCCCTTGGCCTCCGAGGGCTGCAGTTAATTGGAATTAAATGGAGCAAATCACAGTTGCTCTTGGGTTTTTTTGCTTTTTTTGTGGGTGTTTTTTTTTATGTCCCTTTTATATTGGGAAGCAGCCCCCAGAGATGTCCTGCTCCGTGTCCTGTTCCTTGTGACGGGGACAGGTCCCAGCTGGATTCAGGGAGAGCAGGAGGAGTTGGGTGCCCTGAGGGGCCTGTGGGAATGTCGGGGGTTATCCCAGAAGTTTGGGGGTTATCCCAGGTGTTGTCCAGCCCTTGGAATTGAGCCAGGCCTGAGGGAGGCCGCTGGAAGCTGGAATTGTGTCCTTCCCCTCTGCCACTCCTGTGGGAGTGCCTGCAGCTGTAGCTGTGCCCTCACGGGAGTGCTGATGGACTTGGATGTGCTTTGGGGTTGTTTGTTTGGGGTTCTTTTTGTCCTCTCTGCCGCTGTACATCGGGAAAAGGCAGCAGAAATCCTGGGAATGATCCCTGTGGCTCACCTGGAGCCCGCAGTCAGGGCAGGACCCGGGTCGGGCACCTCGGGAGTGCTGCACTGACTCTGTGCTGGATCGTGCCAGGAAAAGCCCTTCCCAGATTCCCAAATTCCCAGACCTGCAGAGCTCTTCACCTCCGGGTTTGGGTTTGGTTTGGGGTTTTTTTCCCCTTGGTTAGTTTTTACATTATTTCAATTTCTTATTAAAGAATTTTAGGTTGCATGAAGTGTTCTCACAACTGGCTGGGGCTGGAGCTGCTGTAGTAACTTTTTGCTCCAGACTATTTAAGAAAGGAAGTAGGGGGCAAGAATTTTTTTGGATTTGTTTCCCACCCCATGCCTGTGTTGGATATTTTCTCCCTCCAGGAGCACCTTCTTTTGAAATAGAGATCAGCTCCCAGCAAGGTGTGTTTGGTTTGCATCTCTGTCACTGGGGTGGGAAGCAGGAGGGTGGGATTTGGGTGGGGGGGGGAAAAGAGGCGGGAAAAAGTTCCTCATGTTCTCCACCATGGCTGAGGTGGAGCTGGGAATGGATCCTTAAATTCTGGCAGCAAAGTTCCAGGCTTGCCTCGCTTGTCTGTGGGTGCCACACCTGGCTGAGTCACCTTTCCCAAGGCGGGGAGCTCCTGATCAAGCTGCTGCACATCCCAGCAGGATTCCCAGCCAGGGAAACACGCCCAGAGCTCCCCCAGCTCCAGGGAATTCCGTGCTGGTGCTCCCAGGAATTCCAGGACCTGCTCAGTGGCACAAAATAAGCTCTTCTGCCAGTTCTTCCTGCGTTTGATATCCTCAGAGCAACCCCTGAGAGAACTGACCCTCTGAGAGGCTTGGCTGAATGTGGGAAGGCCTAAAAAGTTGTGCAAGGAGGTCTAAAGGTCATGTGAGGAGGTCTAAAATCATGTGAGAAGGTCCAAAAATCAAGTAAGGAGGTCTAAAATCATGCAAGGAGGTCTAAAAATCATGTGAGGAGATCTCCCGTTCCCATTATCCAGTGCCAATTCCTGCCCCGGTGGGATCCAACAGGCCCCTCGTTAATCCCTGTGCAGGTTTTTCCTGAGCTCTGGAATATTTTTGGGGTTTTTCCCAGCCCTGGCAGGGTTTGGGGCTGGTTGAGGCCTGGCCGTGCCCCTTTCTTTGATCCCCCAGGCACCAGAGGCCACATTCCCTGTGTCCCCTCCCCATCCAGGGCTGCTGGATCCACTCTTTTCCTTGCCAGCATAATCTGGAAGTGGCTTTTTGATCAGCTCTGTCCTGTGCTCAGCATTTGGGAAATAAAACAAGGCCTTTCCCAAGGCCTGCCAGGCCCTGTGATGGATGGGTCTGGGAGGCCTTTCCTCTGCAGCCTTCCCTCCTTCCTCACTAATGAAATCCCATTTATCACCAGCTATTCCCACAAATGTGGTCTCAGCCAGGAGAAAACTTCACTGGAGCTGTTCCAGCAGCACCAATTCCAACCATTTCCAAAGGATTTTGGTCGTGGCTCGGTGCAGCGTCACCGCCACATCCCTGCTGTGCCTCCTCCAGCCCTCACCCTGATTTATTTCTTTTTTTTTGTGCTTCCAAAGGGGGAAAATCTTGTGTTGCAAAGGTGGCAAAGCTGCATTTTTGCACTTCCCAGCAGTAATTCCTGTAAATTATTTCTAGCAGCTCCATCCCAGCACCCTCCTGGCTGAGGGAGACGCTCCCGACCGCCGGGGCCTGGAGAGGCCTCGTGCTTTTGGCAAATGAGCAACTTCATTATTCACAGCAAACCCAGACAGAACATTAATAACGGGGAAAATGATTCACAGAGGAGAGTGGGATGAGCAAGGAAAAACATCCTGGAGCTTTCTCTATGCACAGAACATTGAGCCGAGCAGAAAAGGGAGGATCCAGCCCCAAAATGTGGCCCAGCCCAGCCCAAGGAAATGGAATTTTGGTGGGAATGGGAATGGGAAATGCAAATCCAGCCCTGCCAACCCAAGGAAATGGAATTTTGGTGGGAATGGGAAATGCAAATCCAGCCCTGCCAGCCCAAGGAAATGGAATTTTGGTGGGAATGGGAAATGCAAATCCAGCCCTGCCAGCCCAAGGAAATGGAATTTTGGTGGGAATGGGCATGGGAAATGCCACCAGGTGCAAATCCAGCCCTGCCAGCCCAGCTTTGATTCCTCCTGCTCCACAAAAACAGAATTTCCCTCCCTGAAGCCCTGCTGGACTTTAATTGCCACCATCTCCAAGGTGCCGCGGAGCCAAGAGCAGAAAAGGCCACGCCGGGTAACCTCGGAGTGATTTTAAACAAGAGGTAAAAGTCATTTTCTTCCCCAAAAAGCCCCTGGTGATGCTGTTGTGTTGTTATTTAACAGCCTGCCTTTGATATCTGAATTTTTATTAGAACAAGCTCTTGATGGAGGCAAAGCAGCGAGGTCTGCGAGCTGCCCAGGATGAGACTTGGGGCAATCCGTAATTAAATAATGCCATTAATGAAAAAAAAAAAAAAAAAGAGGTGACCTAACCCTGCCGAACTCCTGCTGCAGGGATCAGCTGCTCCCTTCCTCACAGGAGAGGTTATTTTTAGTGCAGAAATGCTCTGTTTACACTCGACAGCACAGGGCAGCAGAGGCCGTGCGTGTGACACCCCCCAAACACACGCACACCCCGCCAGGCCATTCCCAGGGACAGCAAATTCAGGCTGGGGGGTGGAAAACGGCCCCAAAAAATCCCCCAGCAGGGATCCCAGTGCCCTCTCCCAGAGCGATTTGTTATTAGATTTATAATTTAAAATTTTTACAATAATTATATTTTTATATAATGTATAATATACATTATATACAAATATATATAATGAATTATAATATGATTTTATGTATTTATATAGGCATATATTTTATATGTAAATATATCTATTAATTAGATAATACATATAAATATTATATGTATTGTATGAATAATTATATCTATTGTATATTTTCAATATATAATAGATATATGTTTATATATTTTATGTCATAAAATATATGTTATATATAATGTATAATTATATATAACTATACATTAATATTTATTATATTATGTATATTATAGTGTTACTATAATTTTAATTATTATAATATATAATATATAATTATATATTATAAAATATAAAGTCTATTATATATTGTAATATTTTAAAATTATTGTTATTATNCCCTGTCCCCTTGGCACTGTTCCTGTGCCCATGGCACCGTCCCTGTCCCCGTGGCACCGTCCCTGTCCCCATGGCACCGTCCCTGTCCCCTTGGCACTGTTCCTGTGCCCATGGCACCGTCCCTGTCCCCGTGGCACCGTCCCTGTCCCCATGGCACCGTCCCAGTCCCCTTGGCATCATCCCCATGCCAC
>VXBQ01006406.1:319656-452240 GCA_013400175.1 Phainopepla nitens | reverse complement strand
TGTACCGGGGAGGGGGGTGCTCGGCCCGTCCCCTGCCCCGCAGCCCCGCTCCGGGGGGGCCGGATCCGGCCTCTTGCCGCCGCCGGCGGGCGCGACTGTCCGAGCACGGAGCCACGGCGCCCACGCGGAGGGTCCCGAGCGTCCCCGGAGGGGCTCAAACGTGCGTCTGCATCCGCCTCTGCAGGGGCCGGCTGGGGTCTGAGTTTTGGGAAGACGACTGGGAATGGTGGGAGGAGGATGCGGAGGCCTTGCTGGCCTTGTCGAACTGCACGTAGCCGTCCTGCTTGCCGCTGCTGCTGATGCTGCTGTCGCACTGGGTGTCGAGGAAGGAGCTGCTGTCGCTCATGGAGCCGCGCTGGAACTCGCGCTCGCACAGCTCGATGGAGCTGCTGCCCATGCCCAGCACGAAGCGCTGGCTGTAGTCGTAGAGGCGGCTCTGCCCGCTCAGGGTGCTGTAGATGTTGGTGAAGGACATGCCCGTGGGCACCCGCTGCTTGCCGGCCGGGCGCAGGTCAGCCGGGCAGCCCGACAGCGAGATGGTGGGGGTGGAGTGGTGCTCCTTGAAGGTGTTCACGCTGTAGTAGCCATTGGTGGGGTCCTGGGGAGTGGGAGAAGCGGGACAGGTTGGTGGTGGCCTCCCTGGGTACCGTGGCATTTGAGGTGCCCACTCTGCCCATCCACCCGGGACGTGTGAGGCTGATCGGAATCATCAGATATGCTGAGCTGGAAGAGACTCACAAGGACCATCCAGTCCAGCTCCTGGCCCTGCACAGATACTCCAACAATCCCACCTATCTGAGGGGCCTGTCCAAACACTCCTGGAGCTCTGGCAGCCTCAGGGCTGTGCCCATTCCCTGGGGAGCCTGGGCAGTGCCCAGCACCCTCTGGGAAAAGAACCTTTCCCTGATATCCAATCTAAACCCCCCGGTACAACTCCAGCCATTCTCTCATTCTCTTGTTGCTGGTCACAGAGAGCAGAGATTAGAGCTGTCCCTCAGGAAGAAGCTGCTCTCTCTGATGAATCTCTCCTTGGTCTCCTCCAGGCTGAACAAGCCAAGTCCCCTCAGCTGCTCCTCGTATGAACCCTCCAGACCCTTCCCCATTTTCATAGTCCCCTTTGGAGGACACCTCAAGCAAGAAACCATCCTCTTGTGCTACCAGTGGATTCCAATCTATTCAGCCCCCGCCAGGCCAGGACACAAATGTCCCTTGCATGCCACTGTCCTGGCACCACACCTTGGTGTTGCCCCTAAAAGCTGCTGGGGCCACAAAACAGTGCCAGCATGCCAGAGCCTCTCCCTTCACAGGGACAGCCCTGTGGGACAAGCCACCACTGGGGACATGGCCCAAGGACAGCCAGGCTGGCAGCAGCAGTGCTGGGTGATGAGGCATGAGCTGGTTCTGCCTGCTGGTGGGCACGGGGAGGGGTTCCCAGCACCCCCGGGTGCAGCCCCTCTGCCAGGAGTGACCAGAGAGGCTCTGACCCCATCTCTTCACTGGGGACAGAGGCAGGGCTCAGGATTTGACTCACCTTCAGGTTTTGAAACTCCTTCTCCTCCTCCTTGAGCACCTCGAGTTGCTTCAGCACCGAGTCCTGCTGGAACTCCCCCCGGTCCATCTAGGAAAGGATGCAGGCAGGGGTCAGCATCCCAGGCCCCGCCTGCCCCCGCGTTCCCCATCACCCCCAGGCCGTGTGGGGCGAGCCCCACATCCATCATCAGCCCCAGGGCACTGGGAAGTTGCCACCAGCCGGATCCAAGGCTTGCCCGGGCTGCCCCAGCGGTGTCCGAGGGCGGTGGAGCCGGGCGGCCGCCCAAGAGCCACACAATTCCCTGGGTTACAGTTTTTCCCTTTTTAGGACAGAAAAAGCCAGGCTGATGCAGAAAATTGATTATTCACCGTGGTGAGGGTTGGGGCTGCGCCCGCCTGCCCAAAGAAACACCCCCAAAATCGCCTTTTTTTTTTTTTTTTCTGTTTCCCTTCTTTTCATCCTTTCCTCCTTAGCTGAACTTGGCCGCCTCATTAGTTTTCCTTTGAAGGCTGGCTGTGATCGGGGGGAGGCGGAGAGGAGGGGCAAGGTGCACATTAATTACACAACTGCTTTAATTACCCTTCCTTCAGCACGCGGGGCTGTGCAGGAAGCAGGATAATTATCAACCAATTTCTCAGTTGCCTTTTTTTAGCTTCTCCCGTATTCACCGGACGCCTCCAGCCCGGCTTCTCTGGGATCATAGCCCCACATCAGCCCCAAAATCCCCTTTTATTGCCTAAATTCTCTCCTCTTTGAGATGGTAAGTGGCTGTGGAAATTCACCCCGCGGCACTTGCTGTTCATCTCCCGAAAGCCTTTGATGAGGCTGTTAAAGGCAATAAATTAAAGTACCTGATTTTTCCTAGGGAAAAGAAAGCCTGTATCAGCCATTGATTTACCAGGATAAATACAAGTGTCGCCAAGGATTAAACGAGTGCCGCTGAAATGGGACGCGGAGGGTTTTTTTGCTCTGCCAGCCCCGACGACCCCCTCGATCCTCTAAAGCACCTCTGCAAAGGCAGACTGGGGCTGTAAACACTATCGAAATGGTTTAACAGGTTCCAGCTCGGAATGAAGAGGAAAATCCGCTTCTCCTCCTTTGATTTGTTTTTTTTTTCTTTTTTTCTTTTTTTCTTTTTTTCTTTTTTGTGTTGGCGTGGATGAACCAAGTGGGCAGGGCCAAACGCAGAGATGGAGAGGAGAAAAGGGAGGTGGGAACCAAGGAGACAGTCCCACTGTGACCAAACCTCCCTGGAATTAATGGAATTAATGGATTTGATGAGGTGTTTTAAGCCATTTTATGCTGCCTCTTGAAGTGATGGTGGGAAATATCCAGGCACTGGGATGCTCCTTGAGCCCCGTGGGGACCCTGCCTGTCCCCGGGGCTGGCAGGACGCTCTGAATTTGGCTGCACCCCGGGGTTTGGGGACTGCAGGGAGTCCCCACAAAGCGCCGTCACATCCCTGAACCTCCAACTCCCCCATTACAGCCGGTCATTAACGTCAACTTTAATAAAGTTTTACACCATTAATTAGTGGGCGGTGGGATCCTCGTTAGTGTGATTTCCGCTTTGTCATCATTGAGTAAACACCGGGAAGGGACAGAAGTTAACTCAAGTTCACTCCACCAATATTCACAGAACCCCAGAATCCCCAGGCTGGAAGAGACCTTCAAGATCATCGAGTCCAAGCCATGCCCAACTCCTCACCTAAACCCTGGCAGCCAGTGCCACATCCAGGCTGTTTTAAACACATCCAGGGACGGTGACTCCAGCACCTCCCCAGCAGCCATTCCAGAGCTTTATCACCCTTTCCATGGAGAACTTCTTCCTAATAAACGGGGATTATGAAGGGGGAGAGGGCAACACATGGAAAAAGAGACCAGAGATGTCTGAGTGCCCTGGCATGGGATGCCCCAGTGTCATTCCTGGACTTTTTTCCAGAGCCATGGCTTTCTCCAGCCGGGTGACAGCACCAATATGCTCCGGGCCTGGGCTGCAGCGCTGCTGGGGATCCACCCGCCTGTTAGAGCCACATTCCCCTCCATTCCCACCATTCCCTCCTGCCGTTCCCATCCTGGGAACCTCATGCCAGGACTTAATCCTGCTTGGCACTGCCAGGCGCCGGCAGCCTTCCCCATCCCCCGAACAGCAGGTGAGGTGTAAAGTCCTGCCCATTCCCAAACCTCGCCGGTGCTCCTGGATCAGCGTGGCTGAGGGATGTGACAAACTGCATCCCTGACCACCACTGCCTCGCTTTCCCCCACTGCAAAAGGCAAGAACCTCCTCCAGATCCCGAAGCTTCACCTCAGCCTCGCTGTGCTGGCTCCCACCGCCCAGGAGCGCATCCCTGCAGAGCAAAGCACCTTCCCAGGGTCACTGAGCCCCGGGAAACACCGGGTGGAAGCAGCTGGCAGTGCCGTGCCTCCCGGTCCGCTCTGAAAATGCGGAGCTGTCCCGCGTTTCACGCCACCAAATGAAGCCTCTGAGATGGAGAATCCGACAGGATATTAACTTCTTGGCTTCCATTAGTGGACACAATATGTTATTGAAAACGTTGCTTCAAGTCCCTGAGTATCCTCCAGACCTGGCGGGCTCGAAATGCCTCCCCCTAACCTCGCTCCAGGTTTAATTACAATATTTTCGGCTGGTTGGGCAATTGGATGCCACCCGGCAGCACTTGTGCGGGCCAGACGTCACCAGGGCGAGGGATGTTGATGACAATTCTCGAATAGCGACTTCCTCTGCTCCCAGGGAGGGAACAAGGTCATGAATAAAGAGCCCTTTTGGGAATTCCCAGCTCGATGAAGCTTTATCACCTTCAAACACCGGCTCTGGCCTCGGTCACCTAGTGATGTGAGCTCCCGCTGGGGTGGGTGTGGCTGCCCACCACGGGAGAAGCTGCAGCGCCTTGTCCCACCTCTCCCCAAAATCCTGCTTTTGGATGGGCTGGTGCCGCTGGAAGGGGTCGGCTGTGAGGGAGGGATGTTCCCCGGGCGAGGCTGGATGTTGGGGAGACGCAGCCCGGCACCATTTCAGAGCTGGCTCATGAAAATGTCCCAACCCGCGGGCACGGGGGAAGGCCGAGAAAGGGATGCTGTGTCCTCTGGGCTGCAGGTAGGAATGAGCCTCGCCCAGAAGGGAAATTCTGCTTCTTGATTTTTCCTCTTCCACAGGGATCTGAGCTGAGCACCTGTCTGGAAAAGGTGTCTGGTGCTGATCGCCTGTGAAGGCTGTGAACAAACCAGGAACAGCTCGGAGCAGAGAGAGGGGACAGGAGACAGGAAAAGATAAACCTATCACTGGATTGATTATTTTGACTGTTCTACTCCAAATATGAGCCAAAGGTGATGCCTGGATTTGCCTGGCCACAGTGGATCCCCTCTGATGGAAGGGATGATCCAGGTGCCCCTGCCTGCCTGCCTGTCACTTTGGGATGGTCTCTGACTGCTCACGGCAGTGGGGATGGCTCCTTTGGGATTATCAGCCCCATTTCTCAGGCGGGAAGGCACGGGGTCCGATCAGCCAGGAATAAACCCGCCCGTGGTAAGGGAGGAGGCTGTGCCACGCCGGAGCTGAAGATGCTCTTCATCTCCCTCCTCACAGCCCCGGCTCAACGGAGCTGCCGTGCCCATGCAATGCCTCCCGCAGCAGGGAGACTGCGGCTGTTGTGGTTTACTTTCCCCAGGATCAGACCCTTTCCCAGGCTCTTTTGCCTCCAGCCATAGCGCTGGCAGCCTTTTCCCTGCCCGTAGGCACCGCCCGGCAGAACAGCTCTCGGAGCAGGGGGTGGGAACGCCACTGAGGCAATGTGAACATATGCAAATCAGCCAGCGTGACGCGTATCCTAAGGTGTTAATGAGTTTACAGATGCATGAATAATTAGTTGTGAAAAGCACGGTGAGCTGCCGAGGTCACAGATGCCTGGAGAATGACAAAACAGCGTTTGAGGGGACGGAGAGTCACGCTGGTGCCCTGCGGCCAGGAGCGCTCCGGCAGAGCGGGACACGGTGGGAAACCGAGGAGCAAAGGCACAGCCACGGTGCTGAGGATCCTGAAATTCAGCAGGAGCAGGTCAGGCTGTGCTGGAGTCAGGGGCTCGGCCGAGAGGCCGGGGTGGGGTTAGGATGGAGAGCAGCGAGGAGCTGTTTGCCAGCGTGGCTGCTCCTCGTTAACATCCACATTAATGATCCCGAGCCCCCGGCATGGCAATGTCACAGCTGCTATTAAACTGCAAGGTGTGATGAACACTGGTGAGGCTGAGGAGATCATCTCGGGGGATGGAGATCTCACAGGACGCTCGGAGAAGGCAAATGGGGAAGCAGAGGGAATAAAGCTGGCACCAGGAGGAGGGAGAGCTGGAAAATCCCGGGTGAGGGTAGGGAGGTGCTGGGCACTGCTCTCCTGCTAGAGAGGTCTCATTGCTCCTCATCAGCAAGAGGAAGTTTTTAATTTGATCCTTCATTTCGCTGACAAAGTTGGAACATTTTATCAGGAACGTTTTTGGCATCCACAGTTGGGTGTCTGATGGCCAGAGGAGGACACCCACACCAGCTGTTGGACACAGCAAAGATGTGGATGAAGGACAGAGGGGGTCCCTGCAGACTCTGAGGAGAGAAGGAATTGGGGAGTATTTCCTGGGAACGTGCCTGCCGAGGGCAGATGAGGCTGAGAAGGCTCTGATCCAGGCAGGGGAGGGGGCTTTGATCCTTCTCCCTACAGCTAGGATGTACCAGCTGTACCAAACCTTGCCACCATCAGGGTCAGAAATCACGGACCATCTCTTCCAGCTCCTGAATGGGGCTGATCCAATGATATCATTTCCAGCTGCTGTATTTTCAGGAAAAATGTCTGGCTTTGGCCAGGAAAGAGAAGAACTGCCCTCTTCCAGTCCAGCCAGGCTGTGAGTCTCTGTTGTGTCACATCTGAAAGCGCTCAGCTTTGCCTTCCCTGTTCACACTTGAACAGTTCCATTGTGCCGTGACCAAACCACCTCTCACCAGTCTGGCTGATAAACCCAGGAATTCCACAACTTCTCCCTCTCAGGCATTTTTTTTCCCAGCTCTCAAACAAATGTTGTCATATTTTTCTGCACCATTTCCACCCTGCCAGAATCCTCATTGCAACGTGCCTGGCACAGCTCTGCTCCCGGCCTCAGCAAGGCACAGGCTGATGTGAAATCACCCCCTGGCTCCTGCAAACAACCTAAGAATGTCCCCAGGATGGCTTCCAAGATCCAGTGCCCGACCTCCCACCACCATCCTCTTCCTTGTTCACTCACAGTGGTAAATGTTCTCTTCTGCTGAGGCTTTGTGTGTGCTTTCAGCCTGGAAGTTATGGTCTGGAGTGGGATTTGGGATGATCCCAGATGTCCTTGTGGGAACCAGATCTGGGGCTGGCTGATCACACAGATGATGTACAGGGTTCCAGGGAAAGAAAGCTTCTCATTTCCCTTCATCCCAGCAGATTGCTCCAAACCGATCTCCAGCCGCCTGTGTCCTTCCAGCCTTGAAAATCCCACCAGGGACTTGCAGATTTCTCAGGGCAAAGCCCTACTGGGAACGAAAGGTCTTGCACAGGAGCCTCAGTGGTGCTGGGATAAGTTGCCAGATCTGCCTCATTGTTTGGAGGCTCCCTGGCTGTCTAAATACTCTGGCAATCCTGACAATTTCAGGAAGCAATTCCACCCACCCTACAATGATCAGCGTTGCCTTCCCACCAGGTATTCATGGAACAGCTTCTGCAGGCAGGACATACAAGTGCTGCCCACAAAAACTGGGAGTTAAAGGAGGAAAAAAAACACCCACCAGCCTAGAAAGCAGCCACTGGCTTCTTCAATCCATTCTCCCTTTCCCATACGCTCTTTTATCTCTTTTTTTTTTTTTTTTTCAGGTTTCTTTGCCATTTTCAGCTTCTATTTGTCACCAGTAAGTGAAAGCCAAGGCAAACTTGGGCTGGGACACAGAGAACAGTGGCCACAGCACACAGAGGGGTTGGTGGTGAGGATGCATCAGGGCTCAAGCTGGGTCTCCTGGGATCTCAGCCATCCACCTCTCGCCCTGCCCGCGTCTGTCGGTCCCCGCGGCTGAAGGCAGTGGCCTCGGGAAGGTGACACCTCCCCGGTTGTTACAGACCCAGGTGCAGGCTGGCCCCACACCCCGGCGGTCCGGGTGTGCATCCAGCCCTGCGCACACGCCTCGGTGCTGCCCACAGAAGCCTCTGGGCGCAGCCCTCGCTGGTTAATGAGCTCGTTATCACCTCGTGCTCACCCGCTGTGTGTCTCCCTGCCCTCTGCAGCTTTCCAGGTGTGAGGTGGCAAATTTGCTTTGCTATTAGCCCTGCGGGCAGACAGACCACTGCAATAAACCCCTACCAGCTCTCCCTCCTCATTAGCCAAGTTTCACTCGAGGAGTTTTTATGGCAGGAGACTGTGGATCTCGAGAACAGGATTTTTGGAAGAGCATCTTTGCCTTGAGTGGTGATTAGGGGGCTGAACGACACGTGTCTGGGCTTGTTACCATCCAACTTTCCCCGGAGCAATCCTTAGGGAGGGGAAGGAATTCCTTACCATCAGCTGTTTGATGGTCGGGTGCTCCTCCGCCTCCCTGCCCGAGGCCGGCTCCTTGTGTACGATCTCCACACGGATATCGTTCTTGGCAGAAACCACACCCTTGAGATCTGCGAAAAGAGGGAGATGGAGAAGGGGGTTAGTCCGAGGCAGCGGTGCAGCTTCTGCAGCGACCTGACTGGGGATTCCTGGCAGCACCAGAGGAAATAAACGCGGCTCAGCAAGCCCGTTGGAGAGCTGGAGGAGCAATATTTGCTTTGCCATAAGGTATGGACAGCCCAGACTCCTATAGGAATTCCTTTTGGAGCTCGGTTGGCCTCTGCCACGCTCACGGTGCTGTTGCCAGGGGCTGGGCTGTAGCAGAACCGCTCCCACCACTCCCAGATTTCCCAGGGAGTGAAATCGTTGTCCAGCCTGCGGATCCATGGGAAATACCGCTCCTGAGGGATAGACCGGCTCTGCCCAGACACTGGGAACCCCTGAGAAAAGCCTCCCCCAGTCTGGGGTGCAGACAACACACGGAAAAGGCCAAGCAATGAGCACAGACGTAGCCAGGGACGGTTTTATCTTCTCCAAGCAGCCTGGAAATGACAATGAGAGAAGAGAGAAACATTCCTGGAGAGACTCCCTGCCTTCCCTGAAGGTGTCAGGCGTGCTTTGAACAAGTCATTTTAGCAGAATGAAACCACAGACGTGGAGCAGCAGGAGCAGAACGGCGGCGCAAAGCCGAGATGAAAAGCAGAGATGGAGGCAAATCTGAGCAGCGAGACCTCAATAGCTTTGAAGCCGGCCCCCAGCCACGGATCTGGCTCTCACCTCTCAGGATGGCCGTGCCAGCCCTCCCAGACCCAAAAACCGCCTCGAACCGCTGGTTTGTCAGATCTACCTCCAGCTGAGGGATCCAGCAGCGCCCTGCCAAGCCAGGATTGCAGGGATCAGTCCGGAAAAGGCTGCTCCCCTTCCCCCCCGGGAGTTTTATCTCTAAACTAAACTGAATGACGTAACCGACACCATCTCAAAGCTCTGTCCTTGAATTCATCCCTCCTGGCATCCTCCACACCCGCAGCCCCCAGACCTCTCCATGTCTCAGGGCACAAGGCAAAGCCTTTCACTGGGAAGTTACTACAGCTTATTTTTTTAATGTTGTCCTGGGACCACGTTCCTGGTGCTGGAGCTTCCACCTTTAATCACAAGGAGAAGCTAATCAGTGTCTTGCAGCTCCTCTCCCAGGAGTGCTCCCCCTTAAATAACTCTGGGGCGTTAAGTCACTGAAGATACAACAACAGATGTGCAGTAAATTTTTTTTTCTTTTCCAGAGCCTCCAGGCTCGGTGTGTCTGCACCTGGTCCTTTGTTTTTGCTGCATTTTCCCAAAACACGGTCAGGAATTGCCTCCCCCATTGCTGTTAGCTGTGGTCAATGGCTGGGTCAGGAGATTCCTTCTCCAGAGTTACTGCTGGGTCACTTGTGTCCCCTCCACACAACAGTTCCTGCAGCCTGCACCACGTTGTTGTTGTAAATGATGGCACAACACTCCAGTATTTGTCTTGGGAGAGGAATCTGCAGTCATCCTGGCAGGAAAGGAATCCTCCTGATATCCAAGTGCTCTGTCAATCCCGTCATTCCTGAGCTGATCTCTGTAATAACTCTGCACATCACACACACTAAGAGCGATGAAATTCCTTTCCTCACCTTTTAGCCTGGTGTTCCTACCCTCCTGCCACTGGAGACAGTGGCCACAGCATTCAGTTGGCATCAGCACCTCAAAGCTGGGGCAAAAGCCCATCCACCACAAGTGAAGGCACATCCAAGTCCTTCCTGCAGGGTTCTGCACCCTGAGTGTCACTGGGGTCTGGTTCAGCTGCTGATGCTCCCAGTTCCCCCCAAACCCAAGCAGAGACTCTGTTTTGGTAGCTTCCAGTGGCTTTTGGAGCCAGGTAAAGGGGAACTGAGTGGCCTCAGTGCCACCAGCACCCCATGCATGGATCTCAGGCTGGGGAATCCCACCTGCACTCTGGATTTGCTG
This sequence comes from Phainopepla nitens, assembly GCA_013400175.1. Taxonomy (NCBI): domain Eukaryota; kingdom Metazoa; phylum Chordata; class Aves; order Passeriformes; family Bombycillidae; genus Phainopepla; species Phainopepla nitens. Next base: position 442,119 of record VXBQ01006406.1, on the reverse strand, counting down.
CTGTCCCCAGCTGGGTCTGGCTCTTCCTTTCCCATAAGGTTTTGGGGAGGGAAGGGAGATCAGGGATCTTCACTGATCTCTTGGGTGATCTCTTACTTATTCTGATCCCAAAGTGAAGTGGCAAAGAAGCCTTGTAGGGAGCACAGGGACCCCTGCCCTGGCCTGGAGATGTGGCTGATCTCTCCCCAGGGAATCACACTGCCAGGGGGGCAGCAGAGCAGGGAAGATGCCCAGACCCAGCAGCCTCTGGTGTATTGGTGTACCCAAAAACCTTTTCTAAATGGGACAGCACCAGAAGCACAGTGGAGGAAAGGAACTTCAAACCCTGCCACCATGTCCCCAGTGCCCTCTTTCCAGAACCTATCTTCCCAGCCCTGGTGAGGAAAATGCCTCTTCTTCCTGATTTACCAATGGGATAAATAACACAAGACATTTGGCTGGGATGGCCTTGTCCCCTCCTGGCCTTCCCCTTGAAGAGCAGCCCATCCTTGCATGCCTCCAGCTTGTGAGGGTCTAAATCCTGGAGTTTTCACCATGTCTGGGATCTGTTGTCATGGCATTCCTGTGAAATCATGGGCCCTGTAAAGAGCCCTGCACCATCTGGCTCTATCAAACAAGAGGGAAATAATGAACCACATGCTCTCTGTTTCTCTGAAGGATGAGGCATGGGAAAAAAAGAGCCCATGGACATGGGAACACAGCTTGGCCCTGCTTCCTTCAGGTGCTTGCATTGTCCCTTGCTGCCAAATGACCTCCACGACATCAAACTGGCCTGGTCTTGGGTCCTGTCCCTCAGCAATCCTTCCCCAAAAAGCAAGATAAATTACTTCCCCTATATAATTCATTAATTCTTGCTAATGGAGGCTGTGAGAGTTCAAAAAAAAAGGGATAAAACAGGGAGAGGCATCATTATCACGCTGAAAATTAAACACATGTCTGCAGTGGGGGGCTGTGTGTCCTTACTGAATCCAGGAGCAGCCTGGTGTCTTTGATGGCTTTGTAAACCATCAAGGGGGGGAAAAAATAAAAGAACAACAACTGGGTTTTCTGGCACACACATGGAGAGTTTGGCATCCCAGAACCCGTACCACGCGTCTCCCGAGCCGGGAGCAGTGCCAAGGATCTCCTCCTCTCCCCAGAGGCTTGGAATGCTCTAGACAATCACACTCTTCTCCCTCTTGGTTTGGTGCCTTTTCATGGAGCAACAATCCTCCTGTAATTTCCCAGTGTCTTTTTAACGAGGCCAGACAATGCCACACTGCTTCCCCCTCCTCCTCCTCTACCTGCATCTCTAATGTCACTTTAACTTGTATTCCCACTGCAGCCAGACTCCAAAATGCACAAGTCCCATGAAAAACCCCTCTGCTGGCTGTCATTCCTGCCAGGAATAGGCATGTCAGGAAAATTGGAATTGAAACAGAAGCAGAACTGTAGAGGGTTTTTAAGCACCAATGTGGCACAGTGAGAATGTTTCTCCCTCTTGGACATCAGGATTTCTCCAAGGGAGAGATTGAGAGGTCCCCTGCACACCTCCTGAGCTGCCTGTGCTGCCAACAGGGATCAGCAGTTGCCCTGGCATGTTTTCCATAAACCCTTCTCTTTTCCCACAGGGCTGCAGCAAACACTTGGTAGACCAAAACGAGAAGGAGCTTGTGCGGAGAAGCAAATTCAGTAAATTGTGTCAGTAAATTCAGGCTCTGATTTCTCCCTAGAATCACCCTCTCCCCAGAGTTCTCCCCCCAGCCCTTCCAGAGGGATGCAGCGTGGAGGAAGGTGACACTTACTCCTCTGGGAGCGGGCGCAGCAGAAGGCGACGATGGTGGCCATCAGCACCAGGAACGCCACGCCGGCCCCCACGGCCACTCCGATGATCACCGCCATCGGCACCGACTCTGCAAGAGGAAGGAGAGGAGGCATGAAGCAGCATGAAGGTCACTGAGGGGGATTTTCCCCCAGGGACCCACCCCTGGCTACCGGCAAGAGGCTCAGTGATGAGCCTGGGGAGGGTTTTGGGGCCTCCTTCCCTGCTCCCCCATCCCTGCGTGGTGATGTCGGCACAGGCTGCCCGTGGGACGCTGCAGTTTGTACAACCCTGCTCGTTCTGTGCCTCTGCTTGCCCTGGGAGGAGAGGAGGGGGGAGCCAGAGGAGCAGATGAGCAACTGCTCTTGTTAGTGCCTTGTGGGTTAATGAATGAGCTTCTCTAAAGGATGAAGTGCAAAAGAAGACCGTGTGTTAATATTATTAAGAAAGAGAAATGGCATCCGAGCAGGCTGATGGATGACTTAACCCAAGTCATCATTCACAGCCCCTGCCTATTTTATATCCCAATTTCCTGCCTTCTCCTGTAGCTTATCAACTGTCATCTGTCCCAAATTCCTGAGGGTGCTACAAAGACTGGGACAGGAGGGATGGCCCGTGCTGGGGCTGAGCACTGCAGGCTGGGATGTGTGGGCAGGGTCTGTGGGAGGCAGAGGAGGGGATGCATCCTCACATGCTTCTGCTTACAAGAACTCTGTCACCAAGTTCCTGGTGGGGATTTTGGGCTGTGGCTCAGCTAGCAAAGCTGATTTATCTATGCAGGCCCTGGCAGCAGTTTTTGAGGTGTGGGGAGGGTGGAATGGAAAATCACATTTATGGTGAGAGGGTCAGGTTTGGAGCCCCAAAGCCTTGTTATCTCCCTGCTCTGTCTCTCCAGTTCCTCCAGGCACAGCTCTGACTTTACAGCGAGTGTTGGGTTGGATTAAGGAGGGACAGCGACAGGCAGCACTCACACTGTAGGACACCACAGCTGTGGGTACCACAAATTGCCTTCCTTGGCTGGGATGATAAAGCTACATCCCAAAGACCCTCTCCCTAAAGCTGCAGGCATCTCTTGGGCCCCATTCCTTCCCCTTCTAAACACTCCATAGGACCTTGTGAACCAAAAGAGGGACAACCCTGTCCGGGATGACCAGATAAGGTGGGTGGGTGAGTGAGTCCTCACAACTTTCCTGGACACCACCTTGGACTGTGTTTTCTCCTTGGAGCACTTGCCTTGGAAATGGATGGGATGAATTTATGGAAAAATGTTTGTAGAGAGGTGATTCTCCTCAGAGGTCTGTGCAGATGGGGGACATGAATGCTGCTGGACCCTGGGGACACAGGGGGTGACCCAGCTGAGAAGCAAACCCCAAGGATTATCACTTGACTGGGTGATGCAGGAACCACTTCCCATTGCCCACTGGTGTGGAGCTGGGGTTGGGCACGAATTTCATCCTGGACCTGAGACCACAAATCCCACCTGTGCCTTTCATCCTTCCCAAGGGGGACACACCCCTACTGGTGGGACTGGGGGCAGTTGTCATTCACCAGCATCCACTGTGTGGTGAGCAAAGGGTGTCTTCCTTGTTACCCTATCCCAGGTGGGACAGTGGAGTTCTAAAGCCACTTCATGGTACCCTTAAGTCATGGCTGTGGAGCCCCTGGGTCATGAGCCCTAATTTGGGAACTGCAGGGTGATAAACATGTGGTGCTGATTGAGTTCAGGCTCTGTTCACACTTGATCAAAAAAGAACTGATGTTCTCACTTTGTGGCTTGCTCATGGATTTCCTGCTTGGGCCTGCTGGTCCCTTGACGTGTCACACATCACTCAAGCTGGGCCTCTGGTGACATGACTCAAGTGGCACTGAACCAACCCATCACCAAATCTCTGAGAGTGCCCAGGTGGTGAAAAGGAAAATGCCCTCAGTCCTCTGCTGCCTCGAGCTGGAGCTCAGGGAACAGGTGCTGCAGCTGGGTCCAGCTGCCTCAGGAAGCTCACCCTAAAATCAGCATCCTCCAACACAGCAGCTGAGCTATGGCATGAAGAAACCAGGATTTCTGAGTCCGCCTGCTAGGCAGTGCTCCTGTCAAGAGTGGCAGCTCCTCAGGAGAGTTTTTTGGCCTTCACAGGGGAATATGGAGCAAGGGGCTGGAGAGGCAGGAGCCTGGAGGCCCTGGGTGTGCTGGCTGGCTCAGCTTTGGGGAATTGGATCTACAGGGCAGAGCTCAGAGAGAAGCAGGTGGTGATGGGGATGAAGATGAGGAAGAGCCATGCATCGAATGAGGTGGGGAAAATGTCCAAGGCTCTCCTGGGCTGGGATAAAGGTAACTGCAAAGGGGCAGTGACAGATGGTGAGCTGTCCTGTGGGGATGGGTGAGCTGAGGAGGGGCAGATTGCTGGCTCCCCCAGGAATCCTGTTCTGGGGCACAAGATGAGGAACCACAGTGGCAGCACGTCCTGCAGCATCTGCCCCAAGATCCATCCAAACCTGCTCTGGTGCCAATTGATGCTGGCCAGCACTCTCCCACTATGCTGACCCAAGCTGATGTCTGCAAATGTTTCCAACATGTACTTTTCCCTCTTTGTTTTTGTCCCGAAGTAGCACTCTGTGGGACCTCTGCCGCATTTTAAACACGGCTGAGTAACAGCATCCCCCTCCCAGTGACTGAGGAGCTGGGCCAAGGAAAGTGCTGGTTGAGTGGGTCAGTGGCATGGGGGGACTGAACCACTCCAGCTTCCCAGTCCGGCCCCAGTCACTGCCCAGCAGCTTTCCTACGCCCCTTCCTGCCCTGCCTGCCCTGTGGAAAGCTGCGGGCCAGGAGGAGGACGCTGGGCCCTCAGGTGTGGTAATGGCTGGGGACAATTCACATTCACCGTCAGCTCATGATTTCCATACCTGCTTGAATACCAGCTCCTGATTTCATTTCCGTACCTGTTTGAAAATAAAGCAAGTGTCCACAGCCTTGCACAGCCCACGCGCCCACCGCAGCCTTCCTGAGCGCTCCTGCGGGCCGGCCCGTGAAGGGAACGGCCTCTGCCGCCTGTGGTGTCCCCTCTGCCACCTGCGGTGTCCCCTCTGCCACCTGTGGTGTCNGTGTCCCTGTGCCTGGGCACAGCTGTCCCCTCTGCCACCTGCGATGTCCCCTCTGCCACCTGCAGTGTCCCCGTGCCTGGGCACAGCTGTCCCCTCTGCCACCCTGCGGTGTCCCCTGGCCTCTGCACGGCTGTCCCCTCTGCCACCCTGAGGTGTCCCCATGCCTGGGCAGGGCTGTCCCCTCTGCCACCCTGTGGTGTCCCCGTGCTGGGGCAGGGCTGTCCCCTCTGCCACTTGTGGTGTCCCCCTGGCCTGGGCAGGTCTGTCCCTTCTGCCACTTGTGGTGTCCCCATGCCTGGGCAGGGCTGTCCCCTCTGCCACCCTGTGGTGTCCCCTCTGCCACCCTGTGGTGTCCCCCTGGCCCAGGCAGGGCTGTCCCCTCTCTCTCCTGTGGTGTCCCTGTGCCTGGGCACAGCTGTCCCCTCTGCCACCCTGCGGTGTCCCCTGGCCTCTGCACGGCTGTCCCCTCTGCCACCCTGAGGTGTCCCCATGCCTGGGCAGGGCTGTCCCCTCTGCCACTTGTGGTGTCCCCCTGGCCTGGGCAGGTCTGTCCCTTCTGCCACTTGTGGTGTCCCCATGCCTGGGCAGGGCTGTCCCCTCCTATGGCCTAGCAGGGACGCCTGGATCTGAGCTCGGGGTGGGCTCAGCTGCCCGGCCACCCTCTGCTGGGACCCAGGCTCTCGCCGAGTGCTCCTGCTGACTGGCAGACGACCTGGAAAAACCACTGGCTCTGTTTGCATTGGAAGAAGCCCAAGGCTAATTTTAAGGGGTTCATTTAGCTCTGATTTAATCTGGACGCCAGCCTTGCCTATAAATCACGGCTTAATGAGAACAATCCACCTGCCTGCCCTGGCATTTAATAAAATAGAGGAGAACTGGAGTTCCTCCAGGAGCTAAGCATTCCTTACATGAACTGTCTCCCTCCCCTGCTGTGGAGAGCCCCGAGAGTGGAATTTCCCTGACCATCCCCTGGGAATTGCTGGGTGTGTGAGCCCAGCCCTGTATGACATGCTGGCTTTGCGGCTGGTGGCCGGGATGGAGAGTTGCCACCAGCCCAGACACCTTCCTCCCATCACCATGGAGCAGTGGGGTCTGCTGGGAGCAGCCACTCCTGTTTCTCCAAGGCTATAAATAATCCTCCAGCCTGGGGCAGTGACATCACCTTGTACTGTGGGACAGGGAGTAAGGGGTGCAGGATCACCCCATGCCCTCCAGCTTTAGCAGGACAGGTAAAATCAGGAATACCTTATCAAGCCGAGACTTTATAGGGCTTGTACCTGCTCCTGCCCCTTTACCAAGATCATGTGCCCTAAGGATGCAATCCTACAGCTAGCACAGCTGGAGCCTTGTCACCGTCCTTCCTAATCTCCTCTTTGGCATCCCAAGAGCTCTCCTGAGCACCTCCTGGCTCTCACAGCATCTCCCCCTCTCACAGCCCAGCCAGGTGCTAATTCCCACTGCCCACCAGCCCCCAGCAGCTCCCCAGCAGGGCCCACCTTGCTCCTTGAGCCGGATGATCTCCGTGTCGGAGCCGAAGCTGTTCCAGGCGGTGCAGTTGTAGATGGTTTGGAAATCAGCCCGGACAATGTTGCTGATGGTCAGCGTGGAGATGACCCCCTCATCTGTGCTCACCGTCTCCACCGTGTAGCGCCCGGAGGTCCCAGATTCCAGCACGTTCTCCTTCCAGGACCAAGCCTGCCAAGCAAGAGAGGGGTGAGCCTGGGGAACCCCGAGGTGTTCCAGGCACCCAGTGCCCCAGGGTGATACTCACAATTCGGTCTGGCGGCGGGGTGCTGCGGATGAAACACTTGATCTGCCCCTTCTGGCCGTGCAGGGCGTGCTGGGTCTGGGTGCTGGAGATAATGGGGGGCCCTGAGGAGACAGGAGAGGCTGCTGGCACCCCGTGGGACTGGTAGGGATGGAGGGTGTTAGGGGAGCCCTGGATGGATTTTGGGGTCCATCTCTGAAGGGCAGGGATGGAGAAACATCCCCATCACCTCCTGTGAAGGAGAATGCTAAGTGGAGGCTTGGGCTTTGCTGGGTTTTTGCAAAGCCCCCACAAAGCACCAGGCTCACCCATCTCTGTACTCCCATCCGTGCTGTAAAGGATCCTGCCTCCCTCTCCTTGGTGTGCTAGGCCTCTGAGAAGGGCTGTTTGCTGCAGAAGCAAAGCAGGATCCCATCCCACCTGGTGCTCCTCCTCAGTGCTCTCCCAGATTCATTAAGTAACTATTAAACTAACTGCTCTCCAGGGCATTAAGGAAGATGTGGTGGGGAAGTTTCTGCTGGAAAACCTTGACACTCATCAGCTGAGTTCTCCTGTGCCATCTGAATCATGAAAGGAGCCTAGGAGAAAGGGTAGGAAAGGCTCTTCCTGAGCCAAATACCAGCTGAATCAGCTTGGGATGGGAAATGTCCTTGTCCTGCCCTGGTGAACATCCTGTGACTGGGAGAAAAGGGATGGGAGAGGAGAGCATGGCTTGGTGAGATTGGAATGTCCCTCACTCTTCTAACAGCCCTGATCACCCCAGGGGAGCAGCACAAGAGCTAGGATCCTAATTGCTGCTTATTAACCTCCTTAATTAAAGCAGATTTGCATTTCCATGAGTGGCATGCTGCTGGCAGAAAAGAAAACAGCAAAAACTGGGCTGCAGGGCAGGGAGAGAGCAGTGGCAGGGGCTGTTAGAATCCCTCCTGCTCCAGCTCTGGCACTTTGGGTGTTCACTGGGGGTTGTCATGCCTGGTTTGGAGTATGCCACTGGGTTTATCAGTAATACAGCCTTGTGGATTTTTTTTCCCATTTTCCACACCTCCCTGCCCTGCACCTGACATGTTCCTTCAAAAAAAAGTCTCAGGGATTTGGGGTAAAGTGGGAAAAAAGATTTGCCTGGGTATTCCTGCCTGGTTCTCATCCAAATCACTCATTTATAAATTTCAAGAATGCACAAAAATGTACCTAAATGCTAAATCCTTTTCTCTCAGGCATTAGTTCATACAGCTGCCTTTTGGAACTGTCCCAGTAACCCCTCCCTGCACCAAACTTGCACACTCCTCACACACTTCCCACTGAGGCACAGCCCTGTGCCTGCTTCCTTACACTGCTCCAAGGGGAGATGGATGGAAAACAAGCTCATTGAAGCACAATTCAATGACCAGTGACCGTGGTCCTGGCAGCTCAGGAAATTACAACTGGAAGGGATCTGCGATCAACATCAGGAATAGCAGGAGCTGGGCGTGAAGGTCAGGACTTGTTCTGCTGTAATGGGCATAGCAGTAGGGTAGTGGAAACTGTTGTACCCTTTTTGATTGAAGAAGGCAAAGGAAAAAAAAAAAGACACTTTGTTTTGTTTTTCTCTCTAAATGCTCAAGATGTTGTTCTGGGCACGATCCCAAGGTGTGAGTTCTCATTTATCCATCGTTGGAAGCCCAGCTTTTCGAAAGGTCTCAGTGGAGGTGACTCCTTTCTTTGCCTGAGGAGCCTCCTGTGGTCATTGATGCTCCTGCCCACCTGGTGATTCCAAAGCCAGCAAAGGCAAGAGCAGTGATGGGATCTGCAGGCCAGGCCTAAACAGTAATAAAAAGAACCATCTCCTTTCCATTTTGATGGTTGTGTGTTACTTATAAATTCTGGAAGTGCTCCAAGACTGGGTGGCGCTAGAGAAAAATGGCTTAATAATCATTAAAAGGATCATTTTCCCCAAGGCGAGTGGATTTTAAATGGCACAAATGCCAGTGGCTTTGGCTTTTATTATTGCTTCAGGAGTTCAGAGTCGAAGGCTTATCATCATGATAATAGTGGATGACTAAAGACTATTTGTGAGATGAACATGCCCAGAAATAATAGGATGAAGTTGCAGCCTCTTCGCATTCAGGGCCGGTGTTTGATTCTCCACCAGGCTCTGGCTCCTTATGAAAGCTGCCAATCTCCAGCTTGGCATTCAGCGCCGAGTGTGAGACAGCCCACGGGCAGGGAAAAGGCTCTAAGCAATGTTGCTATGGATATAAATGATGGAGCTATTGGTGGAGGTTATTTTTAGCATCTCGGTGCCAATTTATTTGTGCGGTCCTGGCGGCTCACACAAAAGAGAAGTCTGAGGTGGGAGCCTTCAGGAATGAAAGGATGGGATGGCCTTGGCTTCTCCAGTCTGCTCGAGTCCATCTGAACCCTTCTCCTAAGCTCTCAAAAGGGTTTGGCAGGAGAGTTTTAACTCCTTGCTTCCTGGAGAAGTCCTGGGCTGGCTGGTTCTGCCTGGTATTGCAAAGGAACATCACAGAATGATTTGGGTTGGAAAAGACATTAAAACTCATCTCATTCCAGATCCCCTACCATGGGCTGAGACACCTCTCACCAGACCAGGTTGTTCAACCTGACACCATGTGTGACCAAGTGGGGTGGCAGGTCAGCCTCTGCCCTGCTCCCAGCTCTTGGGCATGCCTGACTTCCTTGCTGGGGTGAATCCCAGACAAATTACATCCTGAATTAGTCACCCGGAGTTGTCCAGCCCTTCCAGCACACTTCTCTTGAAAAACAAGGTGGGCAGGGGTGGTGGTCCCTGCTCAGCAGCCCCTGCCAAGCCCAGACTGTGCAGTGACAGATGAGACTGCTGGTGATCTGCCTGTGAAGGTGACCTTGGAGGGCTTCTGCTGGGGTGGGAGCTGCAACCAGGCTGGGTGCAGTCAAGAGCATCGAGAGGCTTTGGCTGTAAATCCAGCTGCTGATGATTTATGATGGCACCAAGTTCCTCTCTTCCCTTGAGCCTCTGCTGCTCCGGCCGTGCCAAATGCTGCTGCTTTGCATAATCCTCCTTCCCACTCATCAGAATCTGAATCCTATCTGCTTCCTTGCAGGCTGGTGGCCTTGGCTCTGGCATGGGATTGGGCTGCTCTGCAACCACAGCCCTGTCTGGTGAGGCTGGGTGGGAAGGGCAGGAGGATGCTCTCCCACTCCAACATCATCCTGCCATGATTTCAGACAATTTTGAGAGTGGATGGGCTGGTGGGGCCACAGGCTCACAGTGGGTTGGGATCTCTCAGTTGGGATCTCTGTGCTCAGTGGGATGGATCAGCCCCCCCAAAAGTCCACATGCCCTGATCAGGGGCAGTGGAGCCAGCCCAGAACATAACTTCTCAGTGCCTGATTTTTCTGTGACAGAGGGAGGCATCTGGTAATACCAAGACAATTACATCTGCCTCTGGATTTAAAATCCCTTCAAAATATGAGGCATTCAACTTCCCCCTTGAATTACATCAGAACAGGCTTCCAGCAGAATTCATTAGCTGGATTAGACACACTGCGCCGTGCTCCGGAGCTGGAGTGCTGCTCCCACTGCAGGACAGACTGCCAAGCCCTGGTGGATGTTGGATGTGGGGATGCTGCTCAGGGGCTCAGTTCTCCTCACTTGGAGGGCCAGGAGACCATCCTGACCTGCAGGTGTGGGATTCTCACTTGGTCCAGCACCTGTGGTGACATGTCCCAATGCTGTCACCTTCAGCGTGCACCAAGCCCCTGGCAGCACATCCCATGGGATGGGATGTGCAGGCAGTCAGTTCCTGGGAGATGCTCAAGGCTGAGCAGTGAACCTCCTGCATGGATTTAATTTGCTCTCCATCAGTTTTATTTAGGCATAGGCTGGGGGGAGAAAAAAAGTTGTTTGAGAGCAACTTTTCCAGTCAGTGCTGCACGCTCCGAATGCCTGAGCCTGTGGGGAGCTCTGCTCTGCTCTCAGGGCATCCCTGTGCCTGATAGGTGTCAGGGAAGGAGCATGTTCTTTGTGCTAATTTGTTGCTTTGTTTTCCATGAGCTCATTTACTTGTAATTAAAACCCAGCAGCTGCTGGGGAAGGAGACTGAAGGCACCGAGGAGCTGAGTCCAAGTTGCTTTTCAGTCCCTGCTGCGTTGCCCTTGGCTTCCTTTTCCGGGATTATAGAAACGTGGAATAGTTTGGATGGGAAGTGACCTTTAAGGGTCATCTAGTCCAACCCCCTTGCCATGACAGGGACATCTTCAGCTAGATCAGGTTGCTCAGAGCCCTGTCCAGCCTGTCCTTGAATATTTCCAGGGAACTGGGGCATCCACCATGTGCATTATGTGTGCTTGAAATCAATGCTTGCCTGAGCTACCTCCTACTTATGTTCTTCTCTTGTGACAGTGAGTGGGGAGTGAAACCTGCCAGTTTGTCATGCAGGTGAGAGACAATGCAAAACTCATCCTCTGCTTACACCATTTGCAGCCTGTCTGGCTCTTTCCCTGGTGTATTTGTGCTGAAATTTGTTACCAGCTGCTGTGAGGTCCTGGCCAGGGCATCATTAAACTCCAGAGCTCGGGATGTGAGTCCAGGGCACATCCTGACAGTGCTGGATGAGCCCCAAGCAGCCAGGGAGGTATCCTGACAGGAATCCTGGCAGGAATGTTCACAAGTATCCTCAGAGGAATCCTCACAGGTATCCTCATGTGGGTTTGAGAGAGTGATTAGGCTGCTGGTCTTAGATCCAGACTCAATTCCCAGCTCTCCAGGTGTACAACAGAGACAACAGCACTCTCCGACCTTGTGAGGGTTTTGCAAGATTAATCTATTAAAGATTTAAAGCTGCCAGCTCCCAACTACTCAATAAACCCCTGTTGATAATAAGGAACTGTGTGGGCTCAGCAAAAGTCGACTTTTTTTTTTTGCTTTAACTTGTGCACTTCCAGGCAAAATAATGCAAAATCCACTTTACTCCAATTGCCTGGATCCCTGATTCAACTGGGGGTGGGATCTACTCCAAAAGGAAGTATCTGAGGGGATAATTTGGGAACAGGAGCTGTCAGAGCAACAGGATCAAGGCGGGAAGGGAATGGGGGTAGGGAAGCAGGAGGGAATGGAGGAAGGGAAACAGAGGGAATGAATGGAGGAAGGGAAGCAGGAATGAATTGTAGAAGGGAAGCAGGAAGGAATGGAGGAAGGGAAGCAGGAGGGAATGGAGGAAGGGAAGCAGGAGGGAATGGATGGCAGAAGGAAAGCAGGAGGGAATGGAGAAAGTGAAACAGGAGGGAATGAATGGAGGAAGGGAAGCAGGAGGGAATGAATTGTGGAAGGGAAGCAGGAAGGGATGGAGGAAGGGAAGCAGGAGGGAATGGAGGAAGGGAAGCAGGAATGAATTGTGGAAGGGAAGCAGGAAGGAATTGTGGAAGGGAAGCAGGAGGGAATGGAGGAAGGGAAGCAGGAGGGAAGGGATGGGGGAAGGGAATGAATGGAGGAAGAGAGTGGATGGGGGAAGGGAAGCAGGAGGTACCGTTGACGGTGAGCGTCACCTCCCGCTCCCCCGCGCCCACCCGCGGCACCACGGCTCGGCACACGTATTTCCCAGCGTCTTCCTGGCGGACTGACTTCAGGATCAGCTTGTTCTCATTGCTCAGCACCTGAAAGAGAGGAGGAGAGCTTTCAGGTGGGCCATGAGAAATTACAGACAAAACAAATGGCCTGAGATACAAGAGCTGTGTCACCAGCTCCTGAGCAGCCTTGGGAAAGCCAAGTGGATGAACCCAAAGTCTGGCATTTCATGGAAATATCAATTATTGCTGTTGACCAAAGAATAAAGAAACACCACAGTTTTTTTGGGGCAGAATTAAAAATCCTGTTCCTATTCATTTGAATTTTTGCAAACTTCAGTTCTGCAAGAAGTTCAAGATACAAGAGAAAAATTTTGGTGGCTGCAGTGACACAGGCAGAAAAACCTCAGAGAGAGCCATACTCTACTCTTGCACCTCCCCATTCACAGGCACAGGGGAGGCTGCTGGGATCGACTCAGGGACTTTAAGCCCAGAAGTGGTGGCAGAGGTGGCAGACACCTTGGAACAGGGTCTGGATACCCAGGGGAATCTCAGCTGGCTTTGGCCAGCCCCCTGCTATGGACTGAGATATCCACCGGGATTCCTTTGCTGATTCAAGCCATCAGCTCTCCCAAGTCTACAATTTCTTCTCAGGAGATGGCCTTCACCAAGGTCATTATGGTTTGGGAAAAACACCCCAGCAGTTAATGCCTCGGTGTCCCAGAGGAGGACAGGACTCAGCCCCTCCCTGGGGGTCCAGCCCTCCAGTTACAGCCTTGAAGATCTGCCCAGGTGAAGCTCGGAGATGCTTTTCAAACCCCAACCTGTGTGTACTTCTGAATGAGTTTCACATCTCAGCCCTCCTTTAGCTTTTTCCCGTGGCTTTGCTCAGCCCTCCTGTCTGTAAAGAGGAATCAGAGCCTCTTCTGCCTCACGGGGCTGACTGAGCCACAATTACGATTGGCAAAGCTCCTTATGATTTTCAGTACAAAAGAGATGTGGAAAAGTCTGCTGGGACAGATCCAAGCTCCTCCCTCGAGCAAACTCCAGTTGACAGCAGGGAGTGCTGGGGTGAAAATGTAGGGATGTGAGATCCCAGCCCTGGGGGGCAGAATGGGCCATCCCAGGAAGGTCCATCCCAGAAAGGACTATCCCACATAGGACCATCCCAGAAGGAACCCCATGCAGGTGAATTGCTCCCCATCAGCACGGTGTTAAGCAATGCTCTGGTTCAACCCTTCTGTCCATCATCATGGAAATAAATTCCCCCACTCTCAGGACCCGTTTGCATTTGGAGGAGCCAGCATTCGTGCAGCCAGGAGCTCCCAGACCGCTCGGATTCTGCTCCATGGGAGGTGTCCTGCAGCACCCCATGCCCTGGACATGCCCCTGGCCCCACAGAGGTTCTCACCACGCCCGAGCCTCGCTTCATCCAGACGATGGTGAGAGAGGGGTTCCCAGTCCAGGCACAGTTGAACACCGCGTCCGAGCCCAGGTCGACCAGCAGGGACTGCGGCTCTGTCGCCATCCTGGGCCCAACTGTGCAGAGGAAACTCGAGTTACTGCCAGTGACAGACGGGCTCTGCCAGCCAGAAACCCTCAAACCAAACACCCCAGAGGGAGCAGTGCTAGATCTTGATGGGCCCCAAATGAAGAAAAGCCTCAGGCAGGTGCCTGCTGCAACTCCAATAGGGACCAGCTCCCTGGTGGGCACCCCACGAGCTCACAAGGAAATCACAGGTCCAGCCACCGGGGCATTTGCAGAGCGTGAGCTGCAGGAGAGCCCAGCAAGTCCTGCCACCCTGAGCAAGTCAGACTGAGCTGTGTCTGCTTCCTGCTGATTTTCAGCAGCTCTGCTGAGCCTGGAAGCTGAACTCAAGCCAACAGGTTACTCACAGTAGACATCCACGGTCCTGCTGATGTTTGTGCTGCCCAGAGCATTGGTGACCTCGCAGGAGACGGGCTCAAAGAAGAACGTGTGGTCCACGATGGTTTCGTAGAAGTCACCGGAGGCTTCCTTTATAACCTGGCCTTTTTTCGCCCACCTGTTGAAGAAAACAGAGCATTGTCGTGGTGCTGTTTTGTGTCTCTTGCCATCTCCACGTTTAGCTGTCACAGTGCTGGGGGCAGCATGCCCAGAGTGCCCCTGACTTCAGAAGGGACATGAACTTGTTGTCAGCATTGTCCCCTTCCCCGGGGATTTAGGGACTACAGCCACAGGTTTTGGAGAGGAGCCATCAGAGAGATCTGTATGTGTACCCCTACAGAAACCTTTCCGAAAGAAACCAAAGTTCTATTACCCTGTTTCACTGGGAATACACTTCATTCTTTAGGATGGAGAAGGACCTCAGTGATGGGAGGAATGGAGACATGGAGGGTCTCTATAGGGAATGACAGTCCCTTCCTGAATGCTTCCCAACAGCTCTGCTGGTCCTTCCACATCAAAACCACTAAAACCATTTTCTGCTGCCCCCCACTTTGGCTGTTTTCTTCCTTTTTTTTTTTCCCCAGTCAAAGAGAACTTTATCCCTTTAAGGCAGCTGAAGTAACATTTCCCGAAAAGCCAAACTGGCATTTGCAACACTGCAACTTGCAAATTGTCTTGGAGAACAAGCTGTCAACTCAGCACTCGAATTAAGCCCTGTTTGCCAAACAATGAGCAAATGTGACCTAATGGGGCACCATCTGGCAACCTGCCACTCGGGAACGGGTGGGAAAGGCGGGAGATGCTGTCAGGCTGTGTGAAACTCCAGCCACTCTTTGGGGAAGGGAAAAAAAGCCTGGGAAAAAACCATATAATAATCCTCCCCAAACAACTGACAGGTAAATTGGAGGGAAGAAGGTTTCCCTGAGGAGCCTCTGCCTTGTTGTTTTGGGGGCTGCCCTTCTGGTTGTGCTCGATGGGTTGGGAAAGATGCAGACACTGAAAGCTGGGCTCTGGAGAGAGGAAGGAGCTGTGGAGGCTGCTCCCCACACGGGGCCGGTGGGGTGGTTTGGGGAAAGCTGTCCCCTTCAAGGCAAGCAGCATCTGCTCCTGGTCCTCCCAGCGGTCTCCTGCTTCCCTCTGCTTGTTCCTGTCACTCTGCCATGGCTCCCCACTGCTCCAGTGCTGCCCCAAAGGCAGCCAAGGACAACTGCGGTTGCAGGGAGCTCCTGCTGAAGGTCCACAGGCACTGACGTGCCTCAGTGGGGCTGGAGAGAGAGTGGAGTGCTGGTCCCTGGCAGGCTGGAGAATACCCTGAGTGCTGCCAGAAGCAATTCCCCGAGCACCTGCTACTGTGAACCTCAGTGCCTCCTGCCAGTGACCTGCTCAGCCTCGCCCGTGATGACACAGCGCTCTGAGAGGTGTTCCCGGTGGAGGGAAGTGATTTGTATGCACTGACCTGCCCTCGCCTTCCATTTATCTTCGCGCTTCTAACAGATGCTGAGTGGCCACTTCAGCTTCCCTCCCCTGCCTCCCTCCTCCCTCGCCTCCCCCTCCAATAATTAATCGGGAGATGCCGGTTTTATTTCTAGGGCTGCACTTCGGGCGTTAATGAGGGACATTCCGTATGGAAAAATCTGCACAAGTGGAGCCTTCCAGGTGCTGCTCCGAAGTTCTGAATGGTCAGTGATGCTTTGGTGACGCCTTTCTCCTCCCGGAGGGAATTGCAGCCCAAGCCAAGCGGCTTGTTGGGGGTCAGCCTGCAAGGCTGAGCTCAGCATCCCGCTTCCCTGCCTCCCGATGGATCCGCCTTGTCCTGCTGCCTCCCTGCCACAGGAACGCTGCTGCCCGCTGTGGAAGGCATGTGCCAGTGCTGTGGCAGCAGCTGGTTCCTCGGGGATGGGGCAGGAGAGGGACGGGGGCATCTGCCACTGGTCTGGTAGCTCATGCCCAAAGCTTAGCACAGCTTGTGGGACAGAGAGGAGGCACGTTCCTGACATCTCCTGTTTGNACAGGAAAACTCCAGCTGGTGAATGGGGAAATGCCTCATGCTCTTTGTCAGGAATATTTCTGCTTTTACAACTTTGTCCCTGTAGAGATTCCCAGCCATGAGCAATTTTCCAGCCTCTGGTGAGTCTTGTTCTGCTCCTCAGGCGCTCAAGGGAGCCAGCAGGTACATGAAGCCATTTTTTTCAGCAGTCAGTGGGACAGGGTGTGGCATCAAACTTCTGGGACAATCCAGAGTTTCTCCTGTGCCAGGCACTTCCCTGGTTGTTTTGCACAAATCCACCCTCCCTGCTGTGCAAACGACAAGAAGGAGGCTTCAGGATGAGGGTAAAAGTGATTTGTGGGCTCCCTGGGTCATGTCCTTGCGCCTGCCTGCAGCTCATCCTCCCAACGCTCCTGGAGAGCACTGGGAATTGGAACTAGATGGAGAAATGTCTGGAGCTGGGTTTGAGACTTCAGATGAGATCCTTCTGGATGTTGTAAAACAGAGAACAAGGCTTCCAAGAACTGTTTGACATCACAGCTGCTTGGGAAAACACCCCCAACAACCGTGGCACGGTGCTTTATGGATTTGTTCAAAACCCATCGCTGCTGCAAAACTGGATTTCCCGAGCGCGGAGATGTGTCACAAACACCAATTTTTCGTGCTTCAGCGGAGATCAAGGTTCTCGCTCCAGTTTTCTAAGGCTTAACATGGCTAAATCAATGTGGCTGAATGAGCAGTATAGATCTTTTATAATGTCAAATTGGTTTTTAATAATGGCAGCTGATAACCCTCTTGTAAAGCTTCCCGTGATGGGCGCGTGGACAGCCAGCAGGCAACTTACTGAGGGTTTTAACGAGCCCATAACGTGCCTTGCTCACCTATTAACCATTCAGTGGTTATTTATAAACAGAACCTGAATAAAATGGAGCAGAGAAGACGGGAGGATGCTCCTGCAGCCCCATCCACCACCTCCACCGCTGCGGCTCTCTGTGATTTCTTCCTCCTGTCTCTGTGGTTGTAGTGCACCGAGCCTGGCTCCCAGCCAGCGCTCCTGGTCCTGCCAGCCTGGAGACCAGGGGCTCCTTTCATTTATGCTGTTCCCTTGAAGGTATTTATAGATTGCAAATGTGCCACCTAGGGTCTTTTCCAGACTATATAAATTTAGTCTCTCCCCGGATGACTTGGCCACTAACTCGCCTGTCACTGCGCTGATTTTCCCCCTCGGCCAAACTCCACTGCAGGGGCTGCAGGGGCAGGGCTGGGAAGGGGGCACTTCCCTGTGCCAGGAGAGGGGTGGGGGTCTGTCTGTGCAAGGACAGGGGTGAGGGTCTGTCTGTGCCAGGACAGGGGTGAGGGTCTGTCTGTGTCAGGAGAGAGGTGAGGGTCTGTCTGTGTCAGNTCTGTGCCAGGAGAGATGTGAAGGTCTGTCTGTGCCAGGAGAGAGGTGGTGGTCTGTCTGTGCCAGGAGAGGGGTGGGGGTCTGTCTGTGCCAGGACAGGGGTGGGGGTCTGTCTGTGCCAGGACAGGGGTGGAGGTCTGTCTGTGAGATCCTGCCCATAGCACCTGTTTCTGTGAGTGCCCAGGGTTCTCCAGGCTGAAGGGTAGCACAGGCAGAGGGGATGCCATGGGACCTGTCCCAGTGCCCCGTGCCTCTCGGGTGGTCCCCACAGGGTGACAGTAGGGTGTCTTCATTTCCTGCCCTCTACCACTGACAGATACTACCCAGCTCTGAATTCACCCTGCTCCCCCCATCCCATGTCGTATGAGCAATGCAGATCATAGAGTCGTAACCCCAGAGAGGTTTGGGCTGGAAGTGAACTTAAAGCTCATCTTGTGCTGTGGGCAGGGACACCTTCCACTGTCCCAGGCTGCTCCAAGCCCTGTCCAACCTGGCCTTGAACACAGCCAGGGATCCAGGGGCAGCCACAGCTTCTCTGGCACCCTGTGCCAGGGCCTGCCCACCCTCACAGAGAAGATTTCCTCCCAATATCCCATCTGTCCCTGCACTCTGGCAGTGGGAAGCCATTCCCTGTGTCCTGTCCCTCCATCCCTTGTCCCCAGTCCCTCTCCAGCTCTCCTGGAGCCCCTTTAGGCCCTGGCAGGGGCTCTGAGCTCTCCCTGGAGCCTTCTCTTCTCCAGGTGAGCACCCCCAGCTCTCCCAGCCTGGCTCCAGAGCAGATGTGCACATCTCCTCGTCTTCCTTTCTCTTCACCAAGCACCATCTCAGTCTGTGTCCCCAGATGGACATTTCTTCCCCTGCGGGCTGGGTTTCATTCTCTTGTTTCCTTTCTCATATTTCTAATGTGCTTTTGTTTTCCTCTGGCCTCTCTGGAGGGAGCACCAGGTGCCTCCCAATTCAGTATCTTCTGCAAATTGAATTTGTTCGGGTGATGGAAGAAAACAAATTTCAACCAGGAAAGAGATATTTTGATCCAAGTTTCAAAGGGGTTATTACAGTCAGCACTGAAAAGCCAGTGATTAAAGAATGAACAAAAAATAGAGTACCTGCAGTGGGTCCTTTTAACACTGAAGAGGGAGGGAGGAACTTTTCTAAGGAGACATTCTTCAGGGAAATAGCATTTTTCTGACTCCACTGATTGCTTCCCAGCTCAGAGTACACACAAGCAAATAAGAGAGGACAGTTTGGGATTTGTCAGATCCTAAACAATGCTGGGGCTTTGTTTTGGTTTTCATGTCTTAGTGTTTTTTCCTCTTCTGCTCTGGTTTCTGAAGGAAACCTGCCAAAATCTGGGATGACACACCTGTGCTTCTTCCCGGGCTCTCAGTGGGATGCTCAGCTGCGTCTCCTTCTGCACAAGGGGTTTTACCCAGCAGTTCCATTCATTTTGCCCATGAATCCTATTTCTGGCTGGGCTTCCAGGCTGGTGGAGCCCCTGAAGAGTTCCCCACGCTCACAGTGAGAGCACAGCAAACCCCACAGGGTGTCAGTCCGTGGAGGAGTGTTGCTAACATGCACTTCATCCGTGCTCACGCTCACCTGAACCAACACCTCCCTCTGTCTGCCCTACAAGGGCTTGTAATCCTTCAACACCCAGCATGTGGGAACAAACTACTGACTTCCCAGCCTTGGGAAAGCTGTAGGAGTCTACAAAATCTTCTTTAGAAAGGTCTTCACCAGGCCATGGCTCCTTCCAGCAGCACAGGAACTCCTGGGGGTTAACGTGGGGCTGCTGGGGCTCTCTGAACTCTGAAACGCCCCATCAAGCACTGCACAAATCCACCCTGCAGGTTCTGAGGGAGGATTTTGGAGCTGCCAGCAGCTCTGAACCAGCACTCCTGGCAGCCTGGCTGCTCTGGTGGCGAATAACCCGGGGAAGTGGAGTGTGTCGTCGGCTTTAATTAACAATGCAAAATAAAGTGGTTGCTTGCCATATAAATCGTGTTTACTAAGAATTACTTAAAATGGATAAATATTTTCTTGGACGCATTTTAATTGCTTAATAAAAGTACCAAGAACACCCACAAATACCTTAAATAAATGCATGGCTCAGGGAAAGAATTAATTAACATTTCATTCCTGGGAATGGCTATTAATTGCTACAAATTGCTCACAGAATGGGTTTTGCTGCTTTATTGCCAGCAGTACCTTCAATGATGTGATAGTCCCCTCCTCTCACCCTCATAGGAGAGCTGTCCCTCTGTGCTGTGAGCACCACCCCAAATCCCCCGAGGCCCCAGAGCCTTGGTGTCCTCCACGGGGAGGAGATGGTGTTTTGACAATGACATTCTGGCATCTTTTGGAGGTCCAAAGGGGACAGGGACAATGGATGGCTCCTGCTAGTGACAGCCTTGTGAGGAATGATGGAGTGAGGCTCCCAGCCCGAGCGGTGTCACGGTACCCCCCGCACGGCTCCGGCGTGATGCATCGCCCAAATTATTTCTTTATTACGGGGAAATTTTCATAATGGTGATGTATGGGCTTCTTCCTCTTCTCCCGCCTGCTCCCCCCCTAATGAAGATGTGTGGGCCTCGCACGGTTCCTCCACGGCTCCTCCGCCTCCCCCTCGGAGTCTGGGGTCATTTGTCAGCGGGCAGGCCCTGGGTGACCTCTCCCCCATCCGAGTTACACGGCTCCGCCTTCCAGCTTGGGTTTCATCAAGCTCAGGAGGAGAGAGCCCTGAGGATTCCGGCTGAGGCTTGGCTGGCCCTCGCATACAGGGACAGGGGTGTGGAATCCCAGAGCCAGGGAATTGTTCAGGCTGGAAAGGGCTTCTGAGATCATCAGTCCAACTGCTAGCCCAGCAGTGCCAAGGTTACACTAAACCCTTGTCCCTAAACAGCACAACCACACGTATTTTTTAACACCTCCAGGGATGGTGATACCACCACTGCTCTGGGCAGCCTGTGCCAATGCCTGACAACCCTTTCCAAGACAAAATTTTCCCTAATATCCAACCTAATCCTGACCTAGGGCAACTTGAGGCCATTTCCTCTTGTCCTGTCCTTGTTCCCTGGGAGCAGAGCCCGAGCCCCCTGGCTGTCCCCTCCTGGCAGGGAGTTGTGCAGACCCAGAAGGTCCCTCCTGAGCCTCCTTTTCTGCAGGCTCAGCCCCTTTCCCAGCTTCCTCAGCTGCTCCCCTTCCCCAGCTCCACTCCCTTCTCTGGACATGCTCCAGCCCCTCAATGTCTTTTCTTGTAGTGAGTGGCCCAAAACTGGCCACAGAATTTGAGATGTAGCCTCACTGGGCTGACTACCGGGGAAGGAAGCACATGGAAAGGTATTTCCTTGTGTATTGTATCCACTGTACTCAAGGAAAGGATTCCAAGCCTCCAGCTCCCATCCTGACAAACCTCCATCCACACAGAGCTGTTGAGGTGATGACCTCTCCCCAGACCTCTCTATCCCAGTTTAGGGATTTTCGCTCCACCACGAAGCAAACCTTGAGTTCTAATGGTGGAAATGCCACAGCTCAGATGCAGAGATGCCAACTTTGCTCATCTCCTGTCTATTTTTTCCCTTTTTTTTTAACAAACAAACAAACAAACAAGGAGAAAGATTGCAACCTTTTCCCAAATTTCAGACTTTTACCCCTGACAAGGACATGTTTGGTGTCTGATTGCTCTCGCCACGATGCACCAGTTGCTGCTACTGGGGTTGGATTGTTTTTAAACACTCTGGGATTTTGATGATAATAATAACACCTCACTGCAGAGGAAAATTCTGGCTTGATTTTCCATCTCATCTCAGCTCCAGTGTTCCCACTCCTGCCAAGCCAGGAGGCTGGGATGAGCCTGATTGCTCATCAGCTGCAGTCTTCAAGGGCAGTGCCTGGGTTTTGCATCTCCTCCTCACCATTAGCAGATACTGTGGGTGGGAAAAATCCATGCGGGGCTACGGAGAGCTCCCCAAATCACCCTTGAAGATGTTCAATGAGAGTTCAGCTCAGAGGAGGGCATTGGGGTCTGGAGGAGAGATTATCAGGGACACCCTGGGGCCAGGTCTGTGCTGCCCAACGCCCAGGAACCTGAAAGAAGTGAGGTGAGAAGGTTTCTCTCTCCCAGATGACACAATTAAAGCCATGCCACCAGTCCACGCAGCCACCATGGGTCGTTTTTGGTGAGAAACCAATCAAAACAGTCTTTCTTTTTGCACAGTGATCGGAACAAATTGGCTGCAGAAGCGAGAGGGAGAAGTAAACAAAGCTGTTAACCTGTCAATGACTTGACTGATCAACCGTGGGGAATAGTTGGAGAGGGCTGATGAGCCGTGCAGGTAATCAATGGAGCGGCACTGCCGGGGCTGCAGCTGGTGCTGCACGGAGCTCCAGAGACCTGGGGAGCCCAAGGGCTGGGCTTGGCCAGGGGATGGTGGGCAATAAAACCCACCCAGTGCATGTGCACCCCAGCAGGAGAGCGGAGCAGACCCGGGAGGATGATGGACGCTGGATTTAGCAGCAGGGAGGGTTGGCCAAAGCCCGTCCCACCGTGTCCCCCTGGCTCCTTCCCTGCACCAGGGGCTAGGAAGGACCCTCGTCCCTGCCCTGGAAGGAAACCAGAGAGGCCCTGCTGGAAAAGCTGTTCCTGTTTCAAAGGAAAGCATCAAACTTCAAGGACTGGGTGATTCCTTCTGCAAATCGAGCTGTTTTCGTGACACATCTAAACAAAATGCACATGCTTTAGATGTTGTGCTGTTTTAATCCCGCTGTTTAAAATCCTCCCTCCTCCTCCACCCCATCACATGACAGGGCTGGGCACCAAACCTGTCCCCATTAATCCCTGTTTGGCACTTCTCTTGCCACTATGGATGTTTTTCTGCCCCTCCCCTTTCACAAATTCACTCTCCTTCACAAAAACTCCTTTTCCCTCTAAGGAGGAGGCTTTACATTTAAGGATCTTTGGCCCCAGTCATGGAATCATATGAAAATTATACTTTCTCCCCCCAAGTTAAATTATGAACATTAATTTCCTCATTTTAATGTATGTGGAGAAAATTTAAAACCATTCAGACTATGACAGCCAGCTGCCAAAACTGCTTATCCTGGGGAAATACTGGGAATGTGAGTCACTCCCCAGTCCTAGATGAGCTTGGAGGTGTCACTCTCCTCGGGGAGTTTTTTACCCCTTTGGCAGTGATGCTGCATTTCATTTTTCCTGCCTACATCATCTTGACTTACCCTGCCACACAATAGACATGACTAATAGCTTAACTATTATTTTGGGTAATCCAATTTCATCACGTGGTTTGTGTTTTCTCAAATCGTTTAACAGGATTAGTCCTTTCTGGGGTCTTCCTACCCCACTCCACCCCCATAGCAGAATGTCTTTAGCCAGATTTATGGATGCTGCATGTTGAAGAGCTAATTCTCTGCTGTGTTTATCTTCCTCCTCAGTGCAAAGTGAATCTTAGTGCTGTGAAGCTGCTTGAACTTGCCTTTCCCTCTATTCTAGTTCTTATTTTCCACCTGTGCTTGAGGCCTTTGCAACTTTACACCTCCATGTGCAATTCCTTTGAGCTTGGCAGGAAAAAGGCAATGGTGAATGGAGACAGGAACTCACAGGTCTTCATCAGCATGAGAAAGCTGCTGCTTGGGGATCTTGAAAGTGGTGCTGGGCTGTGATCTCATGTTCCAGATCATTGGAGCTGCCAAATCCACACATTTCAGGGCAGAAATGACTGGCACAGCAGGCAGGAATGGCTCGTGCCTTTCTGAACATGGAACTCATGCAACTGAGAGCTGCTGGGTGTCTGGGTCTTCTCCAAGGATTTTCCTTTTCTTGGCTGGCTCCTAAAGCTCCTCTGAGGCCTTGACCTGCTCCTGAGTTTGGGATGTTTTTGAGGGCTTTGTGGTTTGATCTCTGCAGCATGAGAGGGTCTGCCCTCTCTCTGGCATGGCAAGAGGAGACAGACCTCAGGCCAAGTTTATATTAACTCTTCAAGGATGGTGGCCAAACTTGGACATGTCAAACAGCCCAGGCAATGCTTTGGGCCACCAAAAACGGTGCCCACCAGGCTGAGACAGCTCTGTCTGACTTCCCAGCCCTAGAAGTGCCCCTAAAGCCCCTCCTTCCCTATGACAGCCACTGTTCCCATCCCATCACTCGGGCTTGTTCCTTCTTTCTGACTCCTGGCATGTCTTCAGGTTGGTATGAGGCACAGCTCCTTCTCTGGCAGGTTCCCTGGCCTGCCCTGCCAGAACAGTTAATTATTCAGGGCTCAACTGTGTCTAGATCAGATGGTTCACATTAGGATTATCAACAGGATACAGGTTCATGTTAGGATTATCAACAGAGGCAGCTGAGTCACCCTGGGTGGGATGGGCTGAGCCCTCATTTTGTGTGAGTCTCCTCACAGAAGATGCCAAAGGCAGAGATTTCTGTGTAAGGAACTTGGACTTCTGCTGGCTGGAGTGTGAGTAGCTTGGGAATCTGGCAAGTCATGAGGAGGAATAATAAATATCCAGAGTGTGTTCCCTTGTGCTAATGCAAACACCCAGGCAGCTCACAGGGGAGTAGAATGAAGTTACGAGTTCACCAAAAGATCTGTTCATCTTTTCAGTATGAAATTCATCCATGGAATCACAGAATTGCTCAGTTTGGAAAACACCTCCAAGATCACCAAGTCCAGGCGTTACCTGGCACTGCCAAGGCCACCACTAACCCATGTCCCCAAGTGCTACAGCTACACACCTTCTCAATCCCTCCAGGGATGGGAACTCCACCACTGCCCTGGGCAGCTGTGCCAGGGCTGTTCAGCCTTTTTGGAGAAGAAATTGTTCCTAACATCTGATATAAACCTCCACTGGTGCAACATGAGGCTGTTTGCTCTTATCCTATTTCTTGTTACTTGAGACAAGAAACCAACGCCCACCTCACTACAACCTCCTTTCAGGCAGATGTAGAGAGCAATAAAGTCTCTCCTGAGCCTCCTTTTCACCAGCTGAAACAACCCCATCTCCCTCAGCCATCCATCAGTTCATCCATCCAGCCATGCCCAAAATTTTGGTCAAGTCCCTCTTCTCTCGCAGGCCTCTGGAATGTCCTTGACACCCTGGCACAACTCTGCCCTTCTCAGCCACACCACAGGAAAACAACCCAGTGTGGCTGTGTCCTGGTACAACAGACTGACCCAAAGAGCTCTGTGATTATCTACTGATTTCTGTATAAAACAGCATGAAACAGTATTTTAAAAAAAAAAAGAAAAAAGACATCTCCAAAAATAACAACCATGAAGTTCTTCACTACCCACTTCAGTGACAAAGTGGAGCTGAGTAATAAATGGTGGCTGCTGTTTTAGTAACAACTTTCTAACCCAGGAACAATATCCTGCCTTTTCTCTTTGCTTTAATATTTGCCAGCAGCTTCTAGAGCGGAACAGAAAGCCAAGGGTGTCTTTGAGATCTGAAGTGAACAGGATTACTCTCTGGTCCCAGAATTCCTTTGAGGTCTCTCTGGGATGGAGTGTGCAAGGGTAGGTGCTGTGTACCCCAAAGAGTTCTGCCAAGATAACTCTGTGCCAGGTGGAGAGGATGCTCAGGGTGCACAGCATGTCCTTGGCACAGGCACCAAAGTCACACAGGTTTGGGGAGGAAAGGCTCCCCTGCCCCAGCTCAGCCTGAGCCAGCTTGTCCCTTGCTTCTCCTCAGTTTGCTGTTTCCTGATGAACTCAGCCTGACTTCCCAGCTCCAGCTCAGCAGTGAATCCACATTCCAGCAGCTGAGACATGGCAGGAGGAGCCCTCTGAGTGCCAGTGTCCAGTCGTGGGTACTGGAAGTCACCAGGACACGTGGTCCTGGAGGGCATGTGGGGCACACTGGGTTTGTTGTGGGACACCAGCACCCACTGAGTTTTCCCATTCTCCTGCCATGCGTGCTGGCCTACATTTTGCAGCTCTTCTGACCACTCTTTTGGCAGAGTCATCTCCAAGGGTGGCATTGGGGAGTGAGTCAAATGAACAACAACTGATGCTGCTGCAGTCACCAAATCCCCACTGGTTTACTGGGCCAGAGACAGTGACAGGAGTAGATGCTCACAGATTAGTCCTCCATTTAAACACACCTCTAGCCCCCAAAATCTGCAATAAAGGAGTAAAGAGGGAATCAAGGGGTGAAATCCCTTAGAACAGCTCCTGCAGGGCTGTGGTGGGTGCCAGCTCTGTCCCTATCCCACATCCTCCTTGAACACTCTGCTTCATCCCTCATGCCTTGCTTGTCTCTGGTTATATTCTTCCCTTTCTGGCAGAAAAGCCTCAAACAGAGCTGAAGGCCTCTTAAATCAACGTCTTTCCTGACTCAGAAGCTGTAAGAGGATTCATTATTTATGTGGCAGAAACACAAAAGCTTAGCATATTTTAAGCTGTCTGAAACAACTTCAAGGCAACTCTTCCTCTGTCTTCTTTTTTTTAACAAAACACATTGAGATGACTCTGAACCAAGTGGCAGGGGGAAACTGTTTTTTTTTAATTCCAAAAGATAAAATAATATGTACAGATTGAGGGGGAGAATGAAGAAACCCCTTGATCTAGCTTGGGATCACCAAGGAATGCCCATCAGGGGATGTTGCCTGTGAGGTGTTGGCATAATCCTTGGACAGACTTTTGTGAGTGGCATCGATATTATGGCAGTGGGAGAGGTCAAGGAGACAGCTCTGCTCCTTCACAAGCACACACAGCCGTATCCTTCAGAGGCAGCAGCAGAGGAGGTGCTGGGTGTCTTTTTTTCCCCTCTTTCTCCCCATTTTTACATTTTCAATTTAGTCACAGCATCTCTAATTTCCTTAGAACTGAAGCCACCTCGTGAGACTGGAAGGGAACGATACAGAAGAAAGATGAGGGAAAAAAACCCACCAGTAATCTTGTAAAAGTCAGTTTTGAAAAATCAATTTTCTTGTGTGACAAGATTTGCTTAAGGCTTTTCGTTCTGTGAAATCAGCCCATCATCCTGCGGGAACGCATGAAGGAAGTGGCAAGTGTGGTTTGGAATAACTCAGATTAAAGACTGCTAAATTAGGCTCAAAAAGCTGCCACTTCTTGCAAAGGGAGAGGAGATCTGGCCAGAGGAGGCAATGATGCTCCCTTCCGAATCACATTCCCAGCTCCAGGAGCAAATGTTAAAGGAAAGGTGACTGACAAGGCTGGGAAAACACAACCACAACCCCAAGGTCTGCTGGAAACGAGATGCTGCTTTGGAGACAGGTTCACTGTAATGCTGGGAAAGGGCTGGAGCAGAGTTTGGAAAACCCACGATGCTGCTGACCCCTGGGATGCCGGTGCTCCTGGCTGGGATGGTGATGAACACCCCCACGGGGCACCCCATGTTTCTGAGAGCTCTCCTGGAACACCCAACCCCCTCTGGCAGCCCCACCATCAGAGAGGCTCCACCAGCCCCGGGCTGGCTGCTCCATCACTCTTTGCTTTGGTGCCTTTCATCATCTCTACATCAGGGACGGTGCTCACCAGTACAAAGTGTTTTCCTTCCCCCCACCTTCCCCCCCATCAGAGTCTCTCTCCTCTACGCTCTCTCCTAATTAGTTCAAGCTGCCTCTGAACATCTCCCACCCGCTTGTTCCCATTACCTTGACAAACCAGAGAATGGGAAGACAGATCTCCCTGTCCTCACATCTCCATGAGCGAAGGCTCTTCCAACCCTGTCTTCCCCATCTCACCCGGAGCTCTGTGCCTTGGCAGAGCCCCTCCAGCAGCCCAGTCTCACTTCTCAGCTGCAGGGATAGTTGTGCCTTTTATTCTACTTTGTTTCCTTTTTTTAAAGCCTGTCTCTCCACCTGCCACCCAGCCATGCTCCGCTCCCTGTCACAGGGAGCTGGCAGATGGGGCTGATGCATCATGAAGCAGATCTGAAGAATTCATTTCCTCGTATTTTTTTTTTTTTCCCTGCTTTCATTTTCACTTCAGAGCAAAGGTCCAGTTGTCTGGGAGGAAGCTACAAAGACAAACCCGGGCAGGAAAACAGAGATAGTCAGGAAAAATGTTACAGTGCCGATAACTTGAGACCTCAGTGTGCTTTGCATTTATTTCAACTCCCGCTTTAGCTGCATTTTGCTATGTCTATAAATTAGATTTATTCTGTTACTGCTGTGAAATGCCTGCGGGCCCTTTCCCCACTCCAGCTTCTCTTCCCTCCCCTGCCAAGTTTGGCTGTGGGAGGCAGCAGGAGAGGTGACAGCCCTGCTGAGGGACAACATATGGACTGACAGCGTCCTGCCGCTGGACAGACGGCAGCCTCGGCCATCGGAGCGGGAGGGAGCAGATGGGAGCGGGGGGAGGAGGGCAACAAAAACTGCACACTGGCAAAAATGAGAACTTTCCCAAGCTGGACTGGAGGAGGGAGCTGGTTGCAGGGGAGAAGGTCCAAAGCTTGCCAAGAAATGGTAGCAAAACCAAACTGACCGTTCCATTTCAAGATGCTGAAATGCCTCTGGTCTGGAGCTGACATTTGCTAGGCTGCTCCTCACATCATCTCTCTGCAGCCTCCTGGGCAGCTGGGACCCCTGGGACTCTGCAGAGGCTCTTGTGGGGCTGCCCCAGATCACAGAATCCCAGAATAGTTTGGGTGGAAAAGGACCTTAATGCTCATCTCATTCCAGCACCTTCCACTAGACCAAGCTGCTCCAAGGCCCTAAACCAGGATGCTCATCCCACCCAGCCTTGAAAAGGTCCCTGTGCAGTCCCCAGAGGAGAAATCTGGGTGATTTTTTCCCGTGAGTGGGACACTGAGTGCAGTGGATGTGGAGAAAAGTGCCCATGCACCCACAGACTTCACACCTTGCCTGCAGCCACTGGGGCCCTGCAGCATTTCAAACCTTTGACAGTCCCTTTTAAATATTAACAGAGGCGTGATTGTAATTTAATAAGAGTCAATATGGCAGATCCCCCTTCCCTGGCCAGTCTGGTTGTGATCAGAAGCTCTGGGAGTGCAGGGCACGAGGGCTTGGTCACTTTTATCCTGGGCCTTCCAGGAACAGGCAGAGGAAAGCAAGGAATACAAAAACACACCAGCTCCCAGAAGACACTTTTCAAAGCCACTGGAATTGCATACTAAAATGCATCCAGGTTTTATAGTGCCAGAAGAGGGAAAAGAGCCCCTGCTCTGGCTTGGCCGGAGGCAGTGCCCATTAAATGGATCATTTGCCACTTCTCTCTCAAAAGTTGCCAATGAAATCATCGCCCTGAATGTCTGATCAGCTGCCCATGATCCAATAATGCCTTCTGGCCTTTACAGCCTATGGATCTGTGAATATATTCAGCTGAATGGAACAGGTAGAGACAGCTCTGGTGTCATGAAAGGGTGTTAAACTCCAAATATGCCTTTCCCTGGCCTTTCCCAGGAACAGGGATCTGTGCACATCCACAAGCTTGACTAACCAAGCAAAGAAGCAATGGAGATCTAGCTGGAACAGAAACATCTTGCTCCCACTGTCTGGGGGGATTTCTCCTTCTGCTCATCTGACCTGGCAGCAGCAAATAATTCCTGTGCCTCTTCCTTCCCTAAGACCTGAATTCCTTGACTGTACTATAGATGTGGCTTCTTCATGCTCAGATGAAACAGAGTGCACCCATTTATGAGCTCAGCTCTCCTCACCGCCTGGACGTGGGAGGCAGGTTCATTTCACCTTCCTTTTGATTCTGTCAAGGATGTATCCTTGGGGGCAGACCTCTGGCATGGGAACAGGTCTGATCCCTGTGGAGTGAATGTGAGGAATTAGGGATGGCGTTCCTGGGGTTTGTCATGTGAATTAGTAAGGTGGGACAAGTGGAAACAGCCTCAAATTTCACCAAGGGATGTTTAATTGGATATTAGGAGACATTTTTCACTAAAATGTCTGTTAGACATTTGAACAGATTGCCCAAGACAATGGTGGAGTTCCCATCCCAGGAGGAATTTAAAAGATGTTGGATGTGAACTTGGGGACATGGGTTAGTGGTAGCCTTGGAAGTGCAGGGGTAACAGTTGGACTCAATGATTTTAGAGGGTTTTTCCAAGCTAATTGATTCTGTGATTCCATGACTTGCTCATCTTCATTCTGGGCTTCCCCCTCTGCCATAACCAACCACTCAGGGACAGCAGGGAACATCTCTTGGCTCTTTCTTTGGGATTTGTTTTGGAGTAGCTGGGTCTGTGTGTTGAGCCCAAGACTGACTGATGATGGAAGTGCTCCTGGCACGGAGTTGGTCCATCCAGCCACATCCACTGGGGCAGTGAAAGTGCAATGATTCTGCCAAGCCAAGCAAGGGCTGGCCAGCTGCTCATTCTTTCCTCCATTCCCCATCCATTTGATAAGACTTTCCCAGTTTTCTGCTGCTTTTCCTGCTCTTTGCCAGGCACCAAAGCAATGCTGAGTCACGAGGGAGCTGGTTCAAGGGTCTCAGCAAACTTCCAAGCTGTTTCCAGCAGGAGTTGGGGCACATGCTCTTGAAGAATTTGACTCCCCTGTGGGAGCTGAGGCATCTCACGAATAAATCTGGTGCCCCAAATGCTGCAGACAAGGCTTGAAGGGTAAAGAGCAGCAAAGCTCTGTGGAGTTTGAACTTCTCTCCAGGTTTGTTCAAACAAACTGTGGGAATGTGTCTCTGTGGGAGGAATGCTTCCAAGATGTAAGCGTAAGGCAGGCCAAAGCACAGATGATGCACACTGTGATTTTCTCTTTCTCTCTCACAGCTCCTTGATATCAGGTAAAATTTTTCTGTATCTACCTGAACCCACAAAAATCTGCCACATTTTTCCCCAAGGAACCAAAACACCCCAAAAACCTGTACCTGGGCATGTACAAACCTTCGAGGCATCAGATCTACCAAAGGCACTCGGGCTCTTCATCCACTTGTTTTCCTAAAGCTGGGTGGGAAACGCCCATCCCATGGAGAAGGCTGGAGGAACGGGACCAGGAATCTTTTCCCTGTTGTTGTCCCTTTGTTTTCCCTGGGCAAAGCCAGGGGGAAGCCAGGACACTGCCTCCCACCAGGTGTGTTCGAGCCCCAATGCTTTTAAAGAAAACCTCGTTAAGAAGCAGTTGAGTTTGGATTAATATTTGATGAGAGACAGTGAGCTGTTGTTCAGAGATAAAACAGTATTTACTGAGCAAGGGCTTTCCTGCTGGCCTGAGCTTACTGAGCCAACAAACAAACAGTGTTCTGGGGGGAAGCACGTGGAGGTGAGGACAGGGGATGCTCTGGGATGGCTCTGAGCTCAGTACAGCATGACCAGGGGGATGGTGGGGCTCAAGCCCTGAGCTGCAGCTGCCACTCACAAAGCTGGCTGATGCAGGAAGATTTGGGCAGGTGGCACCCTGGGCTTCAGACCAGCAAGGATGGGGGGAACTTGCTTGGCCTGCACCTGCTGTGATCCCTGTTTGGCCGTGGGATGGGAAGAAGTGGGGCAGCACCATCCCTTGCTGACAAATAAATGCCCCCAGCTCCTCCTGACCTCTGCTCCTGCTGTAGCACCTGCTGGGCCTTCTGCAACATCCCTCAGCTATAAAGAGCTGTGTGTTGCTCACAGCTGCCGTGCTCAACACCTTGAAGCCACTGGGAGGGATGTCTCCCTCTTCCCAGCTGTGTCTGTGTGTCTGTCTGTCAGTCCCACACCTCTCTGTGGAAGTGCAGTGGTCCCCAGAACTGCAGCTGGTGCTGGAGGGTGGCTCCACATGTCCCCTCTGCCTCCAAAGATAACATTATTTGCAAAGGTCTCTGCCAGCCCTGGAGGCGAGAGCTCTGTGTGGATGCACAGAACGAGATTTGTATCACTGCCCTGCCTGCACCAACTCCCCATCGCTCCACGAAAATAATCATCAGCCGAGGAGCCCGAAAGGCTCAGGGACTCTGCCTCCTGCAATATTAAACCTTCCCATTTTCTTCTGCCACTTTAAAGATTCTCTTTCTTACTGCGAGTGATAAATAATAACAGCAAAAAAACACCCCACAGACACACAACAGACATCAAAAGCCACGAGAAGATTGGCAAATAGAGAGATCTGAAGGGAGCAAAGAGGAGGCCTGGTTGGGAGTCGGTTCACGTAGCCCTGACTTCTGTTGCTTCCCATTAATTTTACCCGCCATCGCAGGTAGCAGAACAACGGCGACAGCTAATTACTCTCCCTTTCCCTTTCCTGCCCGTTTGCTTGCAGCAAAAGAAAGCCAGTAAATTCCCAAACTCCCCCCTCCCCATCCCAGACCTGTCCAGGCAGCCGCAGAGGGAGGCGGGGTGTTGAGGTGGGATGTGCCCGCACTGTCCGTTTGCTGCTCCAGCCTGGCACCGGGGTGCCCCCCCAGCAAATGGGCTGGCAGAGGCTGGCAGAGGCTCGAGGGAGGGGGAGAGGAGGAGTTAGTGTGGTCTTCTACCACCCTTGGTACACCAGGGACCCTCTTTGGGCTTCCAGCCCCGTGTCCATGGTGCTAAAGCAGGTGGGGACTCATCCATGGAAGTGCTGCCGAGGAGCCCAGGTCCCCTTGAGCCTTTTCCAAGCAGAGGATGCTGCACTGGCAACACCAAGGAGCTTTTTGGTGGGCTGAGCTGGTCTTCAGCTCCAAAGGGACCTGACAGAGGTGGGATAAACCCAGGCCAGATGGGGTGTAAGACCCTACAGAAGATGTAGGATGTGTTGGTGCAAAGCTTGCTCTATATGGAAGGAGGGAATACATCCAAATGAGCAAACCCCTGCTGCCAGAACCCCTGCTCAGGATCACTGTGACACTTCACCAGCCTCTGCCCTTCACCTGCTTTTGGTGACACCAACCTGTCCTGTGTCCAAAAGCGAGTGACAGCCCGGGTGACATCATGGGCAAACAAAGCTCCCTGGGGAAAATGCTGCTCCTCGTCAGGAAATGGCTGCTGCCAGCGAGGGAGGAGGGCTGGGATTTCAGCAACAGCCTGCTCAGCTTAGGAAAGGAGCAGAGGAGCTGTGCCTCCAGCATAGGACAGCCTGCCCCAGCCCTGCCTGCTTCCCAACATCACAAGATGCCAGCAGATTTTAAAGAAGAGGGATTCTCACTTAGAAAATGCCACTGAGGCCAAAGATTTTGTGAAAATCTGTCAGTTTTGAGAAAATGCCATTAACCCTGTGCCTTCAGAAGAGAAACACAGTGCAGGCTGTAACTTTCCACTCTGGCTCTGGGAGTGGATCGCTCCGAGGTCTCTTTTCCAACCAGGTTTTTCTTGCATTAAAATCGACCTGTGTGTGATTATATAATATAAGCAAGCACAAAGAAAACTTCCTAAGGAAAAAGCAGCTCAATTTCATCAAAACTGTGTTCTCTATAGGGGCAGAGGAGGCTTTTTGTCTCGGGAAATTGTGTTGAATTTTGGTTCTTTTCCCTTGCCCTCCTAACTAAGAGAATAAGAGGCCTGGGCTTAAAATCTTGGGTCAGCAGGGCCATGGAGGGGGTTTCGTGGCTTTGTCCTAACAAAGAGCCCAGTTACTGGATGCTTCCCAAGGGAACATCCATAGGTGAGATATTTGACCTCATGTGCTTTTCCCAGGAAGGAAAGCCAGGATGCAAACCCAAATGCAAAACCTATGGCTCCTAAAAAACTCCAGCAAGGTGACAGCTTGCTAGTGCATTTTTAGCAGGGATGGCCCTGCAGAGCTGGCTGTGGATTTATGCCCACAAAAGGGGATTTAGGTTGTTTAAACATTCTTCCTTTGTGTTACTGACAAACATATTGGGGGGGATTAAAAATAAGTATTGTCTGAAGATCTCTGTCTGAGCATGAGGGAAGCCATAGGAGATATATCAGAGTGATCCTTGCCCCAGGAGAAAAAAAATCATGCTTCCTATTGTTTTTTTTTAAGGCAGAATAAGTTCATTTTCACCAATGTTCGGGTTCTGAGTGACCCTGGGGATGGCACCAAGCTCATGTTCTGCCTTCTCAAACCTCCAGATGCCTCAGTCCTGGGGCTTTACACATCCCATCCTTCCCTCCTGGCCAGTGTTGAGGTGCAGGGGGCCCCTTGCTTGGATGTCCCACTCCAGAGGGCTCCAAGCTTCAGTGCCAAAACATCTGCCACTTTTACACAGTGAAGAGCTTTGGGATCTTATGGAAGGGAAACAAATCCCCTCTCCATCAATCAGAGCCTTTAAGCAGAAGGAAGCCCCAGAGAGCACTGCTGAGTCCTGTTTGCTTGTCACAGTGGTAGGGAAAAAGCCTTGTGTTAAAGGAACTCAAGAAATGAAAAACCCAAAGTGATTGAATTTATCATGCCTCTTTTTTTTTTCCCGCCCAAACCCCTTTTTATAGGAAAGCGTAGCCTGAAAAAGCATGCAAATAGTTTTAAGAGTAAATGAAATTAATCCCAAAGCCATTTGCAGCAAAGTAGAATCATGGAGGCTCAGGGGACAGGAAGGGTGACAAGACCTGTGGCCTCAGGGTGGGTGAGATGGAAGGAAGAGGGCATTTGCAGCCAGAAGGGCCAGCAAAAACCTGCACTACCAAGATGGCAGCAGAGATGGGAGAAGAGTGTTGGGTCACCTCTCACCTCTGCTTGGTGGAGAAAAGCAATGCAACTTGGCTTGGGCATGGATCCCAAGGGTGGAAACAGCCAAGAGGAACCACAGAATTCAAAAATGGTTTGGCCTGGAAGGGACCTTAAACCTCTTCTTGTTCCACCCCCTGCCTGGGCAGGGACACCTTCCACTGTCCCAGGCTGCTCCAAGCCCCTCCAACCTGGCCTTGGACACTCCTAGGGATCCAGGGGCAGCCACAGCTGCTCTGGGCACCCTGTGCCAGGGCCTCAGCACCCACACAGGGAAAAGTTTCTTCCCAATATCCCATCCATCCCTGTCCTCTGGCAGTGGGAAGCCATTCTCCCTTTCTCCCTTGTCCGAAGTCCCTGTCCAAGGAAGTGGAAACCCTAGATTGGAGCTTTCCAAACTACTTCAGTGCACCAGGGATCAGCCCAGCTGGGTTCAGAGATGATGTGGAAGGTTTCTTTGTTGAGAATCAGGCTGATGGAGTGGAAGCTTTGCCAGGGTCTTGCCACTGTTTGGTTCCTTGACCAGAGATGTTTTTTCTGCCTTGGACTGTACCAGAACCAATCCTGGGGTAAGAACCACGTGAGTCCTTCACCCAGCCTGCCACACACTTTGTTTTCCTACAAGCTGTAAATATGAAACCAGGGCTATTTGTATCTTTGACATTAATTGACTTCTCAAATTAATAACTCTTCTGTGTAACCAGGAACACAATTATTGCTTTGTTGTGTTGATATCCAGCTGGAAGGAATTGTTCCTACCAGGAAACTTGATTGTACTAATTAAGCTGTTCAAGCCTAACAGGAGGCAGGTCATGGTAACCTGTCCCCGGAGGTGCCTCCCATGTTATTATCCATGGATGGTTCTGCAGAGGCAGAAGGGATGGTGAGCATGTGTGTGCATGCTCAGGCCTTCCAGGCAGGAGGGGTGAGTGGCTGATGGATGAGGTGGGACAGGGACGCACCTGGTTACACAAATCTATTTTCTCCCAAAGTGTGCTGACAGCCTGCTCCACTTCCCATGCCCACATTTGGTCAGCTTAGGCAAAAAAAAATCTGTGAGAGGAGAGGTGTTTTCTAATGCAGGAGACTTCATACCCAAAACCAAGGGCCCATGGCAGTGACTCTGCTCAGTGCAGAGCATGTGCTCTCCTGCTCATCAGTCCTGGATGAGCACTCACAGAATCACAGAATCTTCTGAGCTGGGAGGCACCCACAAGGATCATTGAGATTAATCCCTGGCCCTGCACAGACACCCCAACAATCCCACCCTGTGCAGCTCTGGAAGTGTTGTCCAAATGCTCCTGGAGCTTTGGCAGCCTTGGGGCCGTGCCCATTCCCTGGGGAGCCTGGGCAGTGCCCAGCACCCTCTGGGGGAAGAACATTTAACCTAAACCTCCCCTGGCACAGCTCCAGCTGTTCCTTCAGGTCCTTTCCCTGGTCACCAGAGAGGAAAGAGGACCCAGGGAGGCTCAGGGCTGGCAGGGACCCCATGCACCACCTGCACCCCAGACCTCTCTCAGCAACAAGCGACGCATTTCCTCCTGCTCCAAATCTCCTCAACCACCTGCGCCCTGCTCCGAGCTCACCGTGCCCAGTGCAGGGCATTGCAGACTATCGCTAGCAGAGATGACCCCACCCACTCACAGAGAATGTTCCACTCAAGGAGATCCCATCCCATGTCCCCTCACATCTCTGGCACCTGCACCTTTGTTCTGGCCCCTCCTGAGCTGAGCTCCACCGTGTTGGGCACAGAGAGGCTTGTGCTGATTGCTTAAGGCTTACATGGAGATGGCGATAGAGCTGCTTTGTTCAAATCATAAAAGAGTGTGCAAAAAAAGGAGAGGATTTTTCCCATAATAGCCTTTTCAGTCGGTATGTATTGCTCGTGATGTCCCCGAACAGATGGCTCTGCCAGCTCAGTGCCAGGCCTCTCAACCCACTCCAGGTGCCCATGAATCCCTGACCGAGAAGCTGTTGCAGCAGAACGCAGCAGGGAGTGGCAGAAGAGGAGCCTCTCAAGGTGCAGCAGCAGCATCAAGGCCAGAGGGGCACCAGGGAGCCACCATGGTAGGGATGAGGACCCTGCCACAGCGGGGAGGAGGGCTGGCTCCAGGCTCACATCCCTCGGCAGGGGGGCAGCAGAGGCCCTGGGGATGAGCCACAGCGAGCACCAAGCAGTGAGAGCATGGCAGGAGGTGGAATGGCCACCAGAAGCCACAGCCAGAGGTGCTGAGCTCCACTGGGTCACCTGGGGGGGAAGTGTTGCAGGGGGAAGGCGAGATGCTCCCAGCAGAGGGCTGGACTGAGGTGCCAGGGGTGCCAGGAGTGCCACCTTACCTGTACTGGGTGACAGCAGGGTTGGCCTTGGCGGAGCAGTGGAACTTGACAGTGTTATCCTCTAGCACTGGCTGCGGCTCCACGGACAGGTTCACCAGGGGCGGGTCTGCAAAGAGAGACAGGCCCATGAGCAACCCAAACACACGCTGCAGCATCCCCTGCCTGCTGCCTGCCAGCTTCTCAGGCTACTAAGCAAAACTTGGCTGTAAGAAAGCCTGGCAAAAGCACCGAGACTCCTTGATATCACAAAATCCCAGAATTGCTTGGATTGGAAGGGACCTTAAAGATCATCCAGTTCCACCCCCTGCTCTGGGCAGGGACAC
Source organism: Phainopepla nitens (assembly GCA_013400175.1). Classification (NCBI taxonomy): domain Eukaryota; kingdom Metazoa; phylum Chordata; class Aves; order Passeriformes; family Bombycillidae; genus Phainopepla; species Phainopepla nitens. The sequence continues at coordinate 405,397 of VXBQ01006406.1, read as the reverse complement.
CTTCCACTAGACCAAGCTGCTTCAAGTCCCGTCCAGCCTGGCCTTGAACACTTCCAGCTTCTCTGGACACCCTGTGCCAGGGCCTCCCACCCTCACAGGGAAGAATTTCTTCCTGAAATCTCATCTAACCCTGCCCTCTGGCAGTGGGAAGCCATTTTTCAGTTTAAAGCCATGTAACGATTGTCAGACAGGCTGATGCCATGAATGCTGCTCTTTCTTGAAGGGCTTCAGTGAGTAAGACAGGAAGAGGAGCCACAGACACCATTTGATGTAACATTTCACTTGGAAAATGTGACTGCTGGCTCTGATTTTCATTTAAGGACATAAACTCGCCTGCTTTGAGACACTCCAGTTTAATATCTCACTGTATAACAATGATCTTTTGTCTATCCTCTAACTTTAAAGTGGCATTTCTGCTCTTCCATCAGCCTAATCATCTCTGCCAAGGCCTTACTGGTGTCACAGGCTGCTTCAGTCTTCAGCAGTTTTTTCAGAAACTGCTCCTCAGTTTCTCTCCTTTTCACATGAGAAACATCTAAATGCTTTAGCTGCAAATAAAATTAAGGAGAGAACTGATGAAAGCAAGCAGAAAGTGGGTGAAATGTTCAGATGAAGAATATCCAGAATTGTTTGAATTTTTCATGATGACTGAGGTGGGGTGTCAGGCCTTCAGCTTTAGGTTTTGTGCATGGGACCTCATTTGAGGGGAAAAAGCAGTAAGAAATGGCTTTGTGCAGGTTTTTTTGGTGCCTGAAGAACCAGCTGTTCCATGGCGGAGGGTGTTTGGGCTCATCAACCCTGCCCTTGAGGTGAGAGTTTGCTGCACATATGCAAAAACACATCCTAAAATAGCACATGTTACGTGTTCAACTTTATCTGCTGCCTCTCTCCTCTTGCAAGTGTTCCAGCAGTGTCCTTCCCAGCTGGAAAATGGGGAAAGGCTGCAGGTGACAGGGCAGGGGGGAGAGAAGCTGGGTGCCACCCCTTGGCCCAGGGCACCTCCCTTGGTCTCAGGTGGGCTGGAGCATCCCAGAGCCTTGGTCTGGGGTGTGGGGTCAGCGCTGCAGGGCTGGACACGGCCCAGTGCTCGAGTTCCTGGGGGGATGCTGTGGAGCCACGGCCCCGGCCGAGGAGTGTCCTCGTGTCTAACAGGGATGGAAGTTTCCCTGCTGGCCTCTCCCTCCACCACACACAAGTCAGGGTCCTGCTGGAGTGACCCAAGTCACTGCTCAGTGCCTCTGCTGGAGGGTGTGGGCTCCAGCTGGGAATACCGGTGTGGGAACTGCCTCCAGAGCAACCCCGGGCTGCTCCAGCCCTGCGAGCTGCAAGGTCAGCAGCAGAGCCTTGGAGGTGACCTCGGCAGTGACCTTGGCCGGGCAGGAGGGGACAAGGAAAGGCGGGGTCCCGGCGGCGCTCCAGTGCCTCCTTCTCCTCCGCCCCGTGGTATTTACCCAGCCGGAGCCTGGTTTTGTTGTGAGCAAAGCCACCTGCCTTCCTGATGGGAAATTATGACGGGGAAATTATAGGTATTTTCAATTTACCCTAATTTCATTTTAAAATGTGCAATTCAAATGACAATAAAGAGGTGCGCAGTTGGGAATATAAATGAGCTTCCCTGACATAGCAGCCCAGAGATGTATAGCGGGCTCCTAATTCATTCCCAGGCATCCTGACACTTCCCTATTGTTAGACAACAACAGCTAATCACCTTCCTTTGTTAAGTATGAATCACACTTCTCTTTAGTAGCTTCCCCATTGTTTGATGGGTTAGGAGCTGTGCCTACGATTTACAGAGAGGAGCCTCTTTGTATTAAAATGAGCTCGGCTCCCTCCTGCACTCAAAATAATAATAAAAAAAATAAAATTAAAAAGACAAAAAAAAAAAAAAGAGAAAAAAGAGCAAAGGAAATGAATTAAAGTCTTTGATGTCGCCTTTCAGAAATGGGATTGGGCTTTCGAGTATTGCTGGTGCCGCGGATAGCGTGGGCTTGCCTGTGCCACTGTTTCAGGGCATTTTAAAGGGAAAAAAGACACAAATTGTAACTCATCAGGATGTAATTCCACTCGGTTACAATTATAACTCCTGCCTGGGTTCTTGTAATGAATTTGCATGATGGAATGAGATAGAGCCAGCCCAGAGGCGGTGGGAGGAGAGGGTGTGAGTGCCCGTGCAGGTGCCGCGTCGCACCGGGACTGGCACCGGACTGGCACCAGGACGGGCACCGGGACCAGCATCACTCCTCAGCAGCCCCGCAGCCCGGGAGGCACCTTGGCAAACCCCTCAGCTCCCACTGTTCCCACTCTGCCCCTCAGGAATGGGCGCAGGCTCCGTGGGCTGCAGACACTGTGCTGGCGCTTGCCCTGCCAGGTGCAGATCCCTCTCCGTGCTCCTCTCCCCTGTGGACAAGCCCTTCCAAACCTCCTCACTAAGGCTAAGATGCCACTTCAGCCCTGGGCTTTCCACTCCCCAGTGGGAAGCACAGAAGAGAATCAAACACTGCAAAGCTCCAAGGATAAACTCAGCAGGAGACCCTCCAGCGCAGCCATGTGCCCCTCATCACCCTCCACTTTCCCTCTCCTCCTCCCACCTCCTGCAAAAATATACAGATGCAGCCAAATCCCTTCTTGCCATGACAAAAAAAGGTGTAAAAATGAGCAACTGCACATGTGTGTGCAGATCTTGGAGCAACGGCTTTGGATAAGCAATAACCCTGCTCCTCCCCATCCCGGCACGCCGGGTGTGCATTTCCATGGAGCCACTGGGCTCCTGCAGTATAAATAGTTTATGGCATATCAAACTATTAAACATGATTTTAATCCCACTTGTGATGTTCGACGCAGAACTCACAGGAGGCTGACTTTGATGTGGCTGGTGGAACGGAAATCACATTGAACAGATGTTCCAGCTGGAGCCGCTTAGTGATTCCATTACAGACCTTGCACTGGGGCTTTTTCCAGCTCTTTCTGCCAACCCCCTTTTTTTATGTATTGGGAAAGGGAGGGTTTTATGACTCAGCTCTTTCACTGCTGCTATGATGGTCAGGCATGAGATTGATGGGACCCCAACTTCAGTTAGCTGGAAGAGGATAATCTGTCCCACCATGCACACACCCTTCCTAGGGATAACCTCCATCCTGGTGTTTCTCTGCTGCCTGTGAGCATTGCTCATGTTCTTTTGAGTTGCAGAAGAAAATGAAAGAAAGCAGTAGGACTGATTTACCAGGCTGCTGCTTCCTGAGAAGGATTATTTTTGGTTCACTGGGATTATTTTGCAAGGCCATCTCTCAGACAACTTAGCTGGGTGATGTTTGCTGTGGTGTGAATTCAACCTCCACGGCTGGAGGTGGAGAGTTCAGGGTCCAGAGGGATGCTGCAGCTCATGCCAGGCTGGGAAGAGCTCCCCAGCCAACAACTGCTGCCTGCTTTTCCTTATTCCTGCAGAAACCACTTCTTTCTTTCCCCAGGGTGCTGCTTCTCTGCTAGATATTGGAAGAAGACCCACGAGCAGGACTTCCCAGAACAATTCCCCAGGGGAAAAATGAGTGGCCCAGATATTTTTTGCTTAGGAAAAGCACCTTTAACTCTTTGCAAAGTGAATGCAGCTGGTTGTTGACAAGGCTGGGAGTGAAACCTCGTGAGCTAAAGCTGGGATAATAATTACACTTGATGATCTTAGAGGCCTTTTCCAGCCTTAACAATTCTGTGATTCTGTTGCTAGATGCAGCTAGAGCAGGCTTTTGCATCCAGGTCAAAATCCATCCCACCTCACCTTGCTTAATCCATTTTAGTATTTTTCTATCCTATCACGCATCCAGCTTTGGGAAATTGATATCTTCATTAGTCCCCATTAAGAACAACATACTTTTCGTTGCTGGGTAGGATATTATTGTTATTATATTCACAGCATGGAGTATTTAATAGCTCAGAGTGGAAATTGGTGTTCTTTATTGGGTTTTTCTCTTTCCCAAGCAGATTCCATGTGGCTTGGGGATTCAGCTCACGTCTCCAGCCCACACTGTACTGCCCAGTGTAATGATGTCTCTGCTCCGCGTTGTTTGTGTGAGTGTGTCTCCAGCTATTGTAGCTGTTTGCTGGCTGTGAAATAACCCAAGCTATTATCTCATTTTATCTGCCCAGTTCTGTCAGGACATGCAGCCAGCGACCCAAGAGCCTGGTAATCTTCCGGCAGCAAAAGCTGGAAGTCTTAAATGGTGAATTTTCTGCTGCGCTTGAGTTTGTTCAGTTGAGTTTGCCAGTTTTAATTGGTCTCTGGAAAGCAGCTGGCATGCTAATATTGAACATCCTGCTTTTGCAAGTCGTGGGTAAATACAGCTGCAGGAACTGGGTGTGTGAATGGAGCGTGGCTGGAAGGGGTCAGGAGGAGCCCAAGAGCAATGGCCACTGCAGAGGAGGAGGGAAGAGGCCTGTGAAATGTGAATTTTGGAGGATGGCAGATTTTGCTCTGTGGATTTGCAGTAAAGGATGGATGGTACTGCTCTGAACACAGCCCTGTCCCCTGAGGTAGTGACTGGCTTTGTGTCATGGGAGGGACACTGTCTCAATCAGGTATCTCACAAAAAACATATCACTGAACTGCCTGTAAGTCTGGAAACACATGATTCTGCACCAGAAATCCTAACAGGGCTTCTCTCTGTTACTGGCCATGCCCAGAGATGTTGCTTGCTCATCCAAAACCCTTTGGGATCCATCTCTGCTCCAAAGACCCCTGAGGGCCTGGATCAGGGCACAGTTGGGCCACCCAGAGCACGGCAGCTGGTGCTGTTTTGCTCAAATCCATGGACACGTGAGAAGCAGGATATCCCTGTAGTGTGGGCGTTCCTCGATGCCCCAGGGAGCTCGGGCACGAAACCTCCCAGCTGTGACTTCACTCTGTGACACACCAGTAAATCCCAGTAAAGAGAAACCCCCAGTCCCAGCAGGCTGCTCCTGATGGGAGTCAGAGCGCTGCAGACAGCCCTGGGGCAGTGGTGGAGAGGGCAGAGGGGGGTGTCCCAGCAGCCAGAGGTGGCTCGGCTGGCTGTGTACTCACGCTGGATGTCGATGGTGACAGAAGTCTCCTTCCCGCTGGGAATGGCTTTGTTGGTGGCACGGCACACGATGCTCTCCCCGTTCTCGATATCGGAGGGGCCAATGAACAGCGTGCTCATGATGCTCTCCCTCTTGCCATCACGGAGCAGTGTCTGTTAGGGGGAAACACGGATGAGGAAAGGACTTTCCTCCTGGAGAGGGGCCCTTTCCCCATCCCCAGGCTCAATGAGAGCTTCTCAGCCAAGCAGCTTCCTGCAAAAACATTTCTCTGGCTGGAATCTGCCAAAAGCCTTAGGGGGATAACAAAGACAAACTTCCCTGCACTTCCTTGGGAATTGGGCTCTTAACTCCCATCTGTTTCCCTGCAGCCCTGCTGTGCCAAGGCTGGGGAGGGAAGCTCCAGTGAGACACATCACCCACCACCCCAGGGAAGAGGGAGCCAGAGGCCAATGGCTTCGTGACCCTGCTGTTGTCCTCTGCCAGGTGAGGGCACAAAGCTGCCTGGGCACTTCCCATAGCAATGAGAGGTGATGCCAGCTGCCAGCAGCACGGACAGACCCTGGCCATGGATCCTTGGCTGCCATGCTGTGGTCTGGCCCAGTCTATGGTAAATCATCACCTCTCAGTTGTTCACTGGTGGGGGCCAGAGATCCAAACCCTGCTGGTAACTAGCTCTGCCTGCTCAGCCTTGGCACCGTGCTTCTTCCCTGCATTTATCTGACTTCAGCCCGGTGCCCTGCCATGCTTCTTTTGGGAGCACAGGAGCCTGGGAGCGCTTCCTTACCATCCCCAATCCTCCTGCAAGCTCTTACAGCAGGTCACGTCACCCTGTAACCCCGACCTTGATAAACTGAGCCTCAGAGCTCTCAAGATGTTGTGTGGTTTTCAGTCTTTTAATCATTCTCCAACTTCTGACCTCTCTCTGGTTTATCAACAGTGGATTTTGGGCCCTGCCAGGCAGTTTTTCCTTCTAAGTCGGTATCCTTCCAGTTTGTTCCTCATAGTGTAAGACAGTACTTTATTGGGAGATAAACAGATGTCAGCAAGAGGTGTGCATGTGGCACTTGGGGACATGGTTTAGTGGTGGCCTTGGCAGTGCTGGGGAAATGGCTGGACTTGATTTTGGAGGGTGTTTCTGACCTAAACGATTCTTTAATTCCAAGACTAATGCTTTCCCTGAGCTCACTGTGGCACAGCCTTCATGCAGACAGATTTGTGCCTCTCAAGCATAAGGTGAGAAATCATCACCACAATCAGTCCAGAATCCCAGAGTTAAAGGTTGGAAAAGCTCTCTGAGATCGAGTCCATCCATTTACCCAGCACTGCAGCACTGACCCACTAAACCACCTCCCTCTCTACCACATCCACAGGTTTTTGGAACACTTCCAGGGATGAGGAGTCCACACCATGCTGAGCCTGTTCCAGTGTCTGAATAACTTTTCAGTAAAGAAATTTTCTCCATATCCAATCTAAACACCCCCTGGCACGATTTGAGGCCATTTCCTCTCATCCTGTCCCTGTTCCCTGGGAGCTGAGCCTGACTCCTCCTCCAGCTCCCTGTCCTGTCAGGGAGTTGGGGAGAGCAAGAAGGTTCCCCCAAGGCTCTTTTTTCTCAAGGCTGAGCCCCCACAGCTCCCTCAGACACTCCTGGTCCTCCAGCCCCTTCTCCAGCTCCATTCCCACCTCTGGACACAAGTGCAGGACACTGCCCTGTCCTTGCTTTATTGTCACCCTGTATGCTCTTCCCTTGGGGAATGGCCCCACTTTTGGTGCTGGGGTTGAGGTGAACCCTAAGTCTGTGCAGAATTTCCCCTATTTGAGGTTAACCTCCAAATCCTGCAGGATCTTGTAACGTTCCCTGTCCCCTTCAATAAGGACCAGGGGGATTTCAGTCAGCTGTGGCTGTTCTGTGCTGCCTGGCTGGGATTGCAGGGGGCTGCATATGGATCAGTTGGTGGACTAGAAATGCAGAGTAACAAAGGAATTATCACTCAGTGAGAATGGTTTCAGGCAGTCAGTAACCCAAACAGGGCTTCTTTTTGGTTGGCAGGAATATCTGGATCAAAGATACCAAAGCTGGGTTTGGTTTCAGTTTTCTTGAAAAAGGAGAAAGAGGCAAATTGAGGAACTATTTTATAGGGAGCTTCAAAAGGGAAACGTTTCTCAGACCCCAGAAATCCACACTTTCCATTCAAAAAATGTCTAAAATTGTCTGCTAGTTTTCCTAAAGGCTGATTTTCTTTTTTAATGTGGAAGAGCCTCACGGAAACCTTCTGGAAGTCAGGAGAAAATGAGGTTCAGCCTCAGAAAGAGAGGCTTTCCTGACTCCAGGAGGAGGGAAGGAGTCTTCCCCCATGCAGAACAGGACTCCCCTCCCAGCCCATCCCTGCCAATTGCTTAAAATGCCATGGAGATCTCTGTGTTGTGGGAGATGGATCTGCAGCCCGGAAAACTCTGCTTTGGAAGGGTGTTTTGTTGGAAATAATTTAAAGATGGGTGTTCCCCCTTCTCTGCTCCCCACTGCTCGTGGGTCTGAAAGGGAGAGGGCTCAAAATTTGTCTCCTCAGGGCCAGGCCTGACAGCCTGGGAGGGAAGGCTGAGGGTGAGGGGGATAAGCTATGAACAACTGCACGTCAATGGCCTGGATTTTAATTAATTCCACTCGATTTGGGAGAGAGAGAGAGGTCAGTTCTCTCTGGCTCTAATTAGTGCTGCCTCTCGCTTCGCACGCAGGGAGAAAGGACAGGTTCCCCTCTGCTCACCCCTGGCTGCTTCAGCAAGGAGGAGGGGGAGGAGGAGGAGGCAGGGAGGGTGTTCTGCCTCCTCTGCTCTCCCCAGCAAATCAGGATATTGGGCAATGAGGCTTCACAGTGGCAGCAAAGGATGAAATGTTTATTAAAGATCTTGGGGAGCTCAAGGAATGGCTCTGACTGTCCACTTTGAAGTTTTGGCTGCAAACTGACCCATTTTATGTCTCGAGTTTTGCTGTTTAGAAATTTTCATTAAAACTGTCAAGTGTTACTGAATCCTTCACACTCACCAACCATCAGGAGCCCATAAACAGGAGAACATGTGGGGTCCCATTCCCAGTGTGCTGCTGATTGCTCTTTGATGATTTCCTTTATGACACAATAAAGACTTTCTGTCTAAATTAAAAAATGCAGAGAACTCTAATAATTTTTCATGGAAAATTGCAGCTGGAGGAGGGAACACATGTCACTGCAACCACCCTTTTGATCCAGAGGTTCTGTTGCAGAACCAGAACCAGGGCTGGATCAGTGCTGCTGTACACAACATTAATACCACACCCAGGTGGGAATAATGGGGGAGAAGTGGCCTCAATCCTTCTCAAAGCTGTGAGAAAGATTCAAAAAAGCCAAATTCAGAGCAGAGCCCATTTTGGTGACAATTTGTGGCTTCTCACTTGCATCCTCCTGCCTGTTTTCCTCCCAGCCTCCCCAGTGGGAAGGTTTTATGCAGGATGAGAGTCTCAGCTCTGCAGAGCTGAGGGTGCCGCCCCAAATGTTTTGGGGTTGTGAGAAGTGTCAGGCCTGGTATCCCTTTCATGAGCCAGGGAGGAGCACAGGCCTTGTCCCAGCTCCATCCTGCCTCACCTTGGAATAGGTGGCTCCATTGATGACTTCTCCCCTCCGCATCCAGATGATGGAGGCTGCTGGCTTGGCGTTGTCTGCATGGCAGGTCAGGTTCAGGGGGTCTCCTGCTCTCAGGCTGATGATGGGGCCCCCCATAATGACAGGGTCATCTGGAGGAACTGCAAGGAAAGAGCACAGGGCAGACAATGTCATCTGAAGCATGAAACACACCTTCCTGGAGTCACCCGTGGGGGCTGGGCTGCCAGGACTGGCCTGTGACCTCTCAGACTCTGCAGGTGTTTTGGGATGGCCATGGCAGTACTAACCCCTGTCCCCAAGTTAGAGCCACCTGCCTTTTGCTGCTCCCATGAAAGCTGTGCCCCAGGTTTGAACTCCAGCAGCAGCAACTGGAGAAGTTTCTGAGGGAACCTGGGCCAGGTGGTTGCAAGCTTTGCAGGAATATGAGGGATCAGATCTGTGGCAGATAAATCCACCAAGGGCTACCAAATCCTCAAAGCCCTGGATGTCTCTGAGCTGCAAACTCTGAGAGGATGGTGAGTACTCGAAAGCAATATTCCCGCTCAAAATAAATATCCCTGCTTCCTGTGCCTGCTCCTCTCTTCCTCCCTGGGGATCTCTAACTGGCTGCTGCCAGACACAGGATTTGGGGATTGCAGAGGATTGGGTGTGACCCCTGCTCTTCTGACTGCAAAGTGGGAGGGAGGTGAGGGTGTTTTGGGGTAGAAGGGCAGGGGAAGTTGGATTTGGACCTATAGGACTCAGGGTGGAATAACCTCTGGGCATCAGGAGTGTGACTTCCAGCTACCTGCCTTTGAGTGGGCTCCCTTGGCAGCCCTCTGTCTCAAAGGGACCACGGAGGAATGGGGAAGCCCTGGGCACTCTCTGCTCTCTTTGATGCCCCTGTCACTCCCACAAGCAGGTTGTTGTCACCTCCTGCCACAGAGAGGCTTCTCAGCACCTCCCTCTGGGAATGCAGATCTAGCTGGGGAGGCATGGACACATTTAAGACCTCAGTGTTCCTCTGAAAGCACCTGACAGCCCCTGGGAGGCTGCAGCTCCAGGCTGTGGCTCTGCTGGTATCTCACAGCCCCGGGTGCCTCTGCTGGAAATGAGGCCAGAGACAGGGACAGGTGGGAACAGGGAAGCAGAGGAGGTCTTCTCTTTTGGGACCAGCTCTTCAACCTGGCATTCAGAGCGGTAAGAGACTGGAAATCCAGATGGAGAGAGGAGCTCTTCTTTAATTCTGCAGGGAGGAGTTTTTATCTCTGCTACCCTGATTGGTCTGCTCCATTCAGGATCTGTGCTGGAGATGGAGCTTTGTCCAGCTCCTCATGGAATCAGAGCATTATCTAGGCTGGAAAAGACTTTTAAGATCAAGTCCAACCATTCCCCCATCACTGCCAAGCGCACCACTAAACCATGTCCCCAAATGCCACACCCACATAGCTTTTAAATCCCCCCAGGGATGGGGACTCCAGCCTGTTCCAGAGGAGAGCCATGAAAAGTTTGGCCTTTCTGACCATTGGTGGGTGTTCCATCAAGAGATAAAATGTTCCTGGCTAAGTAAGACAAATGCACTTTTTATTTCCAGTCTGGCCCTCCCTCTCCCTGGCTATTTAACAGCATCTCCAACCCCATGGATGCCTGGATTATTCCAGGGAAACAGCAGGGAACCTCCTTGTTGCTGAAAGCTGCTGGCAGCCCCCTGACTGAGAGCCCTTCCAGCCCAAACCACTCCCCAAAGGCATTGAGCTCTTCCCAACCACGACCCTTGGGAAGCCAAACGCTGTTCTTGCTGCAGACAGATGTGTTGCCCATCCATCCACAGCCTGTCTGGGGGCTCCTGGGGCCCACGTGGGGGTGGGAGGCCAGCAGGAATGTGAAGGACACATGAAAGGCATTCTCAAGAACTGGGAAATTGCTCCTTCACACCCTGCTCAGAAGCGGGTGGCAGAACTCTCCGACCCTCATCATCCTTCGGAGGGGATGCAGCTGGGTGAAATCCGACAGTTTTCTGCCAAAGTGGAGCCGGTTTTGTTCCAAGTCATCGCTGTTCCCCCTCAGAGCCAAAGCTGGCTCGGAAATCCCCGAGCCCGTCTCTATTCCTGGGCTGCCCCCGCGTTGTGCTTGGCTGAGGAGTATTTAAAAACTCCTCCCTGGCTCCTGCAGCGCGGGGCTGGGGTCGGGAAGTGCGCAGGGATTGTTCCCTGACAATGCCGAGGTGGCTGCCTGCCCCAGGCCGGGATTTGCAGGCGAGGCAGATGCAGATGCGCTGCGGGCACACCCCGCTGCGCACACGCGGCTGGCAAGCGCTGGAGTAAATGGGATTTTTCAGATCAGTGGGTGGAACCCAAGCACCGGGGAAAAAAGCTTTTCTACACGGATCCAAAATGTACCCTTTTTCTTTTAATTTTTTTTAAATTTTTTTCCCCAGGCTAAAAGAGTGGAAAAAGAAAGTTAAAATCTGTGGTTTGGGTTAGTTGGAATGCCTGTCACTGATATGTGGAAGTGGGAACAATTCTGCTTCGTTCTCATGTTATTTAACTATAAAGGAAGTGTGAATTTTAATTTTTAAAATTTATTTATTTTATTTCATTGGATGAGTTTATGCTGTTTAAACCCAAATCTGGCATTTTTCAATAGTTTTTTTCCCCCTCACTGAATCCATTAATTGAATTTGACCTCTGCTTATAAAAAATATTGAAAATTCATCTTGCAGAGTGGGGAAAAAAACAACCCACAAATCTTTCTCTGAAGACCATCTTGGAATTTAATGAAGGAACATCCATGGTGGGATGTTTGACATTCCTGACTTTTTTCCTGGTATTCCTGCAGCAACATCACTTGGAATCACTTGCCTGGCCCATGCCAGAAATGCTCAGTTTTTACAATTTGGCTCCTGTTTCTCCCTATGGGATCAGCAGCCAGCCTTGAGGAGCTGCTTATGGCAATGAGGAGAGGATGGGTTCTGGCTACCTCTTCCTAAGTAAATGATTTTCATCGCCCAGTCCTCCAGGTAGCCGTGAATTATTGATATCTCCAGGCTCCCTAACAGGGAATTTGCTTGGAGTGGAGGTTCTGATGAAGAGGAATCAGTGATGTCTCTCTAACTTCTGCAATATGAAGGATGGATGTATTCCTTTCCCCACGCCAGCTCCAGCCTGGGAGAGGAGGCAGAGAAGGAGGAGGAGGAGGAGAAGAATGAAAAGATGAAAAGGGGAGAAGAAGAAAGGAGGGAAAGCAAGAAGCCGGTAGCATGGAGCCATGATCCATTATTCATCCACTGTGCTCCCAGGATTGGTTGTTATTATAAACCACTACAGAATCTGGGCTCCTAATTTTTAATCACGTAGCTATGGAAGCGTTAGCCTTCCTGATTAAACCAGGGATATAAATAGGAAGAGTTGTTTGGGGTTGCAGGGGGGTTTATTCCTGACAGCAAAGCAAGTGGAGTTAACCCACACATGCCCAGGAAGATTAAAATGATGGAGAAGGGATCTGGGACAGCTCAAGCCCACAGAAACAGAAAATTGGATGGAGAGGGCCTCAAGGTGCAGCAGGGGAAGTGTATTTGGGATATTATGGAAAAATTCTTCACTGAAAGGGTGGTCAGACGGGAACAGGCTGCCCAAGGCAGTGCTGGAGTCCCCAAGCCTGCATGTGGCACTTGGGGACGTGGTTAATAGTGAACATGGTGGCAGTGCTGGGGGAATGGCTGGACTCGATGGGCTTTTCCAACCTGAATGATTCCATGAGTCTGTGACATGCAGCTTTTTATGGGGTGGGAGTCCCCATAAATTATCTCCAAATGGACATGAGAGTGAGACCCTCTGGGGTGGAGGTGAATCACCCCAGCAGGTCTCCTGTTCCTCACATTGCCCTCAAGACCTCAGCTGGACACTTGTCCCTCTCTTCACTGCAGACAAAACTTTCCGAAGAAATGCTGACAAACTGCTCCCTGGCAAACCCCTCATTTTCTGTCAAAATACGGGAATTGCTGAATATTTTTAAATCAGTCTTGGACAGGCTTCAATCCATTCTCCATAGCTCTGGGCTGAGAGCTATGAGAGGGGACAGCTTGGGGTCTCTGCTCCTTGCCCTTTGGAAAAGTGCACTGACAGCACATCATCGTAAAGAAACACAATTAAATGATGGTGCTCTTGGCCCATTCAGCAGCTTTTAAAATTAGTTGTTAGAGGCTTTCCTGCACCCTGTCCCACTATGCCCAACTTGATTAATTAGTGACCCCCACAGAATCCTTCAGCACTGGGCTGAGACCCCAGGCTAATGCTGCCTTTGAGTCAGGGGTGAAGTGGATGTCTTCAAATGCTCCCAGCAGCTGGACAAGGATGGCAAGAAAACAGAGCCTCAGTCATTAGCAATATTTACTGAGATAACATGATCCTCCAGCAGCCAGGTTCTGGAAGTGGAAGAAGTAAAAAGCCCTGCAGCCACCAGTACAGTTTCCCTAATTAAGGCTGTTTTCCTGTGTTGTTGTGGCTGGTACCTTACTGCTGCTGGGTTTGTGTAACCAGCCTCCTCTTCTTGGGGCCAACTTCTTCAGTGTTAAGTGATTCAACCTCAACACCTGCTGGTGGGCAAGGGCCACCCAGCTGCTGGGCTGGAGAGGCAGACACTCAGCAGCCCCTGAGGGTTGCCCTGAGCCAAATATCTGCAAGGAATGTTCAGCTGGTGTTAGGCTCAGCACAAGAGTCCCCTGTGGAATGAGATCCCTTGGATAAGGCCTTGCTGATGCATTGCCAATCTTCATGGCTCCCCTTCCTCAGGGGTCTGTGGCACTTGGGGCTCTGGGCCCAGCTCATGTGGAGTTAAACAAATAACAGTGACCAGAGGATGCTCCTGGTGATCACTGTGTGCCATGAACCACTGGAACGTGCTTCCTGCCCCAAAGCTAGGAGAAGTGTAAATCATTTGGGTATATTCAGCCTGGAGAGGAAAAAGCTCTGGGGATACCTGAGAGCCCCTTCCAGGGCCTAAAGGTGCTCCAGGAGAGCTGGACAGGATCTGGGGACAAGGGATGGAGGGACAGAGTACAGGGAATGGCTTCCCACTGCCAGAGGGCAGGGATGGATGGGATATTGGGAAGAAATTGTTCCCTGTGAGGGTGGGCAGGCCCTGGCACAGGGTGCCCAGAGCAGCTGTGGCTGTCCCTGGATCCCTGGAAGTGCCCAAGGCCAGGCTGGATGGGGCTTGGAGCCACCTGGGACAGTGGGAGGTGTCCCTGCCATGGCACAGGTGGCACTGGATGAGCTTTAAGGTCCCTTCCAAACTTATTCTGTGATTCTGTGATGCATCAAAAGCATCCCCAGCCTCCCAGTGGAGACAGCTGCCTCCCAGTGAGCACTCAGTGAGAACACGAGGCCCTGTGGAGATGAAGAAGCCAAGCTGAACACGGGTACCTGTGCTCCTGTATTTTGTCTCTGCAGTAAGAGAAGCCCCGGGGAGCCAGCCCAGAGGGATTCAGCTGCCTCAGCTGAGCCTCTCGTGCAGTCAGGGTGGATGTGGGAGCTTTGCTGTATTTGTGCATTCCGACACGACGCTGCAGCTTGTCAGGGAAGCATGTTCAGCTCTTGTAGACAAGTCAGGCTTATGAGGCATCACAGAACAGTTGCTGGGCCTGACCGGAGCCGGCGCTGCCCTGACCTGCACAAGCCGCTTGCCCCTGGGGAGGTTTTGGAATACAAACCCTGCAAACAGAGCTTGCCTTTGCAAATCCCATCTCTGCTGCACACTGGGGCATTCAGAGTCCAGGATTGCTGGCTGGCAAGGCACTGGTGAAAGAAGCAGGATTCAACCTGCAGCCTCAGCAAGATCCTTCCCTGGAAAATCGTGGTCCTCTGATTTAGTGGAAGATATCTCTGCCCATGGCAGGGGGGTTGGACTACACAACCTTCCAACCCCAAACATTCTGTGTATCTATTATCCTGTCCTGGTCCAGAAGGTGCTCAATGTATCAAGACTTTCGGGGTGTGACTTTGGCAGTAAGCTCTTGCTAATGATATTCAGCAGAATGAAGAGTTAATTGGCTGTGGTATCATTTCTGTGCATCATTTGGGATCAGAGCATCCTCTTCTCTGCTTGAGAACTGCAGGGAGCTGCCTCCTCTTCCCAGACAGTGTCTGCTTTCCCCACCAGCCTTGGGGGCGTTTTAGAGCTTTAGTGGTGTTGCTCTGCACAATGCTTTTGAGATTCTGGGGGGTTTTGGCCACATTCATGGATGCAGAGCTCCCTGGAGCTGATCAAAGGAAAAGAGCAGCTCCCCTGCCAGGCGAAATCAGCAGAGGTTGGCTTGTTTAATTGGCAAAATGAAGGCTGGGAGGCTTCACTGGGATGAGTTACAGTCAAAGAACCAGGAGAGATTGGGAGAAGACAAAAGAAAAAGGCAGAAAAAATTTAGATGCTGGGGGAGAAAGAAGGTTCTCTGTTTCATCAAGTGTCTAGGAAAGCTTTCCAAGGGGAGGAAAAGGGGCTAGAACACAAAACTACTTTTAGAATGAAGCTTGCTACACTGGATAAGAGAATCCCCTAACAGGGATTGTGTTTCTGGCAGAGTTTTCCAGCAGACTGCTCAGGGTCTTGCTGTTATTATCAACCCTGAAGGCTGCAAATTGTGAGGGTCTAAACCACTGCAGAGCAGCTTACAGCTCCAGGAGTGTTTAGCTTTCCATTTATCAGGCCTTTACACATTTAGGATTCAGATTTCCAGCAGTTCTTCAGAGCTAGGAAGGATATAAACAGACTCTTAGGTTTTGTCCAACACTTCAAAGGCAGGGATTTTGCTGTCTGAACATTGTCATGGGCTGGGCTTCTCAGGGCAGCACCAAGTGGGGGCCTGGGGCAGGACTGTGGGCCTTGGTGACCTGAGATCTGGAGGAAACCTAGCCCTGGATGCCAATTGCATCCTCCCCTCCACTGTCTTGATGTCTCTCCCCTTCCTGATGCAATTAGGATTTCAATCCTTTTGCTTTGGCAGGTGAGGAAAAATGAACAACACAGAGCAAGTGGTCTGAGTTTAAATGGGGTCAGCACAGGGCTCGCAGTCCTTCCTGACTCCAGCGTGTAATATTCCCCCTTCAGGTGTGACTGATCAGATCTTCCTTTGCATCCTACATCTGAAACCTGGAGAGCATTCCTGTCTGCAGCTGCTCAGCAGGAGGAGATTCCACTCTTCCTATCCTTATCCTCACACCCTGGGCTCATTCCCAGCACTATGGGCACAGGATGAGGGAGGGGATTCTGCACTTCTGCTCTGTCCTTGTGAGATTCCATCCACAGAGCTGAGTCTGGCTCTGGAGTCCTCAGCACAGGAAGGATGTGGAGCTGCTGGAGTGAGGCCATGGAGATTCTCCAAGTGCTGCAGCCCCTCTGCTCTGGAGCCAGGCNTGGGGCTTGGAGCAGCCTGGTACAGGGGAAATTATTCCTGCCCATGGCAGGGGGTGGAACAAGATGAGCTTTAAGGCCCCTTCCAAGCTAAACCATTCCACGATTCTGTGATTCTGCAAAACAATCCTTGGAGCTGTCTGCACCTTCCCTACACAAGACAGGCTGAAACAACCCAGCCCATGTTGTCCATGGTCAATTTACCGAG
Organism: Phainopepla nitens; assembly: GCA_013400175.1. Lineage (NCBI taxonomy): Eukaryota > Metazoa > Chordata > Aves > Passeriformes > Bombycillidae > Phainopepla > Phainopepla nitens. The sequence goes on along the minus strand of VXBQ01006406.1, from coordinate 389,125 downwards.
GCCACACTGGCTCTGGGATGAGCTCTGGAATTGTTTCCAAGCATCCAGCACCCTCTGTGTGCTGCCAGCCTCTGGCCCTGCTGAGATTGGCATGGCAGGGAAGGCTGGTGCTTTGTGGGATGTCTCCCTGACTGGCACCCTTCCTGCATCAATCCCATGCCAAGCCCTGGGACGGGTGGCAGTAGGATGGGATTCTTGTTCCGTGCAATACAGAGCTGTGCTCCAGTCCTTGCTTGGTCAGGGATGGATTGGAAAAGGAGGATGTTGTGTCTCCTGTTGGCCCTGCCGTGTCCTGGCCACATCTTCCCCAGGCTGATGCTGCTCTGCTGCCTCATTCCTCCTGCCTACCCATGGGAGCTGAGCCTGGACAGCCTGAAAAATGCTGGGCAGCTCCTGGTGCCCTGGAATGGCAGCGGCTGCTGCCGGGAGAAGAACGAGAGGAAAGAGATGCAGGCGAACAGCACAGCCTGGGGAAAACACACTAAAAAATAAATCAAAAGAAACAAGGGGAGCCAGGGAGAAAAATAGTGATGAAAGTTTAAATAGTGCATTTCTCTCTCAGTCCTATTTGTCTTGTGGCACTTCAGCGTGTGTGTGTGAGCAGGAGGGGCTGCCAGGAATGCTGCCTCCTCTCCATCCCAAGCAGACACCTGTACCCCTGCTTCCTTCCTGTCTCTGCAGCTGAGCCTCACTCACAGACCCTCTTCACATTAAAGACCTCATGAGAAACCAACCAGTAATATTTCCTAAAATTCCCCTTTGTTTTTTTCTATTTTCTCCTAATGATCTGTCTCTTTTTTGATCCAGCCATTGCAGGTCTCACATGTTCCACATTTCTAGGGTCAGCAGGATGGATTTCTCCAGTGGAACAGTGTCTAGCTGGAGAATGCAGATCCCTAAAATTCAGGAATGATTCCTAGAGATGGTTTCATCTCACTGCAGCAAAGCTCAGTTCTGCTTTCCCACTCACTGCCCTGGAGAGGCTGATTTTCCTCCATCTAAGCCCTCTCCAGGTCATTTTGAGGAATATCACTGGAATACTCTTTGCTTTTTCATGCTGAGGAGGGGTTTACTCCCAGATTCTTGGCTAGAAAGTGTTTTAAATATTCAGTTTTCACAATGGATTGGAATTAAACCAAATTTCAAAGTTCTGAAATCCTTTGTGAGCGCTGGCTCTGGGCAGGATCCATTTTGGAGAGCACAAAAGCAGATCTGACGTGGAACAAGTGAGTGTTTGTATTCTACTGAAAAGCCTTCTATGCTAGGAGAAAGAAGTTTTGGCAGCCCCCCTCCACACTTTAACAAAGAGCCAGATGCTGTGTGGGGAGGTAGCTGGCCAGGTATGGATTGTTTATTTGGAATGTTCACTCTACAAAGAGTAAAAAACTTAAAGTTTTCTCTCCCAGCTAAAAGGGCAACACAATGCCACATTTGCTGGGTCCTCGTTCGATTCTCCCCACCAAGGCAGTGTTTTTGGATGGATCATGTCAACAGCTACTGCCAAGCCCTGACTCAGGGCGGGGGGATTTGGAGGGAGCTGTTTTGCTTTGCTGTGTCTGCCCTGTAAAATGAAGAGTGTTGCTCACAACTGAGAGAGGTGGGTCCGTGACCCAGGACAACCAAGATTAATGGTTCCAATTCTGTCTGTCAGGATGGTGGAAAGTCAGGGTAAAGCTTCCCAGACGTGTCAGCGGGGATGGGAGAGAAATGGAGGAAAAATTACCTGCCCACCTGGCCTTGTTACCACAGATGTAATCAAATTTACTGCTAAGAGCCCCTGTCACACACAGGATCCCTGTGTTGGGGATGTCTCTCCCCAGCACAGGCAGCTGAGTATAAAATCATGGAATGGTTTGAGCTGGAAAGGACCTCAAAGCTCATCTTGTTCCACCCCCTGCCACACCTTCCACTATCCCAGGCTGCTCCAAGCCCTGTCCAACCTGGCCTTGGATACTTCCAGGGATCCAGGGGCAGCCACAGCTTCTCTGGGCACAGGGGAAACTGAAGCACAGATAGACCAGATGTTCTTAATCCCAGGTTTTCCCAGCTGGAATATCCCTTCATCCCTGCTCTTGTGCAAGCCTCCTGCTCTGCCCAGCTGCCCTGCACCAAGACCTGTGGCAGTCCTGTTGAAAACCCTCACCTGCTTTGGGGGACAGCAGGGGGCTGTAGTTTGGGTGTCCCACATGGGACTTTCTGTGAGAAAAGGAGGCTCAGGGGGGACAACTCCCTGACAGGAGAGTGGAACCAGGTGAAGGTCTGGCTCTGCTTCCAGGGAACAACAGACAGGACAAGAGGCACCAGCCTCAGGCTGCATGAGAGGAGGGTCAGGTTGGACATCAGAAGGAATTTCTCCATGGAAAGGGTGGTCAAGCACTGGAAGGGGCTGCCCAGGGTGGTGTTGGAGTTCCCACCTCTGGATGTGTTCAAGGAACAACTGGATGTGGCACTCAGTGCTCTGGGAATACAAGGGGGGATCGGCCACAGGTTGGATTTGATGGTCTGGGAGGTCTTTTCCAGCCAAAATGATTCTGGAACTCTCCAAATGAATCTGGGACTCCACAGAGGCTGCAGCATCCTCACTTATCCTACACTGGGAGATGGTTAGAGATCTGCTTTTGGGGCAGATGCTGAAACTAAAGAGCAGAGCCCTGGGTCAATCTCCTTTGGAGGCAGCAGGGACCTGGTGGATCCAGTCCTGGAGCCCCTGGGAATGAGGGAAGAGCCCACAGGATTGCAGAGATGCTCCAAGCACATCTCGCTTTACTGTAGCTACAAAAACCTTCCCACAAAGAGAAATACAAAGCTGAAGGAAAAGGCTGTGGCATACCCTGGCTCGCCTCAGCTGCAGGACATGCCTGAACCTTCTCCTGGGAGGGGGATCAGCAGGAACATCATTATTTCCCCAATGTAGGGCAGCACCCCTGCCTCCTCCTCCCCCTGCGCACGGCTCCCGGGTGCAGACTGACAGATCAGAGAACGCAAGCGAAAAACCGAATTCATTATTTTCCCCATATGTCAGATAGTTTCAAATTGTTTAAAAAAGAAAAAAAAAGAGCAAAAAAAGAGAGAGAGAGAAAAAAAAAAGAGGGGGATTATTACTGTTCATTAAAATATAGGAAAAAAAGGAGAAGAGGAGCAAAATCCTGAGCTGGTCCCCTCCTTCTGGTGAGAGCTGCTCTTAGATCCCCTCTCTTGCAGGATGGTGGGGGGAGAACTCCTGCCTGTCTCCTGCCAGGAGGTGCCTTGGAAATTCAGTGGTGCAGAGCACAGGGAGATGACATGGGAGACTGAGACCTGGTTGTTAAGGATTGAGGCTTGATTATCTGGATCTGTTTTGAGGCTGCATGTGCCTTGAGCTCATTAGCCAACACCTCTTCTGTTAATTAGCTGTTGTATTTACTATCCTAACAGCACCTACAGGCCTGGGAAGCTCAGCACAGCTGAATCCTGCATTTCCCTTGGGCTGGGCCTGGCAGGGAGCCTGGCACACCAGCCCATGTGTAAGGAGCTAGAAGGTACCAGAGCAAGGCAGGCACCACCTCCCACTGTGCAGCACCAGGAGACCTCCCTGTCTCAGCCCCACCCGGGGCAGACGCTGGGTGGGCGATCCCAGAGATGGGCACAGCCCTTCCCAGCTCCCTGCAGGCTGAGGAGAGCCAGGGAGTTTTGTATTTTGAGCCTTGCTGCATCTCTAGCCTCAGTCCTGGGCTCTTGTCTGGTGCTCAGGGACGAGAAGACAGAAGGAGATGTGAGCTTCCAGCTCAGCAGCTCATTTTCACCGTTGTGGCACTCAGTGCTCTGGGAATACAAGGGGGAATTGGTCACAGGTTGGACTTGATGGTCTGGGAGGTCTTTTCCAGCCAAAATGATTCTGGAACTCTCCAAATGAATCTGGGACTCCACAGAGGCTGCAGCATCCTCATTTATCCTACACTGGGAGATGGTTAGAGATCTGCTTTTGGGGCAGATGCTGAAACTAAAGAGCAGAGCCCTGGGTCAATCTCCTTTGGAGGCAGCAGGGACCCGGTGGATCCAGTCCCAGAGGCTTTGCCCTCCCCTCTCCTGTGGCATTTCCCTGCCTGGCCCAGCTGGGATGTGCAGGTGCCCAGTCTGATCCAGCTGTTCCAGACTCGGATGACAGAGAAGCGCCTGCTCTCACCAATGCCAGGCACTCTGGCACAGGACAGAGACATCACAGGGGTGCTTTGTCATTCCCAGACTGCATTTTGAAGAGTGGAGGGATTCTACATTCCTTTGGGTCTGGAAGGACTGATTTTATTTATGTGTTTTTAAGGGGAAAGCCCGATTTTTCCTTTTTTCTCCTTTTTACCATAAAGACCATAGCTTTATGGCAGCTTTTTTTTAGCTATGTGCTCCCCCTTATACCATTCCCTGCCCCAAAGCCATGGCTGTTGCTGCTTTTCCCAGGACTGGAGAAAACCCAGATGTGGGATGTGTCACCAAAGAAACTGGGAACAGGAAAGGGTAAGAAGCGACAAGACTTCAGGCCAGGCTGGGAAAAATCTCCCTGGCACTTCCTGCACCTAGGATTTGAATTATGACTGCCATTTCAATGAAGAAGGTTGCCTTTTCATTTGTAGAATCTCAGAATTCGTTTGGCTTGGAAGGGACCTTGAAGACCATCTCATTCCATCCCCTGCCGTGGGCAGGGACACTTCCACTGTCCCAGGTTGCTCCAAGCCCCATCCAGTCTGGCCTTGGACACTTCCAGGGATCCAGGGGCAGCCACAGCTGCTCTGGGCACCCTGTGCCAGGGCCTCCCCACCTGACAGGGAAGGATTTGTCCCTGTGGTTTCTCTGTCCCTGGCTGTTTGCACAGCAGGAGGATCAAACTGAGGGAAAGGATGAAGATTTTTTACACCTGTTCAGTTTGGGTTATTAGGAAGGGTGGAGATTCCCCAGGATTTTAGGCTGTTGCCTTGTGCTGCTCTCCATGGACAAGTTGGGATGGACCCACCAGGGCTGTGAAAACTCCTACCTCACTCTGCAGGAATTGACCCAACCACCCTTCCTTGGGCATGGATCCTTGTTCCCAAGTGCTGAGCACCTGACATCAGCACAGCCTGGGTTTGGAGGGATGGAGTGGTTTCCAAGACCTTAGAGCATGGCTGACTGTGGTGGAGATGGGCTAATGTGGGATCAGAGGAGGATGTGGAGTGTTGCCTACAGCTCATGTCTATGCTGTGGCTGGTGCAAAAAAAAGGACAACCATCTGTTCCTTTCCAGAACTCTTTCCAGGCTGTGGCAGTGAAGCCCTGGCACAGGGTGCCCAGAGCAGCTGTGGCTGCCCCTGGATCCCTGGAAGTGCCCAAGGCCAGATTGGACAGGGCTTGGAGCAGCCTGGGACAGTGGAACTGTCCCTGCCCATGGCAGAAGGGGATGGAATGAAATGAACTTTAAGGCCCCTCCCAACATTGTTGGATTCTGTGAATGCTCTCATTTGCAGGTCACCAGCTGGAAGTTCTTGCATCCCTCCTTCCTGGGCAGGAACAGGCTGTGCATCGTGTTGAGTTTTGCTTTTTCCAGCCTCCACCAGGAGACATTCCCTCTCGGATCCCTGGCTGTGCTGCTGCAGAGGAATTGAGGGCAGCTCACACCTGGGAGCCCCACAGGGACATGGAAATCCAGTGCTTTGCTTTTGCCTTGTGGTGGCACTGAGACGGACGAGGCGGGAAGGGCTGGGCTGGTTGCTGGGATCTGTTGCTTTGATCTGGGTACCAGCCAAACCCTCCTAGGAGTAAGACACCACCAGACATAATAAATGAAGGCTTAGAAAGAGACTAATCCCATGTCCCACATCTGTCAGTGTCTTGCTTCCCTCCCCTCTCCCCAGGGGCCTGCAAACAGCTGGACTCAACCCCCCTGTGGCATCTGGTCAGCAGCTCCAGGCAGATAAAAACACTCCCTGTTCAACACACCTGGCCTGAGGCACCTCAGGCCTCTCACACCCCACATCCTCCCCCTGCTGTGCTGGACAGGGTCCCAAACCCTCTCCCTCATTCAGGACATGGGAATGCCAGGGATGCCACGCTAACCATCTCCTTGGGGAAAAGTGTAGCTGGACCTGGACATCCAGCTCTGGCACACAAGGAACAACCCCCAGCTCTGCTTCAAGCACCATTTAAAGATCAGACAGACCGAGCCACTGATGGTGCTGTGGCAGATCCTATGGGAGCCTGCTGGGTGCCAGGGAAGTGTCCTGAGCTGCAGAGGTCACGGGCTCTGTAGACCTTCAGCTGCTGCACAGTGAGGGCTGAGCAAATCCCCACGGAGAATCCAGCATCCATCAGCTGAGGCTGATCAATGCAGTGCAATTCCTTATCTCTCACATGCCTGGGCCACACATTTTGAAGGAAACCAAACCCAGCCCGTCCAGGATGGAGCATGATCAATCCCAATGTCCCAGCACTGACACGTGTCTGGGTTTGGTCTGAGTCCCTTATCAGGCAGTGGCACAGCTCTACATGAAAAAGGTTCAGCCTCACAAACACTTTAGTGCCCTTGTCTGCCCTCCAGTCCTGCAGCCTTTCCCGGGATCATTCATCCTGCATAGACCATTAGCACACCCCCATTTTAAGATAAATTACCCAAATCTTTAAACCTCTGCTCAGGGGGAATCCCCTGGGGTGGCTGTTCACAGTCAAGTCCCTCTGTGAAGGCATCCCTATGGAGCCAGAGAATTGATCCCATTAATACAGCATTCCCAGAGAGGCTGTAAATTGCATAGTAGCAGGAAAATGGGGCTGAAAAAGCAGGAATCCTGCTTAAAGGCATGACAAAGGTTCATGACAAAGGCTGCTTAAAGGTTCCTGAGAATACTGGCTTTGGGTTTGCTCTGCCTGCATGATTTGCCAAATATTTTTTTTTGAGAGGAGCACAAAGATAGAGGTGTCACCCGTGCTTAGGGCCATGGTGCCTGTGCACAGGACCCTGCAGGGAAACAGGCAGGTTCCCTGGGCTTCACAATCTGGAAATAGTGACAACCCTACCAGAAATGGATTTGTGGGAAAAGTCCGAAGGAAAGGATGCCAGTGAAGAGAAGAGGGACTGGAGAACATGGGAGGGCAGAGCAAACAGAACTCGTTATAGAAGGGAGTAGATGTACTACCTGGGGCTGCTCCAAAATATGCTCCCAAATGTGTTTTGTTTTTTTTTAAATAGGATATTGATTTTGTTTTCTCTTCTTCTTCTTTTTTTTTTTTTTTATTTTGACTGATGGAGTGTTTCGGAGAATGTCTGCTTTGGTGGAATTTTATTCTTTTTTAATTAAGGAATCAATAGCAAAAAAAGGCAGCAACATGTCAATAGGGGAAATGTTTTGGTCTCGTTCCTCTTGAAAGGTGATGGCGAATCCGAGCAGGTTTGGCCTGACCTGGGAAATGAGGCAAGGAAAGAGCAGGGGAGAGGGCACCAGGTGTCTGAGTGATGGCTCCCAGGAGCTTCTGCAGCAGAAATAGTTGTGTTTCCTTCTGAATTTTGCTTGATTTTTTTTATTGGTTTCTCTTTTCTGGCAGTTCTCATTATTGTTCTCCACCCAACACCTCTGAAATGTTATGGACTGAGAAGCAACAGCTCCCCTAGAGCTGTTTCCCTCCTGAGACTGAGACATGCACAAAGCAATTAGGACAGCAATTAATGACATCCCAGCTCCCACTGTACCAGGATCCTGCTCACCAATCCCACCACACCCAGTTCCTGCTCACCAGTGTGCTTGGCTCTACCAGGTTGAAGCAGAAATGACCCTGCTCAGTCACAGCACAGGAGCCTCCAAGGACACAGAACAAGCTGGGAGGTGATGCTGCTGTTGGTAATGGAGGATCAGCTATTCATTGCATGGAGAAGCCCACTTTGAGGGGTTCTATCAGACCTTTTTCCATTATTCCCACTATCCAAGTGCATGAGGAGCTCTTGCTCGGTTTGACTCACAAATCGATCCCAAAGTTTATTTATCATAAACCCATAAATGGTAACAGATAAATAAACATCATCATTGTACCCCTGGTCTGGAGCCCCAAGGTGATGCCTGTGGGATGCTCCAGCTCCCCAGCTCTGAGCTGTTGTGGATCTCTTCCCAAAGCAGCCACAGACAGCACGAACAGTTGGAGCTGCTGCCACAGCTATTTTATTGGGCACAGCTATTTTTCCTGGAGGCAGAGGCAGCCCAGCCAAGAGCTGCAGGGTTTGGGATACATTCCTGGACCACTGGCAGCCAGACATCCTGGTGCACGCTGCTCCTGTGGGATGGGATGTGAGCTATCCCATCCATGTGTCACAAGGAGAGGTGGATCTGCTCCCACCACCATGGGGAGGCCACTTAAAATGCTCAGCTTGTCCCATTGGCACCAACCCTTGTGGCCAGCCACGTGCCCAGGGCTGCCAGGAGCCCCCCCATTCTGGGGAGATGGATTTCCCTGGTGGGGAGCACAGACAGAGATGCCACTGGCATTACCCAGAGCATCCATCACCACCCCCTCCTGCCTCCTGAGGGTTTCATCAGTCGGGTCCTGGCTGCCGAAAGGAAGAGTAAGGGACGAGAGATGAGGAAGCTCAAAATCCTGGCTCAAGGGGAAGGACAGAACCCTCCTGTGTCACAGCTGAAGGGAGAAGGCAGAAGAGAAACTGTGCTGGGAATGTGCTGGGAAGGGAATGGAAAGAATATCCTACTTAGGAGTGTAGGTTGTTTTTTTTAAACAAGAAGTGCTCAGTTAGCACAAAAGGAGATGTTTGGAAGATGTCAAAACATAGGTTTTGGGTTTTTCCCTGCCTAGCCTTTCATTTTGGAAAGGCTCAAATGAAATTTGTGGTGGCTTTCAGGAACATAAACCCCTCTGCTGCCCGGTCCTAGCTGGAATGCTTTCCCAGCTTTGACTGACACAACAAACAGCTCCCAGTGAGTTTATCAGCAATGGAAAACCAGCCACCCAGCTCTGGACCACTGGCTGCATCACTTTATGAGCTCTCATTTTGGGACAAGCTGTGCCTGACCAGAGAGGAAGGGCAAGCAGGCCTGGAGGTGGTGGGTTAAATAGAATAGACTGAGGAAGAAGAGGCAAAAAGCTGGGAGAAGGGGGACCCAAGTAGTGGTTAGTGAGAAACTGGTTGGAAAAGATGAGGTCCTGTCTGGACATGTGGGCTTGGAAGGCAAGGGAGTGATGCAAAGCTCTTTCCTGAGCTCCCCACTCATCCCTGTAGCCAGTTCCCAGCCGTGTCCCTGAACCCTCACTGTTATTCATGTCAGCCTGATGGTGCCATTTAACAAGCCTAATTATTAGAAAATACCACGAGGTTCAAAAGCAGAGAGGCTGCTCAGAGGCTGATGAAGGAGGGAAGAGACAGCGGGATCCAAGTCCTACCTACACCAGGAGGGGACAGCCAGAGCCTGGCTCGCCCCTGTGTGACCAACCCCCTCTGGCAGCAGCAGCTTAGGGGCAGCAGCCCAGGATTCAGCCCCTACAGATGCAGCTGGGCCCTGTGTGAAGGCTGGAGTGACTCACCGAGTTCCCCTCAGCCCGTCCCACTCCCACGGATCCGGCAGCATCCGCCACCCCGAGCCGGCTCTGGGCAAAGTTCTCTCCTTCCCTTTCAAAGTGCTGGAGACGAGGAGGGCACATCAGGGGAACTCCCAGCCCCTGGGTACTTGTCAGTTATCCCTGAGATGCTCCAGCTAATTATTTTTATCCTTCACGAGTCGTGTGGCATTCCGGAGGTGCGGAAAATAGGACATTCTCAGCATCTCTCTCTCTCTGGCGTGGGCTAATGGTGCCTGTAAATTGCTGCTCCGTGTCAGGGGATCACTGTTCCTAATCAGGCTGAGATTTCTGATGGGCTCCACGCCGACCACACTTCTTCCTCCCCTGCTTTGCTCCAGGGAGAAATGCAGGATGTTTTTTCCAGTGACAGAAGATTTTCCTTCCTGTTGTGCCCATCTCACTCCATTATGGACTTGCAGGACTTTGGCAGGAGGGAGGCAGGTGTCTCTGGGAAGGGATGTATGGACTGGAATAACATTACTTTTTTGTCCTGCACACCACCAAAACCATCTGAAAAGTGTCTCACAAGGAGGCAAATGACTGCTTTGACTCTGCAAGCACATGGTTATCTCCTGTTCCTGACTTTTTTTGAGAAGTGGAAGGTGGTGAAGACCAGAAGGTGAATTTGTGCTTTACCTGGGCTCATTCCTCCTGTGCTGAAGACCTTTGGCCCTGAGGGCTGTGAATGGTACCGAGTTTTTCAGGAATGGGGGGCAGGTGGTGGGGGTGAGCTGGGGGAGCTCTCCATCCACAGAGAGGCTCTGAGGCATGCTGTGACCACGGCATTGCATATTCTGGGTGAGGATGGTGGTCACAGACCACGCCGTGCCACAGCCATGTGGGAGCTCTGCCCACACACAGGAATTCGGGAGATGAAAATACAAGGCAGAGGAGAAGGTGTTTGTTTCCCATCAAACAAACAAACAAACCAACCAGATCTGCTTGTGACTATCTTCCAGCTACTCCAGGCACCGACAGAGGAGTTGGTTTGTTGTTTACCCACTCGGAGAGGAGATAAGGTCAGGAAATCATAGTTGGCTTCTGCAATCCTAAGGGGGAGAGCAAAGCTCAATCTGGCAGATGAATCACTCACTATTGACTGCTCTTCTCAATTATTCCTCCTTTTCATGAGAGGCCTCCAAAACACACACCAAAATATTTCCACCCAGGCCACAGCGATGCTCAGTGCTCTCTTGCAGATCCCACCTCTGCCTCACCAGGAGTTGCTGCAAGTCCTGTTGCACATTCTGGGTCAGGGCAGGTTCCTAGACAACCTCCTGGAGAAGATTTTTGTAAGTCAGTCACTGCCATCACAGCCATGGGATAGGTAGGAGATGTCTCAGCAGGCAGGGATGTCTCAGCACAGGCTGCCTCGTCACAGCTGGATGCAAACTACCATTTGCATTAGGTTAAAATCTTGAGTAAATTGAAATCACAGCAACATCTGCTGCTTTTTCATTAAGCTTGTATTGACACCAGAGGAGGGGGACCTTGGAAAGACAGATGGAAAGGAGGGGGAAAGGTGGATTGACTCAGCACAGGCTCTTGAATTGCCTCTGGCAGGAGCCCTGGGCTGGTCCCAGGCTGGGCATTGCAGTTTGGGCAAAATGACCTCAAACAAGAAGATCTCTTCACCTTGAGCTCTGCTTTCCACCCCAGAGAGGGGTCAGGGAATACAGAGCACAGCTGTCCACCTAAGAAGTCACCCCTTCCCAGAAGTGAGGCCTAGGGCTCTGCCAAGAGAGCTCCCAGGGGTCTTGGATTGGTTTTGAGAGAGCCTTGCTCGGCTTCTGCAGAGCAGAAGGGATGGGGGCGAACATCTGCCAGCAAACTGAGCCTCACCGAATCCACAGCAGCTGCACCCTGCTTGTCACATAATCTCTCACTCTTCTTCCAGCTCAGATTCTAAAACCATCGAAGGTGAGGAGGAGTGGAGCTTTTCATCACAGAAAAACCAACACGTTGCTCGTCCTCAGTGCTGCAAAGCTTCAGAACATGACCCTGCCATGCTCCACCAATAACAGAGGCAAAGCAGTTTCATTCTCACTAGAAATTCCCTCACTTTTTCATGCAGTCTCGAGGCTTTGGGGACCTGACATCTGATTCTGGAGTGCCACTTGTGCAGTGCAGCTGTTTCTAAGCCTCATCCCAGGGCCTCACAGCAGCAGCTTCCCAAACTAATCCAGCTCAAATAGAAAGGGTTATGCACATCTGCAAACAGCCACCCTTGTGCCAGAGCTTGTTTGGAGGATTGTTTGTGGAGAAAAAAACACTCTGTGGAGCGTTTGTTGGGCTGTCCAGCTCTAGTCACTGTAATCACCGACACAGGGCAGCCTCCATGGTAGCTGTTCCCAGTGCATTCCATGCTGAGAGAGCACCCATGGCACACACCAGGGTCCTGGCTGTGGCACTGCCAGCACATTCACACCATCTGCAGCCATGGGAGGGAGGGAAAGCCTTATCTGTGAGGGAAATTATGGACTGGCACTGGTTTTTGGGGGGCACGACTCTGCAGGAGCCATGGGCAGGAATATGCTGCAGGTTTGGATGGTCCCCTGACAGCACAGAAGTGAAGGACTCACAGTCCCAGTCCCAAGTCCCAACATACTGGGACCATGCTGAGGACACAGGTGCCACTTTTACCTGCTAGAGAGACACCAGCAAGTGCCATGGCAACCTCTGCCCTGGCCACTGCACTCCAGGGCTGGAACCAGCACCATGCCAGCTCACAGTGCAAAGCCAGGAGCATCCTCAGAGCCTGTGGCTTTGCTCCACACACAGAGCTGCCCCTGCAGGTCCCTCCCCCACACTCTGCCACCCACCACCATCAATCCATGATTTCCCAGGCTGTGGCTCATCATGGCCATGCCAAGTCCTGCCAGCTCCTCTCGGGGGGCTCACATGAGCTCATTAGGACTGTGGTTGACACTGGGATTTGCCACCTGAGGCATTGGTTTGTTATTTCTCTGATGATTTTGTTCTCCATCATCCCCAAAGAGAAAGGGATGACTGTTCCCATTTGTCCAAGAGGAGTGTCCAAGTGGCTGTCGGGTGCCCTAGCAAACCCAGGGATTAACACACCAACTCCTCTGTCCTTGCTCTGCTCTTGTCCATGTTTGGGGCTCAAGCAGAGAGAAGTTAGAGCTGACAACGAGCTGCAAAGATCATCTGGAGATCCTGACCAGGATGAGCAACACTACGAGGTCAGGAGAGTAGGAATATTTCAGAAAAAATTACTCATTCCACTTGTGAAAATGATGCTGCTGCTTCTGCCCCAGGCTCATTTTGTACCAATTCAATTCACCCTTTGCTGTGCTGCACTTATGCAAAGGCAGGACGAGGAGAGGGCAGGAAGAACACCTGACACGGGGGTCCAGCTCTGCCCTGCCTGGAGCAGGGTTGGTTTCTCCTTTGTTGGATCCTCGAATGGGTCAAACAGATTGAGAAACCTGGCTTGAGGTGGCTGCCTGCTCCTGACAAACCCTGAGTGCTCTCTGCAAATAAAACCCCCAACACTTGCCAGATTTCAAAAATGATTTGGATGAAGGAATTGTCCCCAAAGCAAGAAGTGCTGTTAATTTTCTCCTTCACTGCAGCAAGACTGCTGGAGGAATGGGGTGGGGCTCCAGGCAAACGTCCCAGCCCTGCCCGGGTGGCATAGCTGGATAATTCACAGCTCTCGTGAATAAGGTGTGATGTGAATAAAGAACACCCACTTTCCTTCTCTGATTCCCCAGGGCAGGACCTGCAGGGGGAAAGTCCTCTAAGAAAACCATCACCAGCCCAACAGGGGAAATGAGTGGGGTGCATGAATAAGAGCAGCACAAACACCCTCGGTGGGTTCTGCCCTTCCCAACTCCCTCTTGGCACCTGTCCCCCCACCCTGGCACCCACTGAGGTACCACACGTGCCCCCAGTGGACACTGCCAGCACCAGCCCCTCCAGTCCTGTCATCCCACGAGCAGGGCAGGGGTCCCTGCTGACTGCCAGCTCTGAGAGGAGCAAGCAAAACCCCATCAGAAATCATCATGCCTGCATAGAACAAACAATGAACTCCAACATTTCATTCTGGACAGACAAGATGGAATTTTTCAGTTTTCCAGTGACAAAAAACCTGAAAAATGAAGGTTTTTCACCTAATTTTAACTCAGTGATTTCTTTTCTTTCTTCCTCTCTGGTGGAAAGAAATAGAGGAAAGAAAAGGACAAAGTTTAAAATGTTATCAACAACTTCAGGTGAGTGTCTTCCACTGAAACCAAGGAGGAAAAAGAGCATCTTGGCCTGTTCACTGATAAACTTTTCATCCCAGCTGCTGCATCTTCCCAAAGTATCTCCCCAAAGCCCATGGGAAGCATGCCTGTGTCCATCTCCCTCCCACGCCGACGGCACTGTCTGTACTCACTGCATCCTCAGCACTGCAGAAGTGCCACCACTCCCTGCTCCTGGCCTGGGTTTACCCATCTAGAGGCCAGCTGGGAATTCCAGTTCAAAGTGGAGCTGCCTGGATGGAGGCTCAGCCTGCAGGAGCTGCTGACAGAGGGCTAAACCAGAAGTGGAGCAGAGCTCCTGGATTAAGGGAAAAACCAGGAGTGGCTAGAGATGCAATAAGGGCCCCCAGTGGGCCTTTGATCTTTGTCCAGTGGGGCTTTGATCTGGGGATTAGGGATGAAGCCATCAGGTAAAGGTGGAGAAGTTGGTGAAACTGTAATAAGAGTAAGTTTTCAAAGTCTGTCAGATTCATGGGTTTGAACTGGAAGGATGATTTACCCAAAGGCTTGGGTCAGAGACTGTGCTATTCATTCCCTCCAGCAGCCTCTGTTACACTATTCTTCAGGATGATTCAGCCTCCTACTCAGGAGAAGCAAAACAACAGTCCATGTACTCATCCCACACTGCCACTGCCAGAAGTCTGATCATCCATTTTCTGGAACCCTACAGACAGAGCTGACCCTCCCAGAAACCACACTCTGCTCACCAGTAATTCCCTTTGTGCTGAAAAAGAAATGAAAAACCCTCAAACCACCTGATGATTATTTTGTTTGGCCCACTGCTATTAAAAAAATCTCCCAATTCCTCGTTGGACGATTGTTCCTAATGCTGAGCACCAGCCTTGCTTTTGGAGCTATTAAGCCGTGTGTTAAATGTGAGCGAGTTTAGGTTTAGGATCGCTGGGGGAAATCCACCCCATTTCTGCTATTGCTCTGAGCAAAGCCATGCCCTGAGCAGGAAGTGTGGGATGAGCACTTTGGGATGCTCTCAGCATGGCAGAGACTCACAGGCAGAGCTCATTGAAGCTGGAGGGGGTGAAACACCACAGGTTTGGGTCTGGCCCTGCAGTTTCATAGAATATCCTGAGCGGGAAGGGATCCACAAGGATCATCGAGTCCAGATCCTGGTCCTGCACAGACACCCAACAACCTCACCCTGTGCTTGGGAGCACTGAGCTCCTTGAGCTTTGGCAGGCTTCAAGCCTGAGCTTTCGTGGAGCAGGAGGAGGTGCAGTGAGGAGATGCAAATGCAGATTTCACTCTGAGGCAAAACAGAGAAATGAGCTGCTGCCACTTTCTGTGGTTTTTTGCCCAGTCAAATACCACAGTCAACACACAGAGCATTATAACCCACCCAGAGGCAACTCTGTGGCAGAAAATAAAGGGAAGCAGATGAAAGAAACCCTCTTATTCTTAATTTACTCCAGTTAATTTTAGTCTAATTTGATCACAATGTTCTTCTGTAAATATCAGCCCTTCTTTAATAAGGCAGCGTTGGCCGCAGAGTCTGGGAGTGCGATGTAATCACCTGGTGTGTCGTAAAAGACTTTCTCACTTAATTGTTAGGAGGAACTGGAGCTATTCTGAGGCAGGTATGGGATTGCAAAGAGAGATAATTATAACCCGAACTAATTAGTAATTATAACAGCCCTCTCCTAGAAATTGTTTTTTACTTAAATATTCCCTTGGTCCTCCTAAACAGCCGTGTGTGCTGCTGTCAGGAGGTCCCTGGGTGACACTGGGACAGGGTGTGGGCACTGGGCTGCTGTGTCCCTGTCCCCATGGCCTCACCCCGGGATGTGATGGCGCATCTGCCAGGGGAGGGAGCAGGAAGACAGACAGGCAGGCAGAGCTGAGACAGGAGAGGGTGCTCTCGCTGCAGCAATGGAGACGTGGAGGGACACGGAGTGTCCTGGTACCCGGGGGCTCGCAGGGTGAGGGGTCCTGCTGCCTCAACCCACACCCCGGGAATGCTGGAGTCTGCAACAGCAGCAGAAATCAGAAAGGGTTTAGGGGAGATGGGAAGACAGGAGAGGCTACACAGAAAGCTGGGAGGTGGCTGGGAATGGCTCCGGTTTCATTTTTTCAGTTGTGTTAATGGACACAATTAACACAAACCTTCCTGTGACACAGAGCCCGGGGCTCTGTCACAGCACACGTCATATGTCACAGCACATCACGGGGGACATCCAGGTCCAGGGAGGCAAAGGGGCACAGGCACACCCAGGGTGAGGCAGCTTTCGAGGTGGGTGGGATTGGATGAACTGGTTTTGTCCCAGTGGAGGTCTGCCCAAATCAGTTTTTCAGTTCAGTTTAGTTGTAGCAGAATGCTTGGTTCCAAAAGGGAAACTTTTCAAACCTCTGCAATTTTCGTCTCCCACTCTTCCAGCTGCCTCTGCACCAGCCAAAGGTATCTCTGAGCAGCAAAATACCTCCAAGTGCTGCCTAGGGAGCTGAGACAGAAACCAACAGTGCCAGGAAATGGAGCAGCCCATGAGGAGTCTCTGCACAGAAATCCTTGCTCCAGGATGTTTCCCGAACCTGTATCCCCTTTTTCAGCTCTTCCAGAGGCACCACCCAGAGCAGTGGGTGCTCTCTTTCCTCCCCACCCCAACGCCATCCTACTGGGGATCCTTGAGATGCCCTGGGACCACCCAAGGTGCTTTGGAGAAGTTGCACAGCTTGGCCTCTGCAGCACGGACAGGCAGGACTTTGCTGCCAACCTGCCCAGATTGCCAAGAAATGGTGCAGCCTCAGAAATTAGGCAGAAAAGGATCAACAAGCAGGAAACCTCAGTGATGGAGCAGGAGCTGTCCTGACATGGTCCTTTCTGTGAAGACAGGGCTGGGAGATGCAAGGAGTAATTAAACATAGCTACTGAAAGCTGGCCTTAAAGGATTTAATCTCTGAAATCCAGGCTCTAATTATGGGCCTGCACCAATTCTGACCCTGAACTGATGTGCTATTTCTTAATGGAGTTATTTCTTCCAAGCAGAGCCGTCTCTGGGGGCTCGCCTGGGCAGCGGCGTTAGCTCGCAGCTGGGAACGGGCTAACTAGGCCAGCACTGCGGGAATTCTCTGGGATTGGTTTTTTCTGCATGTCTCAGTATCATTCCAGCAGGGAACACCCGCAGACAGGAGCCTGTGAGCAGCACGTGTGTGTGGTGGGGGGAACCACCGCGAGAGGAGCAGGAGGCAGCGGGCGAGGCACGGGGCTGAGGGTGCCACTGTGTCCAGAGGGATGCTGCTCTGAGAGCGGGATGCTAAACCTGGACCAGGATGTTATTTTGAGAGCTCAGTGCTAATCTGAGAGCTCAATGCTAATCTGAGAGTGGGAAGCTAATCTGAGAGAGGGATGCTGATCTGAGAGTGGGATGCTGATCTGAGAGTCGCATGCTAAACTAAGTCTGGGATGCTAAACCAGGAGCAGGATGCTAATCCAAGAGTGAGATTCTAATCTGAGAATGGGAAGCTAATTCTGAGAGTCACATGCTAATCTAAATCTAGGATGCTAAACCAGGAGCAGGATGCTAATCTGAGAGTAGGATGTTAATTTTAGAGCGGGATACTAATCCAAGACCTGGGATGATAATCCAAGAGCAGGACGCCAGTCTGAGAACAGGATGTTAATTTTAGAGAGGGATACCAATGTCAGATCAGGATGTTAATCTGAGAGCAGGATACTAATCTGAGAGCAGGATGTTCCATTGAGAGCAGGAAGCCAGTCCAAGAGCAGAATGTTAATGCAAGACTGGGATGCTAATCCAAGCACAGAGATGCCCATTTCCCAACCCACAGTGCCATCCCTGAAACAGAAGAAATCCCCTGAAGCACCTTGCAGCAGTGGTTTAGCTGCTGTTGCTGTGTGTGGATGGACAAACCACCACCTCCACTGCCATCCTGAGCCGGCCTGGAGCAGGATGTGCTGCATCCTGCTGCATTATCACCATGGCTCCCACCTCTCTAATCAGGGCTTCTCACTCCCAGACAGACCCGCTGACCTTGATCCCTTCCAGTTTGAGGCCCCTCCATGGCAAAGTGATTCAATTAAGCCTTGGTTCACAGAGAGGGCTAAAAACAAGGAGGGAGGAAAAAAGAAGTACCCAACAACAACAAAAATCCGCACTCCTGAGAACAATTTCCTTCTATGGATTTTTAAAACCAGCGGCTGGAGAATCACTTTCTCGTTTCTGTGCTGTCTCTCCAGTCAATAAATAAGAGGGAAATAAAGGATTTCAGAGAAAATAGAATGCAGTCAAAAGGTAAATTGTGGTCTTAAAAGCCCCTAAGAGACTGTCACCGACTTTGAAATGTTTCCTAGTTTGAGACCATTTCTTCCTGACTACATGGTTTCCGCTCCTTTATTTGCATCTCTGGGAGGTAATCTTTAAAACTGATTTTCCCCTGGTTGCATTTCATTGGCAAAGAAACTAAACAGGCTGCTGCATTACAGTAATAACATCAACACTGCAGCCACCTTCGCCTTAATTATTTCTCTGTCTTGCCAACAGAACCAGTTAAACGAGATTTATATTTGGGTGGGGAGGAGGGGGGTGAAGTGGCAAGTGTGTGGATGGGTGAGATAACCTGGAAAAACCAATTTCTCCCTTGTTATGTGTCATCAGCAGTAAAAAAAAGTAAAATAATAATAAAAAATACGAGGTAAAAGGTTTGGGCCATTTAAGTAATAATAATGCCAGCATTTCACCTGTCTCTTGCTTAATTATTTCCTTCTCCCAGCTCTGCCACCTGAACCAGTTTAGATAAGATTTCAGAGTGGATAAAGAGGAAGAACCTGTATTCTCCAAAGCAGATAAGCTGCTTTTTCCAGTCAAAAGGAAGAGAATACGTCACTAAAGCCTTCCTGCTGCCTACTCCAGATTTATCAACAGCCTCTTAGCAAAAGTCTTGCCACTAAAAGCTTGTGAAATTTTGCAAAATACTACCAGATAAGAGAGAAGCACTTGTAAAGACAAGAAAGAGGCTGGATGTGCAAAGTAGCTCGTCACAATCTGTGTCCAGCCAACACATGCTTAAGGTCATCCCAAAAAGCCCCAGGGAGGAGGAAACCTGTGTTTAAGGAGAGTCCACCGGCTCTGTGAAGGTCTCCTTGCACATGCAGGATGTCCAAGCTGCCTTCTGAGCTGTGCTTGAAAGTCAACTCTTTCCAGACCTCCTGCTCTATCGTTTTAGGTCTCCCACATTTCCAAGACATCCACACCCACCTTTGTCCATCACAAAGGTTCTAAAGGGCTTTAGAACAGCGCTGACTTGCCAGGAAAAGAACTTGATGGAACATAAACCCATAGAATCACAGAATCCCAGAATAGTTTGGGTTGGAAGGGACCTTAAAAATCACTTTGTTCCAACCCCCTGCCATGGGCAGGGACACCTTCTGCCTGACCAAACTGCTCCAAGCCTCAAGCTCCAGAAAATCCCACTGCCACCATCCCTCCTATCCACCTTCACCATAAACACAGCTTTGATCTTCCATCTGGTTCTCTCTCTTTACTGACATCACAGAGATCACAGAATCTTAGAATCCCGGCCTGGTTTGGGTTGGGAAGAACCTTAAAACCCACCCAGTTCCACCCCCTGCCATGGGCAGGGACACCTTCCACCAGCCCAGGTCGCTCTGAGCCCCCTCCAACCAGGCTTTGAACACTTCCAGGGATGGGTCAGCCACAGCTGCTCTGGGCAATCCTCACAAGGAAGAATTTCTTCCCAATATCCAACCCCAATCTCTCTCAGTTTAAAGTCACTCCCCCCTGCAGCCAGGGAGAGGACGTGGGACACTCGTGCCGAGGGCCGCGGGTCGGGCAGGCCGCGGCCCTGAGGCTGGGTTCCCAGCTCTGGATGCCCGTGCCCGCTGCTCCCGCGGCGCCGCAGCCAAACGCCGCCGAGCCCCGCGTTGTGGCGCTGCCAAGGCGCTGCAGATGGGCCCGGAGGGCGTGTGTGCAAACATTCCCCCACAGCCCGAGGCAGGCGCGAAGCCG
The DNA here is from genome assembly GCA_013400175.1 of Phainopepla nitens. Lineage (NCBI taxonomy): Eukaryota > Metazoa > Chordata > Aves > Passeriformes > Bombycillidae > Phainopepla > Phainopepla nitens. The sequence continues at coordinate 369,307 of VXBQ01006406.1, read as the reverse complement.
CGGCAGGCGCTNGGCGGCGGGCGGGGCGGGCCCGCGGCCGCCGGCGGGAGAGGCGCGGCCATGGCAGAGCCGGAGCTGCCGCCGGCGGAGGATGAGACGCTCTCGGCTGCTCTGCGCTGCACGACGCCTCTGCTGCTGCAGAGAAGCATTTTAAAAGGGAGAGAAGCAGCTCCCCAGTACAAAGCCAAGAGATTTTCCTCTGCTTGTACTGCAGAGTTTACTTTTATTATACAATTTTCACCCTTCATGGCTCAGATATTTTGCCTGCGTTTCATTGCTGACCCACAGGCCAATCCTCAAAGCAGTGTTTGCTCAGGGTTTTGCTTGTGTGTGGCTTTAAAGTTCTTCTTTTTTTTTTAATAAATTCAGTGTGGGCAAAACTTTTTTCCTTGATTTATAACAGGCAGGGGAGTGATGATGGATTTTTGTGCTGGAAGGAAGCAGAGCAGGAGATGAGGAGGGTGAACCTGAGCAGCCTGGGATAGTGGAAGGTGTCCCTGCCCTGGCAGAAGGTTGGAATGAGGTGGCCTTTAAGGTGCCTTCCAACCCAAACCACTGTGGCATTCTGTGTCTGTGGTGCTTCCTGGGCTGTGATGCATGTGCAGGACGGAGCGAAGCCCTCGCTGCAGGAATGGTGATTGCCCTGTGCTCTGCCTATTCTCAGCTGCTGACCCGTGAGGGCTGAGAAACTTCCCCCAGGAGTCGCCTCCCAGCTCTGTGCTCTCCTTATCACCCCAAACCTGGAAGCTACTTGGCTGCTCCTGCTGCATCCAGGAGTGGGGCTGGATTTGGCCCTGTGGCTCTTCCCACAGAGCCACCCTGCTGCTGTTTTTGCTTCTGAGCTCCTCCAGCTTCTCTTCCCCGGCCTTGCCTTCCCACCCTGCCTCACGGCTGATTATATTGGGTCTGCATGTGTAAGTACAGCCTCCTGCCATCCTAATCATCCAAAGTGGCTATTTGAATAACAGTTGTTGGTGCCTGTAGCTTCCTGTAATTTTCCAAAGGAAACAAATCCATGCAGACTGCAATTTTGCGCCTATGAATTTTGAATGAATGTCTCTGAAAGCCTCGATTTCTCTCTGCCTTCCGTCCTCCCCTCCCCTCGCCTGCCTCCCAGGCCCAGCTGAGCCAGAGGCTGCCACCAAAGGGGCATAACTGAGTGGCTCCTTTAGGATGGAGGATTTTGGGCTGGGAAGGCTTCATCCCTTCCAGGACAGGCACCAAAACATGGTGGCATGGGCAGAACTTGCTGGGGGACAGCTGAGTCACACCCAACCCATGGGAACAGATTTGCTCCACAGCAGGACAAAGCAGACCATGGAAGAAGAAGCATCATTTGAGCTTCAGGTGTCAGGATTTTTTTCTTGTGTTGCTACCTCCAAAGCAAGTTTGGGAAGTCCCAAAATTGGGAGGACTACCCAGCTCTGAAGGTACCCATGCTTTGGGTCTGTTCCTGTGGCCAAGCTCTTCACCTTCTAACTCAGAGCAGCTGGAGGACATTTCTCCTCCAGAGCTGATCTTCCTAATGGCAACTGTCCCAATTTATTGTAGAATCATGGAATAGTTTGGGTTAGAAGGGACCTTAAAGCTCATCTCGTTCCACTCCCCTGCCATGGGCAGGGACACCTTCCACTATCCTGGGTTGCTCCAAGCCCCATCCAACCCATCCAAGGTGGGGAGGCCTTGGACACTTCCAGGGATCCAGGGGCAGCCACAGCTTCTCTGGGCACCCTGTGCCAGGGCCTGCCCACCCTCAGAGGGAAGAATGTATTCCCAATATTCAACCCAAACCTACTTTGTTTTATTTTAAAAACATTATAACCTTCTCCCTCTCAAGCTTCCCCTCCTGTTCCTCTGCGTGCGGTTTTATGACACTGAGGGTTCTCCTTTTTTATGACATTGTTGTTTTTAAAGTGTTTTTATCACCTGGTTTTATTACAAAATTACCGTAGAGCACCCCAAGTGCTGTAGGAGCGAGGAGGGAGAGCAGCTCTGGAAATGCAGCAACTCTTTCCTGAACAGCTTGCAGCCTCGCCAGGGAAGGGGCTGGGATTTGGTGATGGATGGAGTGCTTGTTATCCAGTATATTTTTATCCATACATATATAAAGCACTTTGTGATCCCAGCGGATACAAGGCACTATATAAATGTAAATCATTATCATTATCATTAAATACCTTCTGTATCTTTTAAACCTACCAGTTGGAATCAGATATGCACGGGGCAGCTGCTATCTGGGTTTTGTTGGGGAACCAAATGTGAGAGCTGTGATTTTTGTCTTCGTTAGCAATTAAACAGGATCTCATGAAAGACTCTTATTTTTCCATTGCAATTTTTTCACGCTGCCACTGATTTGAAAGTCACTTCTCACCCACTAGGAGAAATCTCTGCAGAATTCCCTAGCAACAACCTGAATAAGAAACAGCCACCTCAGGTATGAGGATGTTCCCGGGATGATCCGAACCCACCGCAGGCTGTCCAGCACTCATCACCACGAGGATGGGGAGAGGATCCACGAGGTCACGGGGAGGAGAGTTCAGCTCCTCCATGATTTATGACTCAGTGGAGATTATAGACACTTGTCTCCACAACTGTGACTCTGCAGTGTTTCTGCCTGGCCGCTGCCCAGCCCGGGAATGAGTGGCTGCACCAAGCTCCTGGATGCCCTCCTGTCGCAGCCCTGCAGTGAATGCAGGGACCATATCCACGACCCAAAGGCTCCTGCTCCTGCCTCACCCTGCTCCTTTTTCCTGTTCTTTAAGGGAGGGATTTGAGCCTGAGGGATCTGAAGAATTGCACATGGAGGCTTTGGCACCACAGAAATGATCCCAGGCCGTGTGTGTTTCCATTGAGGTCTTAAATGACAGGATTCCCTTTCTGCCCACAGGACAAGCCAAGCAGGCAGCACTCTGAGAGCCCCTCCCCCAGTTTTCTTCCCCTATTTGGTTGCTAAAGCCTGTCTTCTTTCCAGGAAAGCCAGCCAGTGGCAGCTACTGACAGCTTCTCCCTGTGGGAATTCATCTCCAGCTGCATTATCCTAGAGTCGTAAAGTCCTGGAATAGTTTGGGTTGGAAGGGACCTTAGAGATCATTTCATTCCACTCCCCTGCCAGCCCTGTCCAACCTGGCCTTAAACCTCACGTTTAGGAGCCAGGAGCCTGGTCTAAGATAAAAGTGTACTTTTCAGTGCATTTTTTTTTTATCCTTTTAATGCTCCATTGGCATTTCCCAAAAGGAGATGACTGATGCAGAGTCAGGCTACACTCAGGACGTAGTGAAGGGCAGATCCTGGCCCCAGAGTTGGGGGATCAGTAGTTCTGAGCCCCCAAGGGACCATCGGCGACAGTATTTCATTTCCCTTTGTCATGACAACCAAGGGTTTGGTTTTGACACCTTGGATATGTCATGGGTCGGAGCCCTGGCCTTTAAACCTCACTAACCTGCAAGCAGTGGCTTGCAAAGGTTTTGCAATATTTAGTTAATGGAACAAGGTTTTTCCTAGTTCTCTATTTTTTCCCCAGTTCTCTATTTTTTTTTCATTCTTTTTTCATTCTATTTTCCCCAGCCTCTCAGGAGCTGCAGCCTCCTGCTGCCCAGGGGAAATCTTCCATTTAGCTGCATTTTCCTTTCTCATTTCATGCTGTAATGGGGATTCATCATAGGTGTTAAATCCATAATTTGCCATGAATCCCTTGTCTCTCTCTCTGTGGAGGTCAGAGTTGAGTTTAAAGGAACCTGATATTGTGGCTTTGTGGCTGCCCCTGGGGGCAAGCACCAGCCCAGTTCCCCGGAGCAGGAGGCTGGGTGGGTCATCCAATGCCTTGTCCATGCTTTCCACCTCTCTTTGCCTGCTGAAGGGGGCAAATTTGAGCACATCAGACACCTTTAATGTCTAAAAAAGAGTAATAGCCCCTTCCAGAGGGTCATTTGTCCATCTTGGCATGTGAGAAATATCCTGAGGTGGGAGAGGTTATTCTCCTGTTAATTACCAAGGACACCCACAAGTCAGTCATTAAGACATGACTATCCTGTTTTACAGCCCAGTTGGAGCCAAAAGAAATGCCAGGGCTCCAAACCCATCCCAGGCTCCTGCCGGATGGGAGGCTGGCATCCATCACGCCGACAGGGGCACCAAAAGCAAGCGGCACTGGGAATGCACCGTGATCCACCACGGGGCTCCCCACCCTTCTTTCACCACGAGCTGGGAGATGCTGGCTGAGCTGGGAGCTGAGCTGGGAGCTGAGCTGGGAGCTGAGCTGGGAGCTGGGAGATGCTGGGAGCTCTGCTGGGAAGCCTGAACCATCCAATGGATGACAGAGAAGCTCAGGCACCGTGGGACAAGGTTTGGCAGCACTTCACGGAGCAGAGAAACGCAAGACAAACAAAAGGGCTGGCCAAGCTCTTGGAAGCAGGAAACAACGTTCCTGCAGGCTGGGCACGGGCAGAGGGCTGGGATCTCTTCAGGCAGCCTCTCCCAGAGCGGCTCCTCCGCTTNCCCCCCCGTTTTCGCCCGGCCCTGCCCTGCCGAGCCGGTTCATTTGTCACCCTGGCGATCGATAGCCAAGCGGGGGCTGTCGCTCAGGTGATGTCACGCTCCGAGAGCCTCGTTCTTCTCTGCCGGCTGACAAGGGGAGAGGGAGTCAATGCCCGTGTCAGGTCACTAACAACCCACCGAGCTCCTGCCGGCGGCGGCTCCCGGCGCCGCAACCGGCATCGCATCCGTGTGCGCAGCTGGGAGAGGCACAAAAGGCGCTGCTGTGAGCGCAGATGCAGATGCAGAGGAGCACGGGCAGGATGCAGATGGGGGAGCTGGGTCTTGATTGGCAAGAGGGAGAATCGTGCGTGGGAGTGAAAGCAAAGCGCGGTTTGCATGTGCGGGGGGTCTGGCAGAATGCGAGGTGTCAGCGATTCAAAAGCACACGAAGCAAAATAATGCTCGCTGTCCACAGGCATCCCAGGGAGCTGGGGACGCTGGGTGCAGCAGAGAGAAAGGCTGGTGTGATGTGAAGGGAGCTGCTGGCCCCCAGACGGCTTGTGCAGACCGGGGGAATTGCAGAGAGCCGCAGAGGGGTCGTGCCCAGAGCAGGAGGGGGTGCAGTCACAGGAACGAGTGATGAGCACAGCCGCACAGAGGAGTCCTGACACACAGCATCCCCATCATTTCACAGCACCCCCCTGGCCATCACAGCCAGGGCAGTGGCAGAGCCAGCAGGAGGGGCTCGGAAGAGACAAAGGGATGACTGAAAATCAGGAATGTTTTTTATCAGCCCTCTGTGCTTTGCATCCATCAGGTCAGACCAGCCCAGCAGACTTGCAGAGAGAAGCCAAATGCTTCATGTTCGATAAAACCATGGGTCAGAGACACGATGGCCTCCCTGTATCGAGACAAGGAATCACAGATTGCAGCAGGAACGCAAACATTAATCATTTCTATCTGTGTCTCTTCCTATTTGTGGTACTTCAGTCTTCAGTGTGCAGGTAGGAATGCTGGTGTGGCTCTGAGGGCTTAGGGAAGAGAAGCTTTGATGGGAGAGGTGACATCAGTCAACCCCAGGGCCCAGGGCATTAAGAAAATACAAAGTTTGTAAGAATTGTGTGAGCCCATCCGGAGCAGGGTTTGAAGGAGCAGAGGCAGCATCTGTTTGGTGCTGGCCTGGCCCTGCTGAACTTCCCCCAATGTGCCTGAACACCAGCCCCTGCTCAGACACAGCCCTGTCCTGTGGGGAGGGACATGGACCTGTCCAAGTGGGCCCAGAGAGGCCATGGAGATGCTCCAGGGCTGGAGCCCCTCTGCTCTGGAGCCAGGCTGGGAGAGCTGGGAGTGCTCACCTGGAGAAGAAAAGAATCCAGGGAGAGCTCAGAGCCCCTGCCAGGGCCTAAAGGGGCTCCAGGAAAGCTGGAGAGGGATTTTGGACGAGGGATGGAGGGGCTGGACACAGGGAATGGCTTCCCAGTGCCAGAGGGCAGGGTTAGATGGGATACTAGGAAGGAATTGTTCCCTGTGAGGGTGGGCAGGCCCTGGCACAGGATGCCCAGAGCAGCTATGGCTGCTGCATCCCTGGGAATGTTCAAGGCCAGGTTGGATGGGGCTTGGAGCAACCTGGGATAGTGGAAGAGCAGGGAAGCAGAGCTAAAGGATCTTCAATATCCCCTCCAAACCAAAACGTTCCATGGTTCTATGATATTTATAATTTTTAATGTCTGTAAGGTGAAACAAACACCTTCCTTAGCTTTCTTCTCCCCATGTTTGTACAACTGCAAACTCCACTGCTAGACCCCTGGCAGAGCCTGAGGTGGGTGGCTCTGTCCCATGGAGTGTTTCATCCTGGCACCCACCACCAGCCCACATGGGCTTATTGGGGATGTAAAGATGTCATTTTGCTTGTCTGCTTCAGAGTAAGAAGAGAGCTCATGCAGATGCTGTCTTCCCTTCTCCTCCTTCACCTCCTCCTCTTCCTCCTTCTCCTCCTCCTCTTCCTCCTCCTTCTCCTCACAAACAGGGTGCAAACCCCTCCAGAATGGGGGAAGCAGCACTTCCCAACACCCAAGTGAAGCCTGCCTTGGGAGGACCCATCTCAAGACCCAGTTTTTAGCCCACAGTCCCTCTCTGTGGTCTGTATTCCAGGTCCAGACTGCTCGAGGCAGCGGCTGCCTTTCACCTCTGAGCCCCTGGCTTTGCCTGGCAGGAATGGTCAGTCCCATGGAGATGCCTCTCCACCCCAGAGCCACACAGGGACGTGAGCAAGGAAACCTGGCCACCCTCTGCCATCAAAAGGAGCTGGCTCAGAGAGCTGTAAACTTAAGCTGCTCAGACATGACATCAAATATTTAGGTTATTTGGGATTTGCGCTCGATTGTTTGATGTTTCTGTTTCATTCCCAGTAGAGCCAGTTGCTGTTTTGCCACTGAAAATATTCCCAGCAGAAAATGCAGCTTTGTGAAGACCCGAAGTTGTTCAAGGAGAAGAGACTGTCTGGAAGAAAATGATCACATTTTCATCCCTCCTTTTTTTTTTTTTTCATTCTGAATTGACATCCCAGCTCTACATGCTCTGAATTTTGCATTCAGAGAATTGAATTCTATTAAAAAATGTGGAAAAACGGTTCCAAGCTGAACTGTTTCTGGATTTGAAACATTGCCTCCTCACATTTTCTCCTTGCAGCTCAGCATTACATACAAATGTTGAGAAAGGGCCTTACCCAGGACATAACCTCTTTATTTCCTGATCAAACTCCCCTAAAGAGCTTGAAAGCTGGGAAATGCAGATGTCTCAAGCTGCCAACCATCGTTTTGGTAATGGAAATGCTTACTCTGCTCTGCAAGGGAGGACTGGAAAGACTTGGCAAGAAAGAGGATCGGAATAAAATAAAAAATAAAATAAAATAAAAAGAGGAAAATGGCTGTGATTGAATGCGGATGCACTTGACACCCTAGTGACCCTCCTCCTGTCCCTGCCTTCTGCCATTGTAAGAGAGACAGGAGCTCTCACTTCAAATTAACTTAATCTGTAGAGTTAAATAATTCATGTTGATTTAAGAAAGCTTTATTCCTAATGGGACACACGTGAAGACAGAGTTAATATTAGAAGAGGCCATGGAAGGAAGGAGAGAGGGAATTAGACTATAAAAGGTGAAGGTACAAGTTAATTGCCTATCAATTATTCACCCTAAGTCCCTGGAAGCAGCTCCTCTGCCTCCCTCCTCACACCCTTATATTCCCTTCCCCTGCCTGTGGCCAATTTCCCACTGGTGCCTCTGGGACCAACCTTTTCCCTGTGCCAAGCAAGTGGTGTCTGGGAGCTTCCTGGGACCCCTGAGGTACGTGGCCGGGCTGGAGGTGCCACATCTCCCGCTCGGTGGGACCAGGACAGCCTTGGGATGCTCCTGCCAAGGTGCCATGAAGGACAGGAGCCATCCAGTTTCCCAAAACCTCGTTATCCTTCTGCTTCATTGTCCTGGTATGTCCATCCTCTGGGCATGGCGGGTCCTGCCAGCCCTGGTCACTGCAGGCCGAGGTGTCACTGCAGGCCAAAGTGTCACAGAATCACAGAATCCCAGAATCCCCAGGTTGGAAGAGACCTTCAAGATCATCGAGTCCAAGCCATGCCCAACTCCTCACCTAAACCCTGGCACCCAGTGCCACATCCAGGCTGTTTTAAACACATCCAGGGACGGTGACTCCAGCGCCTCCCCAGGCAGCCATTCCAGAACTTTATCACCCTTTCTGTGAAGAACTTCTTCCCAATATCCAACCTAGATTTCCCTTGGTGCAGCTTGAGGCTGTGTGCCCTCGTTGTGTCAGTGTTGCCTGGAGAAAGAGCCCAACCCCAGCTGAGCACAGCCACCTTTCAGGAAGGGTGTCACCACAGGCCAAGGTGTCACCGCTGGCCAAGGGGTCACCTCAGGCAAAGGTGTCACCCCAGGCTGAAGTGTCACCGCAGGCATAGGTGTCACTGCAGGCTGAGGTGTCACTGCAGGCCAAGGTGTCACCCCAGGCCGAGGTGTCACCCTAGGCCAAGGTGTCACCCCAGGCCAAGGTATCACCCCAGGCCGAGGTGTCACCCTAGGCCAAGGTGTCACCCCAGGCCAAGGTGTCACCGCGCCATGGCCACATTGGCACCGTGAGCCGGGGCCCTCTCTCCCTCCCCGTTCCCTCCCAGGGAAACCAAAGCTCTCTTCAAAGTTTCTCCTCGCTTGGCTGCCTCCGAGATCTGGGAACTCAACACTAATTAACGTGTCTGCAAATCCCAGCTCGGCTGCCGGGGCCTCAAATTCCTTCACGGTCCCGCGAGTGCAGAAGGATCCACGAGCGAGCCCTCTGGCTCCTGAAGCTACACGGCTGGCAGATGCATATTTTAACAACACACATCTGTTGGCAATATAATCTCTTGTATTTGCCCTCCCTGCTCTGAGCTTTGATGGAAGACCGGAGGGAACTCTCCAGTGGTTACAGCCAAAGTGTTTGCTTTGCAATTTCGCTCGATTGCTGCCTGATTTTATTTTTAAATTTCTCCAAGTCCTAATCAGGCTCGTATTTTATTTAATTAATACCCTGGCTTAGTTAAATAGATCATAAATTAAGCAGCCTTGCCATTAGAGATGTACCAGGTAGCAAATAGCCCTCCAGTGGCTTCCCAGAGCCTGCCTGGCTTGGGCTCCCCTACCAAACTGCCTCGACATCCTTTGCTTGCCGAAAATCTGGATGCCTCCATATGTCCCAAATCCCATCCCATCCAGATTTATCAACCTTCCCTCCTTGGGGCAGATATCCTGAGGAGATTGGGCAGTGACTCCTTCCCCAGAGAGTTTGGGCAATGGTAGGACAGAAGGTGAGGGAGACCTGGAGAAGGGGAACCCTCCAGCTTTGGGATGCATTAACATTTCCCAGCAATATTTGTCCCTGGAACTCCACAAAGAAAAGATTTTCCTTGATGTTGATGACATTAATAGGCTCGTCTGTTTGAGTGTTTGGACTTCCAAGGCTATGGAATGATCCGTTCCAGTACATTTAACCATGTAGACTTGAAAACAATGTGACAAAATCTTAAATATTTAATTAAAATATGGTGTAGTTCTGCATCTGAGCAGGGAAGTAGGAGGCATCAGCCCCATAAAGCTGTTGTCAGACATGAGTGACAGCAGTTGGAGCCTGAATCGGGAGGCATTAGGGGATTTCTTGATACTAAGAAAGTGGAAAAGCTGGCAAGGACAGACAAGGCAGCACCAACCCATACAGAAAAACAGGCAGGATTATTTTTCCAGAGACAAGGCTGGGTGTGATAGAGCAGGACAGAGCTCCCCAGAACTGCCTCTAACACCCAGCTGGCTGGAGAGCCTTGAGTGGCTGGGAAACCAGCAGCAGATGTTGGGCTCCCAGCCACCAGGGGTTCCCAGCCACCAGAGCCCCCCAGCCACAGCTCTGCCTCAGCTGTGATCAGTCACTTCCTTGAGAGCTGCATGGTTTGCACCCAGCTCCAGGGATGCCTTAGGGATCCTCTCCTGCCCAGGGGAAGTCTGCAGCCTCAGGTGAAGCTGGGCAGACTGGGGATGAAGGAACACCCCCCAGGGATCTTCTTGTGAGCGGCTCAGGCAGCCTGGCACATCCCTGCCCAACCCAGGGAGATGAAATCTGGGAGATCCAGCTCTCTCCAGACACAGCTGCTTAGCTCACGCCCACAGCAGGCTCACACACTGCATGCTAAGAGCAGAGATGTCTGCACAGCTGGTGGTACTGCACATCTGGAAGCACCAGAAATGTCTCTCCCCCTTCACAGACACGTGTTACCCCCGTCACGCAGTGAGTTCAGCCTGACAGGCTGCACGTTTTCCTCAGCTGTCAGAAACATGGGGGCTTAAGGCTTCTACTCTTCATGTGCCACTTCTGTCCCCTCCACGGGGGTGGCTAAGACACAGAGCACAGATCCCACAGCAGCCCCTGCTGTCGCTGCCAGCGCCGGACACCCCATGCCCAAGGAACAGTGTGAGCTGCTGGTCACCAACCCTCTGCAAAGGTGTGATCATCACTCCTACCTCCCCAGCCTGCATGAAATGTCATAGAATCACACAATTTCCTGAGCTGGAAGGGATCCAAAAGGATCTTTGAGTCCAGCCCCAGGCCCTGCACAGACACCGCAACAATCCCACCCTGTGCATCCCTGAGAGCGTTGTGCAAATGCTCCAGGAGCCCTGGCAGCTTTGGGGCCATGACCACTTTTCCCCCTCAGAACATCTGCATAAATACCCCTAAAATTAAAGATGACCTACCAGTGGGTTCTCAACCCACACTGGCTCATCGATTTGGCCTAAATTGAACATGCTGTAACTTTAATTTTCTTAAAAGGAAAACACTCTGCAAATATAAGTTGCTGAACATCTTAGGTAAATGTACCAATTAGCAGCTACCATGTATATCCACATAAACATTAACTACCGTCTATTCAACACATTCCATAACCCCAAAGATAATAACGATTTCCTTTTGATCCATAAAAACATCTCTCTGCTCAATCAACGCTTCGCAGCAGCTCTGACGTACGCCCTGGGACTAAATTAGTTTTGAAATCTTTAGCTCTAATTAAATAACATTATTTCTTTTGTCTGGCTCCCGCAATGTATTCTGCTTTCACAACAGAAGGAGGGAGCCCAGGCGAAGGAGGGGTTGTCGGTGAGCAAGACAACGTTCCCCTTTCCCATTCATTTCCAGGATTATTTCATGTACGGGCACATGTCAGAGCTCTGAGCTGCTGCCAAGGGTTGATTGAGCAGAAGGAGGAATCAAAGGAAAATCATCATTATTGTCAGGGTCAGGGAAGGAAGAGATGGCAGCTGTGAAAGTTTGGGGGTGGTGTACGTTGTAGGGTTATGGGGGGAGGAAAGCAAATGCAGGGGAAATTGCAAACCAGGAATTTGAACTCATTTTCATAGTGCAGACTCCAGTGAGGTGCACCTTCAACCACAGCTGGTACCTTAATTCACTTCTTTTGTCTACTTAAAACTAATCAATGTTGATCTGACTCAAAGCACTGAAATTCTTGATTTGGATCTCTTTAAAAGGTTTTTTTTTTCTTCTCCCTAGAAACTAACTAGGAATAAATACAACAAGGAAAAAAGGAATCCAATCTTCAGTTTAAAAAACTTAAATATGCAAATGGTTTCACTTTGAGGGCTGAATAAACAGGATGAATCTGGGAGCAGCAATACAGACTGGGGTTTGTCCAAGCTGTTCAAGAAAAATGCCATTTTCATTAACTTCTCTGAAGCCACGTCCATGCCGGGAAGCCTCGCTGACGTGCCGGCCTTTTCCCAGCACTCCTGTGGGGAGAGCCTCCCCCTCGCTCTGCCAGATGGCCAGCAAAGCCCTCCAGCTCTGCCACTGCTCCCCACCCATCTCCCACACTAAAATGTCCTCTACATTCATCCTCTGTGTGATTTTGGGAGCCACTTCCAGTTTGCAATCCTGGGCAATATCCTCCTGTGCTGCTCATGGGAAAGATTAATTCCCGAGAAATGTGGGGTGATAAAACATTAGCATGTAGATAGTTCAAAAATACTGCAATAGTATGAAACCAGCCTTTTCCTCACAGGGTGGAGATGTCCTGGTCCTGTAGGCAGGGTAATGCATGAGTGATGACACTGACACTCCTCATATCCTTACATTTATGGGCAGACTCTCTTGAATTGGGGCATAAATCCACAAATCTGAAGTGCCAAACACTCGGTGCCTGTGTTGTTCCCAGAACTGTCATACTCCAGCCCTGAACTGCTTCACTCCCCAAGCAGCTTCCTTTGATCCTGTTCTCAGGACTAAGCTGCTCCCCCACTGGGAGCATTCATTCCCAGTCCTCTTGATCCAGCAACAAAACATTTTGTCAAGAGCCACTCAGTGTGACCGTGAAGGCAATGAAACCCCCAACAAACACCCTGAGGGGGTGAGGAGCCGGGACTCACCGAGGACAGTCAGCCGGGCAGGTCTGGAGCGGATGGCTGCTTGGATGGCCTGGCACTCGTACACGGCGTCATCCTGGAGGTCAGCTCGCAGGATTTTCAAGTGGTGCTGACCCGACAGATGGTCTCCTACGACCAGATAGCGTGGGTAACCTGCCGAAGGCAAAGCACGGGTCAGGAGGCAGCTGGAGCCACGAGGCCAGTGATGAGGAGAGCAGAGCATGGGTCCAGAGCCCCTGCACCCCACAGCGATTCCCAGGATCCAGGCAGCTTCCTCCCCTCCTTGGCAGGCAGCCCGAAGAGAGAAAGAGAAAGAACCTGCCATATCCAGGAAAGAGACTGCACGTTTTGCTCTACAGGTTCAAAAAAGCCATGCTGATGAAGGAGCATTAACTGAAATCCCAAGGAATCATGGGATCATAGAATGATGAGCGTTGGAAGGTTTGGTTTTGACCTTAAAGATCATCTGGGCTTGAGCCCCCCTTCCATGGGCAGGGACATCTCCTGCTAGATTAAGTTGCTCAAGGCCTTCTCCAACCTGGCTTTGAACTCTTCCAGGGCTGGGCCATTCACAACCTCCCTGGGCAAGAAAAAGGGATGAGCCCTTCCACCAGGAAACCCACCACTTCCTGCTCCTCTGCAGCTCATGGAATATCCTCAGTTCCTGAAGTCAGCTGTGGTGACACCCTGGAATACAACCATGATTAGCTCTGTGTAAAGCTTGGGCAGGGCTCTGGGGGCTCCAGCTGCCCTGGTCAGCCTGGCTGGACACACAGGATGGACACACAGGAGGAAAGGCACCATCCCCCATCCCAGTGGTGCCCAGTGCCCTGTGTAACACAGCCCTGGCACGCACTTATGCTTCTGTTGTTTCTCGAGTTATCAACAGCAGGATTTGCTCTCCTGAACCGTGAGAAGTACAAATGATGGGTTTGTTTGTATTGTGCTAATTAGACACTGGCTGAGCTGGTATCATGCGAGCTGGCAGCTCCTGTGGCTTCCAGCAGCCCCGGCTCCGTTAATTGTGGAAGTCATTCACATCAGCTCCCTACTTCACTGCAGCTCTTGTTACCAGTCGTGTTGCAAGGTCTTGCATGGAAAGCTCAGCTCTCTAATAGATGCAAAAATTGTGGCTCAGAGCTTTGAAAAACAGGCGAAGATGAGGCTGCTCACTCGGGCACGGCTGTAAACGAGCAATTATATGTAATAAAAAATAGAGGGAAAGAAGAAGCAGGCACTGCACTTTAGGGAAGAGCAAGGTCTCTGGAGACCAAAAAGCATGGAGCCTCTGCTGGTTTCTGAATGCAGCTTCTTGCCTTGGGGAAAACTCTCGCAGGTCACCCGGAGCTGAGCAGAGTCACATGTGTACAAACTCTGCAGAGCCTGGGGGGACACTGCAGCTCCTGAAGGGCTCCATGTCCTTCCCAGGCTGTTTCCAGCAAAAACTCTCCTCACTCATGTGAAATATTTCAGTTCCAAATTAGTGTTTTACAGCAAAATATACAGAATAAACTCTAAACTTCCCAAGAACTGCACCAGTCTTCACCAGCTGCAATTAACCCTCTATCACCATGTGGGTGTGGGATTAAGGAATGCGAGTTCTGAGGAATTTGGTCACCAAACTATAATTTGCCAAAACTAAAGTTTGAGGAAGCCACAAACATTTGTCCAAAGCAAAGGGAGGCTTATGGGTCCCTTCAAACTCAGGATATTCTACAGTTCTTTTCATTTTTGATAATATCAAAACAGACACTTTCAACAGTTATAAAACATTTCATCCCACATTTTAGAAAGGTGACTTCCAAGAAAATCAAACCAGAGCTTTCCAAAGGGTCAGGTGACATCTGTGAGAGCCAACAGTTTCGTTTCAGGTCAGAGTGAAACAGATTTTGGTTTATTCCAAGAATCAGTGCCTATGTTTGGGCAGACTGGAAGGTGTTGGAGTTGAAAGGAAAACATTAAAATAAATAAATGTTGGGCAAGGAGAGCTCCTGCTTTCCTGGTTTATGGAGGGTGGTGTCCTGACTTACTTGAGAGATCCCGTCCGACTCCGAGGGCCAGCCCGTCCTTGATCCAGAGCACGATGCCATTGTACTCGGGGATGGCACAGAGCAGTGTCACCGGCTGCCCTGCGATCACCACCTGGTCCTGGGGCTGCTGCGTGAACGAGGACGCCTGGCCTGGACAGGGGAACAAGAGAGGAACAGGACCCTGTCAGCTCTCCAGTGGTTTCCAACGTGATGCAGTTCCTTGGGATGCAACAGTCCAGGATGCTCCTGGCATAGCACAAATAGGAGACTGAGCTCTGCAGCTCCTAATTATGTGATTGCTTCATTATGTGATTGCCCCATTGAATGGGGTTTGGGTTGGAAGGGACCTTAAAGCTCATCCCATTCACAGGGAACAATTCCTTCCCAATATCCCATCTATGCCTGCCCTCTGGCAGTGGGAAGCCATTCCCTGTGTCCTGTCCCTCCATCCCTTGTCCCCAGTCCCTCCCCAGCTCTCCTGGAGCCCCTTTAGGCCCTGGCAGGGGCTCTGAGCTCTCCCTGGAGCTTCTCCTCTCCAGGTGAGCACCCCCAGCTCTGCCAGGCTGGCTCCAGAGCAGAGGGGCTCCAGCCCTGGAGCATCTCTGTGGTCTCCTCTGGACTCATTCCAGAAACTCCACATCTTTCCTGTGCTGAGGACCCAGAGGTGGACACAGCGCTTAGCAATAGACAAATATTTGCAATATTTTTGCTCCCTGGGGGAAAAAATGCTCCAACCAAGAGGCACCAGCATTTCCTGCAACTGTTTTATTCCAAATTGTGGTGGCAGTGTTTCAGCCACAATGATCACAGACAGAGAAGCAGCAGGATGTCCAGTAGCAGCAATATTTTATATTACACATAATAAAAGAGGATGTTGGTCCTCTGCTTCTGAGACTTGCTCCCACCTCGTGTGCTCTCTGAAATCAGGATGTGCAGATAACAACCTGCTATAAAACACGCAGGGAAACAACCAACTGCTGCTGTTCTCCTCCCTCCCCAGGTGTAACCTCCTGGCATTTGCTGGGAGCTTCCCACACACCTGCAGGGGAAAGGAAGGCCCAGCTCTGCCTCAGCACTGCTTTTTGCTGAAGCTGCATCATCAAACTCACAGATCTGTCCTCACCCTTCCTTACCCAGAGTGCTGCAATAACAATTCCCAGCCCCAGGTCATCTCCTGCCATGCTGGGATGTCTCACACCTCAGGTGGGACACGGCACTTCTCGTTTTCCATGGGAACTACTCTAGTCACTGTAGCCTCTTCCACAGCAGAGTTCACTCAGCATTACGTTTTATTTTCACTCTCCCTTGGCTTTGCCATGATTGAAAATTATTCAGAGAATCCCAGAACGGTTTGGGTTGGGAGGGATCTTAAAGACCATCTCATCCCACCCCCTTCCACTATCCCAGGGTACTCCAAGCCCCATCCAGCCTAGCCTTGGATGTTCCAGGGATTCAAAGTGTTCCAGGGATTCAAAGTGTTAAATCCTGCTATTTTTTTTCCTTTCCATAATGAGTGATCGTGACCAGCCCAAACCCCCCCTGAAGAGTCACAGTCTGAAGCTGGAAGATCCTAAATGTGGGGCCATTTCAGGCAGATCTGCTGATATCTGGGCTCCTGTGAGTACAGCCTTTCGTGTGAGTTGGTTGTAGAGCATCACAATTGCTCTGCCACCACTTCTGGATTCAGGAGATGATTTGGGAAAGAGAGGTGTGAGGGAAAGGCAGAACCACTGAATTGACCCTCACTGCGTTACCTGTGGGGTTTGTAAGACCAGGAGCCTCTGTGGGTGGGAATTATGGCCCTGCATCAGGCAGGAATTCAGAGCCTGTGCCCTCCACTGAGTGTCTGTTCAGTCCATGGAAGGGGACTGGGCTGGAGGAAAAATTGCTCTTTAAAACCAATTTGTCAAAGCGGGACAGTCTCCATGTGATCCACCCCAAATCAATTCAATCCTAATTTACACCGACTCCATTTAATCATTGACTGATGATTAATCCGGAACCAAGGTTAAGTGTGACACAAGTTCTTGCATCTGAACTTGTTTCCAGATGAGCTCCTGGGCCTTTCCTGCAGGGCAAGGCTCCAAAGCTCCATCATTTTCCAACTCACACTGTTAAACCAACGCGTGACCCCACATGAGTGCTTATATTTCAATTTAATTTATTACGGCTTCAGCTCGCTCTCAGCCACCTAAAGGAGCACAGGGAAAAGCAGAGCTGTCCTTTCTAAATTCCAGATGCTTTGCATTACAGGAGGGTAAAAAGCCCAGCTGAAATTTTTGCAGATCTCCAGGAGCACCTTGGGCACCTTATTCCTGGGTATTTCAGAGATCCCAGGTCTCCCAGCATCCACATATCTCCAAGGAACTCTGATTTTCACCCCAGATACTCCAAAAGACCACAGTGGTGGCTCTTGGTGTGGTGCTGCCTGCACAAGAGGACAGGTTAATTCCAGAGAAGATTCCAGTTTTTCCTGCTGGGAGATGCTCACTGGAAGTCATGGTGGCCTCTGACACCAGCACAAACCCTTGTGCTGAGCTAAGATTTAAATATTTGATTTCAAAGGGAATATGAATCAGCTCTGTATTTTTT
Source organism: Phainopepla nitens (assembly GCA_013400175.1). Classification (NCBI taxonomy): domain Eukaryota; kingdom Metazoa; phylum Chordata; class Aves; order Passeriformes; family Bombycillidae; genus Phainopepla; species Phainopepla nitens. Next base: position 352,243 of record VXBQ01006406.1, on the reverse strand, counting down.
GGTTTTGGGTTCATAAAGGACAAGTGCTCCTAGGATAGCAGGAAAAAGTGGGATGAGAGAGAAAACACAGCAAGCAGAAAAAGTGAGTGTTTTGCTTTGTTGTTTTGTTGTTTTATTTTAATATATACTTTCCACCCACTAACTGAGTTTTCACAGCTCACTCTATAATCCTGACAATTCTCAAGGCAGAGCTGGGTGATCAGGGACAGCGCAGGAAGGCAGCAATAACCCAAAAAGATTTGTTTTATCAGTGAGAATTATCAGGTTGTCAGCTGGGAGCTGCACGAGCCCTAATGAGAACGCAGAGGCACAAAGTGATGTCTGTGCCCTCTGCAAATGCCCATTAAGTACTGGCTTCATTTGGTAATAGCTGCTGGAAATGAAGCTCTTTTTATGTTTTATTTTCCCTTTTTCTCTTATTTCTTGATTTGTTTTAAAGACGAGCTGATGGGCACAGAAAATCAGAGCAGAAACATGGTATCTGTCTCCTGTCTTTTCCTTCCCTGTGTTTGTTCAGTGTGAAGAATTGTCACTTAAACCCATTTTTTATTCATCCAAGGCTCCATTTCAGCTACAAACAGCTCAGACTCAGTCACAGGAGAGGAAAGATGGGTGTAAGGACCTTAAGCGCATTACCTGGCCCAGTCCCTGCTCCACAGCAGGATCATCTCTCCCTAAATCACAGATAAAAAAAAAAAAAAAAGAAAAAAGTACTGAAGGCAGAGCTCAACTCACTTTCAAATCAGCTTAAAGTCTGATTACTGGGTTTAACTGGGTTTGGAAGATCAGAGGCCCGTCCACATTACAGCTTATGTCTTAATGTCAAAGGAACAAGTAATTTGCAGAAAAGTTTTAAGGGAGATAAGATACTTCACAGAAAATAAGTGAAAATTGTGAGACTGGGAGAGGGTGATTTACAAATGCAGGCTGAGTGTTTTCAGCTACAAGAAAATGGGCTGAAAGATGTCAGTTGGGTATTTTTCCAGGAATGTTTAAAATGGTATTACAAAATGATGCTTTGGTTTCAAAGCAGGAGGTTTGACTCCAACCTGTTGGGCAAGCAGTAGCTTCCCAGTTTCTCCCCTTCCACTATACAGAGCTTCAGCAAAAAATGCTGGTTAATGCAAATCTCTGCAGAGATAGGAGTTCATCATAGAATCATGGAATTGTTTGGATGGGAAGGGAACTTAAAGGACCATCCAATTCCACCCCCTGCCATGGGTAGGGACAACTTCCCCTATCCCAGGGTGCTTCAAGCCCTGTCCAGCCTGGCCTTGGGCACTTCCAGGGGCAGCCACAGCTCCTCTGGTTATCCTGTGCCAGGGCCTCCCCAGCCCCACAGGGAAGAATTTTCCCAATATCCCTCTGCCAGTGGGAAGCCATTCTCTGTGTCCTGGCCCTTCATTCCTTGTCCTTCTCAGCTCTCCTGGAGCCCCTTTAGGCCCTGGTAGGGATTTGAGGTCTCCCTAGAGCCTCTTCTTCTCCAGGTGAGCACCCCCAGCTCTCCCAGGCTGGCTCCAGAGCAGAGGAGCTCCAGCCCTGGAACATCTCCACAGGCTGCTCTGGGCTTGCTCCAACAGCTCCATGTCCTTCCTGTGCTGAGAACCCAGAGGCAGATAGAGTTCCCCACATGAGCCTAGCCAAGAGTCCAGGCATGGCACCCTCATCACCCATCTCCTTGTCACCTCCTGCTGCACAAAGAATCCCCAAATCTGGATTTGGGAAATGCTGCACAGCAAAGCAGGGAGATGCAGCAACATGTCCATGTGCCCCCAGCCCAAGTGTAGCCCTGTTTCACTTCCACACCCCATCTTCCCTCAAGTGTAAAGACTTGGAATATTTTCAAAGAAATGACTCGGTTGATGCCTGGCTTCCTGGGAAATTCACTGGGAGTCTCTGGGCACTGGCTCTGCCCCTGAGAGTCCCCATGGGAGGATCTGTTTATCCAGCACAGCGATGCTCCGAGCAGAAGCAAAGATCAGGGCTCTGAATTCATTGTTGATTTTTCTGGTTTTGTTTTAAAAGCAAACAAATATGTAAATGAGATGCTAAGGATGCCACTTGGCCATGGTCCAGCACAACCCCAGTGTCCCTACTGCACTCTGGAGCTGCCCTGCAGCTGGGAGTGTGCTGTCACCACAGGTCACTGGCTGTTGTAGGTGAGGGTTTGGTGTCAGAGCAGCTCTTGATCCCACAGCCTTCCCATCTCCTCCTGGTTGCTGCTTTGCCCTGCCCCCTGAGGAACTGCCAGCAGGACCCCCTTGCTGGCCCTCAAGCTCCTGCCTTCCTCAAGCAGTGTCTCTCATGGGGGCTACAGCCACTGCAATCCCAAACAGGAACAAAGGGGACACTAAAGGCACCACGGCGAAGAGCGAGCAGGCAAGGACGATAACTCTGCTTTCAAAAACCCCTGGCAGGACCCTTGTGGAGTCACAAGCGTGTCATAAAAGCTAAAGGAATTAAAAAAAGAGGGAAAAGACAGAACCACTTAAGAACTCTTTATATTTCCTTAATTGCACCTGTGCCTCCTGTTTTTCAGTGTTTCTCTGTAACGTTGCCTTGTTCTTTCAAACAAAGGCTGAGACTCTTCTCTGTTTGTGACTTGCAAGGGAAATAACACTGCCAGTGCCAGGGCTGTGCTTTTCACATGTCCCAATGCCCATGGATGGCAAGAAGGCCCAAAAATCCTGTTTTACAACCCAGAAAACAGAAGAAGGCACCTACACAATGACATTGCCACGGTCTGTGCTGCAGCAGGACCTTGAAGCCCCTTCCATCGCTGAAACCAGAGTCAGTGACAGGTTTTTAAAGCTCTCTGAAGACTGAAATCTGTTTGCATGAGTTCCTGGCTGAATTATTTCAGCGTTCAGCCTCCTGTGCCCAAACCAGCAACCAGGAGCAGCAGAAAGTTAAATTTTCATTACCCAAGAGGAGTGAGTATTGTAGTAGGAAGCGAGGGACTCACCGAGGGAACAATGACTCATTAGAAATGGAGACATTGTGGCTGCTTTTATGTAAGTGAAGCTTTGAATGTCCATTGTGCTCTGAAAAGAATTAGTCCTTTTTGTTGAGGAGAGCATAGAAGTGGAGAAGGAGGACTGTGAGCTCCTTGTCAAAATATTACTGTTCTGAAATGAAAGGCCTGGTGATTAGGAGTGGTGGGACATTCTCAGAGTCCCTCAGTGGGAAGAGCTGATCCTTCCCTCAGTCTGGAGCTGTCACAACATGTGGTAGGAGGATGATCGAGGGGCTGCTGTGTGACATCCTAATCCTACACAACATCCCAGGAGGGTCCCTCTTCAGACCAACTAGATCCCACCCGATGGAAATCAGGGCATTTCAGCCCAGCTCGGGGCTGGTTTCCTGTGGCACAATGCCTGGAGATGGAGCTGTCTCTTGGCCATGGGGAGGTCTGGGAAGAGATGGCTCTGTGCCCTCACTTTCCCAGCAGACCAGGGCCTGGCTCTGCACCACCCCATGCAGCTCCTGCTACGGCCCTGTGACAAACAGGCTGGTTCTCAGGGCTCCTTTGGGTCCCCTCCCTGCAGCCAAGGACACCGAGCCCCCGGCACAGGGCCCATCGTGCTCCAGAACACGCGCCCGCATTGATTTTCAGATGAGTAGGAAGAGCAAGCAGACAAAAGCCTTACATTATTTACAAAGCTCTCTGGAATTGTCAGTCATGGGGAAGCACAGGGAGGAGCCGTGCAGGCAGTGGAGCTGCTCATTACCTGCCTGCATTCCAATTCCCTCCCTGGTGGGAGACAACACCCACACCTGCACTGAGGTGGAGCCCCAGGCCTGGCTGAGTACAGAGCACAGGGAACAGGAAGGAAAGAGGGAACCACATGTTCCCAGGGGCAAAGATTTCTCCAGACAAAGACAGAGGTGAGCTTTTCTTACACCATCGGAGAAGGAAAAGAGCTGTGGCTGCCCAGACAGGAGCAGAGGGATGGCACCAGTGATGCTGTCCTCAGTGAGGAGCTGTGGCTCAGCCTCTCCAGGGGAGAGCCCCTTGCTGGTGATGGCCACAGCCATGTCAGGCACTTCCTTGGGCTTCACGGCACAAATAAGAGAGGTGGCTTGAGTTCAGCCCTTGCATAAGATTTTATGTTTTTTTTTAAATTTGGCTTCCTTGGGGAGAAAATAAAACCAAATCCATTTGAACAAAAATGTCAGTTTGGCCTTTTTTAGTGTGGCTGCGTAAGTCTGGCTCATGTGGCCTCAGTGCTGGATTATTTGACTTGAAAGAAACCAAAGCACAACACCTTCAGTCAGGGATGGCTCAGATGTATGGAGTGGTGCTGGTCACCACCAGCTGTGTGACCTGGCAGAGGTGTCCCCACCCCAAGAGGGAAGCAGGAGCTGAGCTCGTGCCTTGCTCACCCACAAACATACAGGGAGAGGGGAATTTCCCTGGAAGCACAGCCCAGGGTCCCCCATTGATTCCTGTGCAGCTCAGAGGGGAAGGTGTGGGATGCCCTGAGGTGAAACCAAAGCCAAAGAGATGCCCAGGAAAAGCAATGAAAAGTAGGGCAACGAATCTGCAGAAGGGGCTGGAGCACCAGGAAGGGCTGAGGGAGGCTGGAGGGAAGGAGGCTCAGGGGGGACCTTCTCCCTCTCTACCACTCCCTGACAGGGGGGTGCAGCCTGGTGGGGGTCAGACTCTGCTCCCAGGGAATAAGGAACAGGACAAGAGGAAATGGCCTCAAGTCACAGCAGGGGAGGTTTAGGTTGGATAATTTAGGAAAACGTTCTTCACAGAAAGGGTTGCAAAGCATTGGAAGGGGTTGTCCAGGGCAGTGGTGGGGTCCCCGTTCCTGAGGTGATCACAAGATGTGTGGATGTGGCACCTGGGGACATGGCTTATTGGTGAACAAGTTGAGGGTGCTGGGTTGAGGGTTGGACTTGATGATCTTAAGTCTTTTTCAAATGAAATGATCCTGTGATCCTAATGCCAGCTGCCAGAGCAGAGTTTAAGGTGCAAAGGCAGTGCTCTGCTCTCCTGCCTGGCCTCTGGGAACGCGTTGTCTCCTGGCCATGACCAGCTCTCAGCAAGCCCACGTGCTGAGCTGAGCTCATCCTGCAGTGATGTCAGATATTTTCCTAACACTGCTTTGAGAGGAACCATCAACATCCCACTGTGTCCACTAAGTAGCTTCAAACAGGAAATAGGGAAATTTTGAGTAAGATATTAAACCTTTCAGAGATCTTTTTGTCTATTAGTCACACAGGCAAGAGATCTGAACTATTGAGTGTTCCTCTGGCTTTGATACCCACATGAAATCCCAGCACTGCTTTCAAAGTCACTGTGAGGAGTTTGATCAGCCATGCAGAAAGGGCTGAAATGTCATCTGCTGCTCTGTTATTAGCTGCCAATTGGGAAAGGTGTAAGAGTATCCTTACCGTGGGATATTTATTAGCAAACTCTTCCCAGCATCAGCCGGGAGAATTACCTCTTGTGAGATTAAATGTCTGCTCCAGGGAGCTGCACTGATGGGAAACAAACTAATGTACTGCATCGAGGTGCCAAAAAGCAGCCTTCAAGTGACCTTATGGACTGGATCACACTGAATATTCTGGCTCCCTGGGTGGCCCCAGGCTCTGTGGATGGCCCCAATCTCTGTGGATGGCTCCAGGCTCTGTGGATGGCCCCAAGCTCTGTGGATGGCTCCAGGCTCTGTGGATGGCCCCAAGCTCCGTGGATGGCCCCAAGCTCCGTGGATGGCCCCAGGCTCCGTGGATGGCCCCAGGCTCTGTGGATGGCCCCAAGCTCTGTGGATGGCTCCAGGCTCTGTGGATGGCCCCAGGCTCCCTGGATGGCTCCAGGCTCTGTGGATGGCCCCAGGCTCCCTGGATGGCTCCAGGCTCCCTGGATGGCTCTTGGCTCCAGGGCTGGCTCCTGGCTGCTCCGTTCTCACAGCCTCACCTGCTGTCCAGATAACACTGAGCTCTGAGCAGGCAGCATTATCTCCTTTTAGACAAGCTGCTAGAGCTCGAATGTGTGCTTTGGGGCACACAGGACTTTTGCAGGTTGGAGGTAGAGGCAGCAAACTGGATTAGGGGGTGTTTGACCCAGGGGCCAGCACAGGAGGAGGGAGTAAAGCAGGTGTCACAGGGGGGTGGCAGAGGAGCTGAAGGGTCAGCAAGAGGCAGAGCTGGTGGTGTCACTAAAGCTGGGGCAGAGGGGAGAGGTGTGAGAGCTTCCCCACACCCCGGGCTGGGCCAGCACCCCACCCCAGTGCCTGGGCTGCCGTGGCTCCCTCTCCAAGGGCAGCTGTAAGCTCTGGGCCTCTGCCAAGGCTGCTCAGGGCACAGGGTGGTGCCTGTCCTTGCTGAGAACAAGGACAGTGGCACCAGCAGCTGTTCCAGAGGCACTGGAAACCCTGGGCAGGCGCTGAGCACCAATCCCTCCTGGAGACAAGAGCAGAGGGGAATAGATTTCCTGACATTGATCCCCCTGCAGGCCCGGCTCCACCGAACACTCCCAATGCCTCCAAGAAATATTTTGTTACTGGCGCTCCCGAGGAAGCCGTGGCACAATGAGAAATCACATTTGTTCTCCTCTCAAGGTGCAGTGTCCTGGCACAGCTCCCCGGGGCCAGGCCGATGAGCTCAGGGGGAGAACAGAGCAGGGGATGCTCCTGCTCCAGGAATTCCAGCCAAGCAGCTCTCTCTGTGGCAGCTCCAGCTGCTTTTTGGATAACTATTTGGAGCTCAGAAAGGAGGTGGCAGGTCCCCAGCTGCAGGAGCCTTGCACAGACACTCCTGGGACCTAAAACCTTCCACTTGAATCCACAGAGAAGAAAAATGAACTTTTCCTTTTAAAAATAACAGCGGATATGCAAACCAGTGGGCAGCAGCCTGCCTGCACCGTCTCCCAGATAAAATCCTTAAGGATTTTATCCCCTGTGACCTTCTGAAATCTCTCAGGTGATCCCTCTTTCCTGGATTACAGTCAATCCAAGTGCATCCCCTTTGCCCACCCTTTGTTCCCAGATCAGGGCTGCTCCTTTGAAATAGAGTCCTTTAAATCTCAGCTCATCTTTGAGTTAGAGGGCACAGAGGACACTCGTCCATAGGAAAACGAGAAGGATGAATAATCCATTTCACAAACGATTTGGAGATTTCAAAGTCTGGCTCTGCTCCCAGGAAGAGCGGCAACTGGAAGTTGTGCAGTTCACGGGGTGGAAAATTAGAGCAAAGAGCTTGCCTTGGGTCGCACCATGTTTCACTTCCATCCTCGTTTTTCAAAATCTGTTATCGCACGCTTTGAGGCATGGAGAGAAATCGGAATGAAGATGCAGCTCAGAACAGAAAATGCAGATATTTAATGTTACATTCTCTGCACATGGAAGGGGGGGTTGGATGATCTTTAACATCCCCTCCAACCCAAACTGCTCTGGGATTCTATAATATGAAAATGAGTGGAAAATTCTGCACCTTCTCAAAATAATTTTAACTAGTCTTGCTACAGATTGTATAGAGACATTTTATAGATTGGAGAATTCATCCACAGAATGGTTAAATGAGTCTCTCTACAGGGTGTTTCCATCTCTGCAGGTGCTGGAAGTGCCACCATCAAAGATTCCCCTACCAGATACTTCCCTGAACAAGAAGCATCTTGGTGGCACCAAAGCTCACGGATGGAGGGAAGAGAAGGCAGGAATAAATCTCATTATTGCTCTGGAAGGTTGAGAAGCTGCTATCTGCATGAAACATCACCTGGGTGGCTTTTGGGGGAGCTCCTGGCCAGATGAGCTCCGGGATATTGCAGAGCAGGCTGCGGACTCGCTCCAGCTCCCGCTGTTTACCAGAGCAGGGTGGGATTGCTCGGGGTTGTGCTGCATGAATTATCAGCTCTGAGATGAAGTGGAGAGAGAATTAGCAGGTTTCTGCTTTAATTATTGTTTGTTTGGATTTTTACAAGTGGAAGTGATTGTAAATATGTGCATTTTTTTTTATTTTACACATGCAAGATTCATATTTAAAATTAAAACAAATTATTCTGAAAAACAGCCTAAAGTGAAGTATATGCAATACACACGCAAAAAAAGTGGCAGGGGGAAGGCAGGAGGGGTTGGAGATGCTGAGATGAAGAGACAGGGAGCAGATCATCTCTGAGCAGGAAATGTTTCACACATGTGCCCATCTTGTTACCCCAGGAAGGTGCTTAAAAATTCAGGTATACTTCTCTGCCTATATGTGGAAGCTTAATAAAAGCTCCTCTCCATGAAAATCTTGGCTACACTATCCCCAGAGCCAAGGAAATGCCTAGAAAGTGCATTTATCCATCACGGAAGAGGCCAGTGACCTGCACCACTGCTGACAACAACCAGCTGGTGCTTTTTACCTGGGTTTTACCCAGTAAAGCCAAGAACCATGAAAAATGAGAGGCAACGTGAATCCAGTCAATATTTACAGCCCTGCAACTGCTCTATCAGCCCAGGTGCAGCTCTGGGAGAAGGCACAGGGAGGGGCTGTGCCTTGTCACTGCCAGCAGACCCTGTGGCTTCTCCCCTTCCCTGCTGGAGGAGAAGGGACAGCTCGGAGGGCACTCGGATTATTTAACGGAGATTTTGCTGTTTGTTTTGTCACCAACTCCTTCTCAATGGTCCCTACTGCAGAGTCAATGGCTGCCTGGTGCAAACCCCCGGTCCAAGAGCAGATTAGCACATTCCAGCCTGCTGTGTTAATTAGCAGGTAATGAGAGATGCTTGTCAATAAACTCAGCTGTGTCTGACTCCCCTCCTGGAAATGACAAGCCCTGCTGGGGTCACTTAGGAGATGATGTGCTCTCACCCCAGAGCAGAGGGAAAGCTTTGGGAGAGTTCACACAGCCAGCACAGCAACAAACCCCCTTTCACACAGATTTTTGGGGCACGGCAGGAGGAAATGCTTTTCTCCTGGTTTGCTGGTAGAGGAGCCCTTGCTCAGGGTTCAGAGCTGGTGGTGTAAAGCCAGGATGTCATTAATCAGGAGTGGGACTCGGTGATCCTTGTAGATCCCTTCCAAGTCAGTGTATTCTAATACTGCATTATTCTCTAAGTATAGAATTACACTCCCCTGGAGTAAATCAGTAGAAATCTCTCCCCAAGGATTCCCCACTCTTGAGAGCTTATCTGCAGTGGGAATAAATACCCCTAAGGAAAAATAAACAAACAAACACATAAATAAATAAATAAGGCTCTTTTGCAGCTTAAATCAGATCAAACTTGAAATGCAGGTCACTTCTCAGGCTGAAATCCTGAGGAATGGTGAGAGGAAAGTCCCCAAACAGTAACAGTTGCCTGTGCCACGTCCATTTCTGACTTGAGGAAAAGCTCCCTGCCTTCAAGGAGGCAGGAATATAACCTGTTTGAGGCTTTAGAGAGAGACACATAACCATCATCATCATTTTTAAGAAGCAATGTGCACCACAGTGCCTTACGGACACCTATAAATTACCCAGCACCCGCCTGCCAGCTCAGCCTAAGCTCGATATTGCCTGCAGTAATTATTTGGATCAAATGCAGTTTATCTGCTTCATATTTGTGTTTCTGTGCTCTCTGGTAACTTATAAATGTCATTGCAGTGTTTATTTGTTATAATGAAACTTAATGACGTTTGAAACCAATGGCTGTGGTTGCGGGCTGCAGGTTTGAAGTAATCTCTTCATCTTTGAAGCAGGAGGCCCAAAGATAACATTAAATTATCCTACAGAAAAGGAAGATGTATGCAGACAGATATTCAGGCCTGTGTATTATTCATTGGAGAGATGACTAGCAATGAGCCACAGTGCCTAAGGCGACGGACTCAAAGCATTGTCACCCAGCGAAGGCAAATGTTCCTGTCCAAGGGGAGCCAGTTGTCAAGCCACAAGCCCAAGTGCATCTCAATCTGTTTTATTAAACCTTCGAAGACCTGCTGGGGCGGCTGGGTGCCAGACGCCCGTGTGAGACAGCTGGCAGGCAAGAAATGAGGTGGGGCTACTGTAAACCACAGTGGAGCTGTGTTGGGAGGGGGAGTATCCAGCTTTGGGAGATATCAGAGGGGTGGGCAGCAGAGCAGGAGCCTGGCAGTGCTGGGACCCCATCCCAGCCAGGTGCCAGGTGCTGAAGGCTGTTGTCCCTCCATGTAAGACCCAGAATAAACTTTTCTTGCTTTGCTTCAGGCACTGCTCCTTGTCCTCCCTCCTTCTGAATAATTTTCTCCCTTGGTTTCTATTTCTGCGTGTATTTATAGACTCTGGTCGTGTCTCCCCTTGAGCCTCCTCCAGACTATATAAATTTACCTCCTCCAGTCTCTCCTCTTACAACCTGCTCTCTAATCCCTGGGCCATTCCTGCCACCACAGTCAGAATTCTCCGTGGCTTTGCTCCGTGCTCCCCCGCTGCAGGGACTGCTGCTGCTGCGGTGCCAGTCCCATCGCAGCCCACGTGCAGCTGCACAATTACTGCTGCCTTACCACCTCGGGACCTGCTGAAGCAAAATGCCCGTGGCAACAGCCAGCAACATCTTTCCCTCAGCTCCCTCTGAGCTGTCAGGAGTGTGGAAGTACCCAGCTCTCAAAGTGCTTTAACTCCTGCAGCACAGCCGAGCTGTGGAACTTCTGGTTTTTGAGCTGCTTTCCTTCACATGGGCTGGGCTGATGCTTCCACACCTCCTGCTCAGGCTGCTGCATCTCTCAGGAATATGGAAACAGCATCACTTAGACCCCTCCTCACAAGGGCAGTGAGACTTAAGGGTCTGCAGGAAACTGGACCCCAGTGAAGTTTGGCTTTTTGTCTTCACCTGCCTCTCCTGCACAGGGTCAGACAGGTCTGGAAACGCCCCGTGCTGCAGCATCTGACCCCAGCAGCAAAGCTCCATCCTCTGGTCTGGCCCTGAGCAGTGGGACAGTGTGGTCAGAGGGTGAAGGAAGGGGTTCTGCCCCGCTCAGATGAGACCCACCAGCAGTGCTGCCTCCAGCTGTGGGGTTTTCATCATTGGAAGGACACGAACCAACTGGAGCAAGGCCAGAGGAGCTCATGGAGATGCTCCAGGGCAGGAGCCAGGCTGGGAGAGCTGGGGGTGTTTAGCCTGGAGAAGAGAAGGCTCTGGAGAGATCTTTGAGCCCCTTCCAGTGCCTAAAGGGGCTCCAGGAGAGCTGGAAAGGGACTGGGGACAAGGGCCTGGAGTGATAGGACAAGAGGCAATGGCTTCCAACTGCCAGAGGGCAGGGATAGATGGGGTATTAGGAAGAAATTCTTCCCTGTGAGGGTGGGGAGGCCCTGGCACAGGGTGCCCAGAGAAGCTGTGGCTGCCCCTGGATCCCTGGCAGTGTCCCAGGCCAGGTTGGACAGGGCTTGGAGCCACCTAGGATAGTGGAAGGCATCCCTGCCATGGCAGGGGATTGAAACAAGATGGCCTTTAAGTCCCCTTCCAACCCAAAGCATTCCATAATTCTTTGATTCTGTGATACCCTTCCTGCACTGCCATCAGCCTCTCCTCTTCCCAGGGCTATTTTGTGAAGCCATTCCAAATCCCTGAACAATCCTGAGTGCCAATGTTTAGAGTTTCAGTTTCTTGTGATTGTAGGGCAAGATTTTGTCCCCTTAAATTCTCCAAGGACCAAGGATGGGGCACATCCATCGCTGGCATCTCTGTGCCTGGCTCCAGGGGAGGTCCCTGCCCTGGGCACCTGCAGTGCAGGGAGGTGAGCCCTGCAGAGGGCAAGCCCTACAAGCAAACACTCATCAGTGCTTTATTCACTGACCAGCAGGAGTGCAGGAGAGCCTGGGTAACCCATTCACCTCACCCACCTGAGCACCTGCATTGGAACCAGAGGCTGTTACTGGCAGACGAGCGACCTGATGACAACTGACCAGAGAAATTCATCTTCATTACTCACAATCCTCACACAGCCAGACCTAGAGAACCCCCTTGCAAGGATCTCACCACGGAGAGCTCATCCACGGCCCCAGCTCTGATTTCCCTACAAGCAGACCTCTTTTCCAGCTGGGAGCACCTTGGATTAACTAACACACCTGTCCCTGGGTTCTTGCAGCCCCCAGAGCCTGGGCAGGTCTCCCCTCCGCACTCCCACTGGATTTGACATTGCCTAAAACCTCAGTGACATCGATTAATGAGGAGGAGAGAACTGTGCAGGGCCACCTGCAATGACCTTGATGGAAACCCTTGAAAAGGGAGTTAATTCCGGACTCTCGCTGCGCTCGGCTCGGAGGGGATGCAAGCTCTGCCGTCTCCCAAGCAGCTCTGGAAACAAACAAGTTGACAAATGAGGCTGCCTCTTAATGAAGCTGCAGCCAAAGTCAATACTCGGCCCTTCTATCAGGGCACAGATCAAAGATGGTCTCAAGGGCAAACGACCTCGGCAGGGGTGGGACAGCTGTCACTCGGAGGAGGGAAGGCATGGCTTGGAAATGAAAAGGAGCAGCCTCAGAAGCAGAAGGAGACAAGGGCAACTTGCAGAAGCAGAAATGAGAAGGATTTTGAAGAGGAGACATGCAGAAGGTGGGGGAAGCCTTTCTTCCAGGCCTGGAGTGATCTGTCTGCAGTTAAATCTGTTTGATAATGTCCTGGTATTCTCTCTGTCTCCATCATCAGTGCTGCACATCCAGACCTACATCCTCACAAACCTGTATTTCAGCTATTTCTCTGTAGAAGTTTTCCTTCTCTTCCCACCCAGCTGACAAAAGACTGAGATGGGGAAGGATTAAAATTCCCCCATCTATTTACAAGTATCTTGAGGGGTTTAAAACATTTCCTTCAAGTTAGGTACACTGAGAACGATTTTCTGGGGGCAAGGATGGGCAAGAAGGAAGGAAAACTGCACAACAGATAAGGAGACACCTCCCACAACAGCAAATCAGCCTCCCAGTATCTACAGCTGTTTGCAATTCAGAGGAAGGATATTCTCACTAGGCAGTTGAGCCCTTCAGCTGCTTTAGATCCATCAATGCCCACTGCACCCTCCAAGCCACCACTTCAGGCCATCCCCTGTCCCAAAGAGCAGCCTCACCGCAGGGAATGGTGGGGCCAGGAGCCCCTTGGTGGATGGTGTGGGCTGGGACTCACCTGGGACAGGCCTCCCCTGATCCCAGCCCCGCTGTGACAATCCCCCTGGATGCAATTCCATATCCCGGCTCTGGCTGGCTGAGGGAGCAAGTTCCTGGGGCAGGGATTGTTCCCTCCCCGTTTGGGAGGTGCCACAGCACCTGGCCCAGCATGGAGTTGACAGACCTAGAGAACGATTTTCTGGGGGCAAGGATACCGAAGGCTTCGCTGCCCACCCAGTCCTTTCCTGTCTCCAGAAAAATCCACTGGCAGCTCGGCTCCCCCTTTGGACGCTCCAGGATTGAACACTAGTCTGAGCTGATGGCAACAACGACCCAGCACACTTATCTCCAGGTCAACCTAAATATTTCATTTAGCTTCTAAAGGATTCAATGCCTTTCTCTCTTTCTTCCTTTATTTTAAATCTCGGAATGCTACTGACTCTCATGAATATTGATGAGGATCATTAGTCACTGAACATTTCACTTCCCTTCTCTTTTCCCCGTCTATATAAAAGCTTCATCTTTGTTAAGGGGGAAAAAAGTCCATCTCAAATTATATCTCTGGATATGCTTTAAGACTAGCTCCATTAGTACATTTTTAGAGGAGTAAATACCCATGGGAGCAAATACTGGGTGTAACAGGGCAAGGAGATACTGACCCTGAGACTGGTGCTGCAGTGGAGAAAACTGGGAAGGTTTGTGGCTGATGTTCTTTGCTCTCTGAAGGTTCATCGTGCCAGCCTTGGGAATTAAATAATCCTTGCATTGCCTGCCTGGCCACGGGGATTCCACACTCTCCCCTTCACACATGATCCCTACCTATCTTGCAGGTTTTTGACCATTCTCACTCCTTCCATCTTCTTCAGCCTCAACCTGAAGGCTTCAATCACACTGAGTGAACACAGGTGGGGGAGTTTGGCCAGATACAGCAAATAACTTGGGGCAAACAAGAAAAGCAAGACTTGCAGCATTCAGTTGGATACTTCACAACCAGATTTCCCGATTTCCTTACAATAAGAAAGGATTTTTAGAAGTTAAAAACCAAGTCAGCTCAAACACAGCTGTGTGTGTTGCTGGGTGCTTGGCAGTGTCTTTCAATCAAATCCAACACAGTCCCACTTCACTGAGGAATGGAAGCCAGGACCATTTTGCTGGCCTGAAACACACAATTTCATCCCATTTTGTCATTATAGCAGTGAAATAGAGCTGCCTCACACTGCTCCTGTAAGACAGGAGCTTCATGCTGTGGGTTGGGACTGCATGTGACACACTGGGAAACCCTGGGGATGGAGCTTCAAAATGAGTTATTTAAGCCTTTTCCAAGCCCAGCAAAGGCACTGGCTCCCCAGTGCCCAGAACACCAGAGGGTTTCATCTTCACACCAGTCTTAGCTCCCACCCTACAGCCTGTTGGGCTGGAAATGCTCCAGCACTCCAGTTTCACAATTGCACAGCAAATTTCCTCCTGCTGGCTCAAGAGCCATTTCAATGGCAGGCCTGGCTCTTTGTTGATCCCAAGTGTGTCTCAGGGTGGGACTGACAAGGCTGTAGTGGTTTTAATTGATATTCTAAGTGACAGGAGCTCGGTATTGCTTCATTGCTCCAGTCTGGGCAGCAGCAAACCATCTCAGAAAGCATGTGGCTGCCTCCAGGAGAGGGAGGCTGGAGATCCAGAGCAGGCAGGAGCAATCCTGGTGTCTCCTTGCAGCCATGTGTGCACTGCAGTGTCTGTGCCCCACAAGTACCCCCCAAAATAGCAGAAATTATGCTCTTCCTTTCTCCAGCCTTGGGTAGAGATGTGCTGTCATAATCCTACCCCCTTTCTGACCAAAATCTGGATTGTTTTCTTGAAAGCAATGGCTTTCAGATACTTTGAGAGCTGGAGGCTTCCACACAGCCAGGCTATTGTGTTCACGTCAGGGGGATTTACAGCATCATCAGCACCTGACTCGATGGCAGAGCCACATCTGCCCGTGCAGGCTCTGCTCTGGTGCTCACCAGGTTCTTTAGTGTTGGCCTGGCAGTGCTGGGTTATTGGTTGGACTCAGTGATCTTCGAGGCCTTTTCCAATCTAAACAGTTCCGTGATTCTGTGTCAGCAGTGTGACTGGGATCCCTGCTGCCAGCAGCCTCCCTGGCAGGGTCCCCATGGACATGAGGGAGGAAAGCTAAATGACAGACCCCAGGCTGCAGCAGCAGCTCTGCAGAGAGGGGAAATCTATCAGCAGATACAGCTCCAAGGGAAACTCAGCCTGGAGCAGCGTGGAGGTGGGAAAGCCAGAGTTGCCATCTCCAGACAGAGGCCTTGGACCTCCTGTCATCCATGTCCCTCCACTTCCTGATTAAAAATAAACTGGCCCAAAGCTCACAGCACCAAAAGATGACCAGGCAGCTGTGGCAAGGTGAGGTCCACAACCTTATCTCTGCCTGCTTCCAGGTGCAGTTCACAGGACAAGCTTTCTCCAACAACTTGCCATATTCCTCAGGTGCACATCCCATTTCAGTGCCAGAAAGGATCTAAAGGGGCATGGCAAAGGCCACAGAATTCAAGTGGCTGAAATAATCTATATCCCACCCTAGATATTGATCCATGTATATAAATAATAGAATTCCAGAATGGTTTTATTGGAATGTACCTTAAAGACCACCCCATTCCACCCCCTGCTGTGGGCAGGGACAGCTTCCACTATCCCAGGTTGCTCCAAGTCCTGTCCAGCCTGGCCTGGAACACTTCCAGGGATGGGGCATCCACAGCTTCTCTGAGAAACCTGTGCCAGGGCCTCAGCTACCTCACAAGGAAGAATTTCCTCCCAGTATCCCATCTAACCCTGCCCTCCTTCAGCTTTAGGCCATTTCCTCTTGTCCCACCACTACATGCCCTTTTGAAGAGTGCCTCTCCAGCCTAAGATTCCTGAAATATTTTTAGTGGGCCCCCTAAAGGAAGTCCCTGCAAAGGAACAGTGCACAGATTCCTCAGGATCCGAGTTCTCCTGTACACACCTGCAGGCTGAACAGCAAGAGAAGCAGCTCCTGAAATGTCTGATGCCAGTACTCAGGGAGTGAGGAAGGATTGTATTCATTTATTTAAGATCATGCAGCAATAGCTTTCCACAGGGGACTGCTGCTCAAATCAATAGATAAAATGATACCCTTCGACCATTAACTGCTACAACAACACTGTTACCGTAAAGCTCCCGAGCTTTGGCTCAGATTTATGACCAGCAGAGTTGTTCAGCTGCTCTACAACTGCTGTAGACAACTGGAACATCACGGGTGGAACTCTGCTCCCCTCTCCAAGGGAACAGAGCAGCAGGAAGCTGGGGAGAAGGAACAGCAGCTAACACGGGATCCTTCCCTCGGCAGCATCCTCGGAAATGTGCGTGCTGCAGCAGCCAGGACTCATAGCCAGAGGTCCTGCCTTACTCAGTTTTCCAGCTGATCCAAGCCAGGCACAGTTTCCCCCTGACACCAGGCACAGGCAGCTCCTACACTGCTTTTCCTCAGGTTTTACTTACATTCCCGGGCCGTCTTCAGCTCCCAGGCACACAAAACATCACGGAAATATCAATGAGACCTCTGAGATAACAGCGCATCCTTAACACCTCCTTGGGAGCGGCTCTATCCACTCTCCCCTTCCTTCCCAACGCCTTTGTCAGATAAAGAACAAAAGGCTCAATGCAGCTCACCCGGAGCTGCCTATTCAATTGCGACGGTGTCTGCGCGGGGACACGAGTGACAGCGCTGGGTGAGGGCAGCTCCCCCAGCACAGAGCTGCGAGCCCCGGAGGGGTGGCACCTTCACTGGGCGTGACTCCAGAGTTACAATGCAGAGTTCCCACCGCATCCCAGGGGAGCTTGGAGATCGGCTGATAACCACCAGTGCGGCTCCTGGGGCAGTTTGTGCCAGGGATCCTGCAGCTTGGAGCAAAGCTTGGCAGAAATCCCATTTCCAGGGTGCAGACCGTGCAAAGCCCCGAGGGCAGAGCTGCGGGAAGATGCTGGGGTGGTGTTGGAGCTGTTCTGGGCTGTTGAGCTCTGCTGTATGCACAAGGCGGCTGAGCAGAGCCAATACTGTTTGAACTAAACTAAGTGACATGTCACAGGTCTGGTCCCAAAGGACAGACCCTTTCAGGGTCAAGACTGTCAGGCCAGAGAACCAAGAGAACTCTGACCTTCTACAGCAGCACTGAGGTTGTTGGCATCTGGTGGAGGAGAAAGGTCACGTTTTACAGGGATAAGAGGGACTAGGTCCTATTTATCCTTGAGGCTCAGGAAGATTCATGCTCAGCCTGTACAGCTGCAATGTAAAAGTCACTTGCAAGATCCAGATTAAGTGTTCCCATAAATCCAAGTAATTCTGAGGCAGCAACTGCCTTGCTGGGCTGTTAATGGGTGGCACAAATATGCCACTGTGCCTCAGTGCCATGCTCTAATCAGAGGTTTTCCTGGCAAGAAGGGTTCACTGAACCCAGTTTGAACTATGGCAGGGAGCAGAAGAGGCAGTCAAGCAGAGAGACATTTGGAGCAGAGGCACAGCCAGCTTCTCTGAACAAGCCATTTTCCCCAAAAAGAGCAGGGACTCCATCCCAGAGCCCCAGCTGGTTTCTCTCCAGGCAGTAACAAGGGGCCTGACAGAGACAGAAGCTGCAAATCAGACCGTTGTAGAAAGGATGCTCAGGCTATGAGAGGGAAAAACATTGTGAGTGCCTCTGTTCCCTGGAGAAATGGAAGAGTATGGTGGGATGGATGACGAGGGGNTGTGAGGGTGGGCAGGCCCTGGCACAGGGTGCCCAGAGAAGCTGGGGCTGCCCCTGGATCCCTGGAAGTGTCCAAGGCCAGGTTGGATGGGGCTTGGAGCAGCCTGGGATAATGAAAAGTGTCCCTGCCCATGGCAAGGGGTGGAATGAGATGAGCTTTAAGGTCCCTTATGAGATAAATCATTCTATGATTCTGTGATTCTTTGACTGAACCGGGCACAGATCTGCCCACAGCCCTACAAACAGCAATGCATCCATGCTATGTGCCCAGCACATTATCCAGGATTTCCATGTTTGAGACATGCTTTAAAACTTTAACCCAGTTTGGAGTTTAAATCCATCTCCTTTCCTCTTTGTCCTCCTTGGTATTCCCCACCTCAGCACTGCTGCCCATCTCCTCAGGGACCCCAACTCTGCCCTGCAGCAGTGCTGCTGCAGAAGGAGCCACAGCCCTGTTCCTGCAGGAGCTGCAGATTGCCTCAGAGAAGCTATTAAGAAGCAGTCAAATAGAGCAACCTTTCATTGACAAGGCACTCGGCCCTTTAAACGATTCCAAATAGAGTTTTCTTTTTATTGCTTTCTGCAGTTTAACAGCCTTGATTTCAAGTTATTTTGGCTTATGATAAACTCTGGATCTATAACGCCTCTATTCTCTTCCTCTTTGGTCTCCCTCGCCCACTTCTTCTTTATGTTTTTATTAAAAAAAGATCCAGGAAAACAGATAGCAGATTAAAAGGGAAACAAATTGAAATGGGTCAAATGTATCTTGCTTAGATGACAGCCACCCCATTAGATACTTTTAAATAGGACAAATAATCTGTTTGGTAGCATAAGTGGGCTTTTACATTTATTCTAAATTACAAACCAAATGATTGCAGCTTCAAATGGAAGCACTGGCTAATTGCACTAATATCTCACTAATTCCAGCACCAAGGAATGGGGGAAAAACGAATGATTTTCACCATTTTACCAATTATTCAATTTGGGCCAAGGTACATTATACAAACCCTGGGTTGAGCTTCCTCTCCATTTTGTGATCTATGACAAGGACTGGAATTCCAGTTATTAATAATGGAGGAGCTATAATTATTCTAAGGATGTGTATGAGATAATTACAAGCCATAAACTCAGATTTCATATGCACACACAATTCTCTCCCCATGTCTGGCAGCAACAAAACCTTTGTGTAGACTGGAGACAGCCTGGAGCTCAGGACAAACCCCCACGTGGAGCTCACAGGTCACCATGTGAAGCCAGAGTTGGGAGCATGAGCAGGAACTGGCAGCTGCCCAGCTCTGCAGGCAGGCAGGGGCTGGTCAGAATCAACCTTCCAGAGGCTGGAATTTGGTGATCCTGAAGGTTCCTTCCCACCCAAACCATAGTATGGCTCCATGGTTCTATGACCCCTAGAAGCTGCAGTCTGTGAGGGCTGCATGGACACAGGAATCATCCCAAACACAGCAGGCTGGTGGCTCTCCTTCCATTTAGGCCTTGTCCCTGTCTCTCTGGGCCAACTCACCCCTGCCCCATGTCTGAGGTATGTGGATGAACCCCATCTTTGCAGGACTGCCCCCTTCTCCCAACAACTTGCTGTTGGAGGAGACCATGAACTTGACAAGAGGGCGGGAGCACCTTCCTGGAGAAGATTGGGTTGTGTGGAGACCTTACAGCACATTCCAGTATCTGAAGGAACCACAGGGAAGCTGGAGAGGGACTCGGTCGGGAACTGTAGTGACAGGACAAGGGGAATAGGTAGAAATGGAAATTTAGACTAGACAGCAGGAAGAAATTCTTCACTGTGAGAGTGGAGAGATACTGGCACAGGTTGCCCACGGAGGTTATGGATGCCCCATCCCTGGAAGTGTCCAAGGCCAGGCTGGATAAGTCCTTGAGCACCCAAGTCTAGTGGGAAGTCTCCCTGAACATGGCAGGGGGAAGTTGGGACCCGATGATTTTTAAGGTCCCTTCCAACCCTTAACATTTTGGGATTCTATGAATAAAAGTACAGAGCTTTCTGTTAGTCTCAGTGCCTTCAAATAAGATTCCCAAACCTTCAGAACAGAAGAGTCAAGGTGAGATTGCAGCTCAGACTGCAAAACTTTCAAGGCCTCACTCTTCAACCTGCCAAAACCAGATATTTGTCTTATGCTGCCCAACAGTCTCACATGGCTTTTAAAGAAAAGTCATGCATCCTGGATGTGAGCAGCCCTTCCCTGAGCTGATTTCTGCAGCCCCTGCCCAGCAGAGATGATGTGTCAAGCTCTCCCTCTCGCACAGGAGGCAGAGCACTCGCTGCTGTGTGGAGCTGCAGCCCTGCAGCACAGGCTGCTGCTTCTGCTGTGCTTTGTGCAGTGAATGGAGACACCTTGAACGCACAATCCAGCCCTGACACAAACGGAGAGCGGCTGCTGCCGGAGATAACTGCAGCACAACCTTCTCCTGGCACAGCAGGCAGTGCTTGCGTCCCTCTGAAGAGGAGGGTTTGTCCTTCCCTGAGCACAGATCATTAACCACTCACTGCTCCAGGAGGAAGATGCTGCACCAGATCCTTCTGTCCCTTTCCCTAGACGTGCCTGCTGCCCCTGCTCCGTGCTGTGCACGAGGATGAAGCCCACCCCTCACACTCCAAGAGCTGTGTCCATCCCATGGAGATGCCACCTGCCCTCCACATGTGAGGACACGAGAGCCAGCGAAATGTCTGGAAGAGGAGGTCAGACGAGGGCAGGGAGCTGCCCTGCCCCGCTGCCCTGCGTGGGGGAACATTGTTGTAGGCACCTTCCAGCAGCCAGCGGCTGGCAGGAGCAGGTGGTGGAGGTGAAGGCTGACACCTCTCAGTGCTTAATCGTTCCCGTTAGTAGCTTTATGAATGGCAGCCAAAAAGTGCCATAATTGCTGCAGTGACGCTTGCTAATGACTCGAGTTAGATCTGGCAAGTAGTCAAAGGCAGGAGACAAGAAGTAAAAATTGCAGGAGCAGCATCCGAATTCCTGCCTTGGACCACTGCAGAGGAGAGCGGAACAAGCCCAGCAGGTATGGACAGGGAGGGACCAAGCATGGTGGGTGAGCAGAGAGAGATATTCCAGCACACCCCTTGCCTGCCCCTGGGGAGAGAACTGCATGAGAATGGAGAAGAGGGAATAAAGAACAAGCCCAAATTTTCAGAGTAGCTCAAAATTCTTTTTCTTGGGGGACTAAGGTGACCCATCTCCTAGAAAAAATCTTTCTACTCCAAAACCACCTTGAATCAGGGGGGCACAAGCCCTGGGAGAAGCAGGGTAACTCAGCTCACTGCCAGCCCCAGCACCACCTCCCTCACGCTGCACGGGCCTTGGGACATCCAGCCTGCCCGCCGTGGCTCCCACTGCTCCACCCTCATGGCCATGGGAGAGCCGTTCCCAGGGAGCAATGCAGCCCCTCCTGAGCTAACAGCACGCTCCTCCTGATTATGTATCTGTTTCTGAATGTTAACAAACAGTCGGCAGCAGCTGATTGAGTGGGTTATTAGCAGAATGAAGACAGATGGTGGAGGATTAACTCCAAAGCGTCTTTATTGCGCGGCCGTCATTGCAGACAGCTCTCCCTCTCCCTCTGTCTACAACTGTCACCAGCTCCATTTCACCCCACAGCTCCCAGTGCACAGCAGAGCATGGGCCCAGCACGAGACAAGCCCATCATCAATCACATGAGCTCAGAGCAGCCACGCTGGAGCTGTGCCTTCCTGCTCGCCAGCCAAATTCCACCCCCAAATCCAGACTTTTCCTGCTGAGGGCTTTACAAAGCGAGAAGCGGTTGCACCTGATACAGCACAGCAGTGCAAGGACAGTGCCCAAACTAGGTTTGCTGTGCCCATCACGTGGTGCCTGACAGCTGGGAGAGGCTCCAACACCACACCTGTCTGATCCCTCCACAGAGATTGAGATGAGGAACTGATGTGGGCTGAGGCACATCCATGGACACCGATCTTGGCTCCTCATCCTGGGGCCCAGCTCAGCTGGAAGAGCCACATCTGCAGCCAGCTGTGCTAATGGACATCATCCCTTGCCAGCTGGTCAGCAAACAGCACAATGCCACCAACAACCCTAGCTGGACATCTCTAACCCACACCTATTTCACCCTGCTGGGAGAGACTGCCAAACTGATCTGTGAGCATCCAGACTGGATCTTCTCTGTGGGGACAGCCAAAACCACCGTGTTCACAGAATCACAGAATATTCTGAGGTGTGAGTGGCCCACAGGATCATCCAGTCGCACTCCAGGCCCTGCACAGACACCCCAACAACCCCACTCTGGGCATCCCTGGCTGTCCAACCCCTCCTGGAGCTCTGGCAGCCTTGGGGCCGTGCCCATTCCCTGGGGAGCCTGGGCAGTGCCCAGCACCCTCTGGGGAAGAACCTTTTCCCAACATCCAACCTGAGAAATGATTTTTATCAGTAAATGATTCTTCCAGGCTGTCAAGGGTTCCTACTCCTCTTGTGCTTATCTACCTCCAAGCCATTGTAGATGTCCCCAGTAAATGACAGGAAGGTTCTAATGGTGCCTGCAATTACCTGCCTCCTCTGGGATGGAGACCCCACGCCTCATATTATCCCACTGCCCCACTGCCTTCCTGTGCTTTCAGTTCCTTCAGCTTCCTTGTAATTATTAATAGGGCTGTTCTTCAGCCTCTTTTTAAAGGGAGAAAAGTCTCTCACTTAGCACAAATACAGAAGGGAAGCTGCTCTCTCTCCTCACCCTGGCGAGGGAACTGGCCTGAAGAGTCTGGCTTAGGCACCTTGGGCAGGAAATTCCTGTAGATGACCAGACATCTGATCCCAGCCCAGCTCACACACCATACAGTGTGGATCTGCACTGCAATCCACCAAAACCCTGGGAAGCTGGATGTCCGCAATCGTCATCTGTAACTGCTTCTAATGAAAACACAAGTCCTAGGTGGTCTTTGTAGCCATGGAAATCCCCCTGACTTTTGTTTTTGGCAGATTGTACCTTTAAACATAATGGCCCTGCAGCCTGCAGGGGCCAGAAACTGGCTGCATGTCAGGCAGGAACACTTTGTTCCCTTTCCTTCACAAAAGCTTTACTTTTGGCCTTTCATGTTTCTTTGTTCTCTCCACACAAAGCCATGCTCAGCCTGAAAAGGGGGCTCACTTCGTAGGCTGACGCAGGCTCTGAATCCATCAGGGGACCAGAGCAATCCCAAAGGATTGGCAGGATGCCCAGGGTCCTGCCAGCTCTCCAACACTCTGTGAGCATCCTCAGGGTCTGGGCACAGCCACAGGCAGCCTGTCCAGGCTTGAGGGACAGGAAGATACCGAAAGGGAAGCTGCACCTTCTCACAATGCTCGTGTCCTGTGGGGCAGCCCCTTCCCATTAAAAACATCCTCTAATCAATGTTTAAAGAGTGTGTGGTAATTAACAAGCACGAGGTGAAGTCTTGTGAAGTACTTTCCCCAAGTTATCAGCTCAGTATCAGGGCTCCTGGGAACGTGAAGGAACCTTTGATCTTCTAACTGATATTTGAGCCATAGACTTGCCTCTATGAGAGTTTTACTCCATGGAAACAAACTCACCTTTTACTCTCATGGAAAAAGGCTTCCTGCAGGAGCAGACAGTCCCATGGCTAACTGCTGGCAAAACTCCATCCCATGCAGGGAAAATGAATCATGCCATAGTTTGGGTTAAAAGGGACCTTTTAGGGTCCCCCAACCCGACCCCCTTGCAGTGAGCAGGGACAGTTTCCTCTAGACCAGGTTACTCAGAGCCCCATCCAGCCTGACCTTGGATGTTTCCAGAAAAGAAAGCACAGTAGGGCAAGAGATCACACCCTTTGTCCAAATTATTTCCAACCAGAGTCCCTAAAAAGGGTTAAATCCACACTTGGGTCAAGTTTCCAATTCCCAGGGTGACCTCATAGAAGCCAAATTCTCTGTGACACATTCTGGAGACCCTCTCATTTCACAGGGCCCTGGGCTTCCTTCTCTCATCCAACATTAATCAGAAGGGGCTGCACCAGGGTTGGCTCCAGGAAACAAAACTACCAGAAGTAAAGAAGCCAGTTCTTCTGAGCATAAATAGTTTTTGTTTAGTTATTATGCTTCATAATTATTTATGATATTTCTATGGATTAATCAATGCTCATAAAGTACTTGGGGAATGACTGGAATATAAAATAGGGAAATTTTAGCAGAAGTTTGAAGAGCAGTGTAATGGTGACTCTGCGAGGTTCAAAGGCACTGGAAACTGGGATTCTGGAAGTGCCATGGTGACCACTGCCACCCAACTAGAATAAGAAGAGTAGATGCAGCAATTGCTGCAAGAGCTTCCTGTGTGACAAATCCTTTCTGTAGGAAAAGATGTTGGGTTTTGGATATATGGAACTACAAAGCTCCTGCTCTTCTCTTGCAGCTTCACACAGGGGCTCCCCACATGCATGCCCTCTAAGATGCTCCAGAGATCAAAGGGGAAGCAGGATTCTCTCCTGGGTGGGAAGAAGAGCCCAGCACACCCTTGGAGGTGAAGCGCCTCACAATGAGATTGCTAAAGAGGAAGAAGAAGAGAAGGTGAGGGAACTGCTCACCTTCAGTCATCCTGCGGTACTTCTCCTTGTACATGAACCCCAGTACTAGGCAGCATCCTCTTCCTGGGAGCCCCAGTTCTGCAAGAGAAGAGAGCGTGGGGTTAGACTGGGCTGGAGACAGGAGCAGGCACTTGGGGCTGCTGCAGGGAGCAAATCCTGCTGGAGCCACCCTTCAGGAAAAGTGCCAGGAAGGTGGGCACCTAACTGAAGTCCTTGGTCAGCCTCGCAGAGCTGAGCTTGGCTGGGCCCCAAGACAGTGTATCTAAAGACAAGAGGGTCAGCATCCCCTCCCTTGCCTGTCCTTAAGCACTCCTCTATTCCAAGCCAGGGAATGAGCTGCATCTTCCTCCACAGCAGCTTGTTGCAACAACAGGACTCTTTTATCCCCTTCTCCCTTAGTGGGCAGCAAAGTGAAACAGGAAATGGCCCTCAGTAGGGAAGATAATTCTGGCCTGAGGAATCTTGCTCTTTCGAAGCAAGCAAGTGACCCTATGAGCAGGAGAGTGCCAGAGTCTGAGGAGGCACAGGTCTTTGATGCCTTGATTTGTTAATGGGGCTTTTTGACTCTTGGTAACAAACAGAGAGATCTGAGCGTGGGTTTTTCCAGAAGTAGGCTGCGAGCACAGGCGCTCTCCCCGTGCGCATCTCAGAGAGGCAGAGAGCTCTCGTTCTTCAAACAAATTCTCCTGTGTCACAGTGCAGAAAATTAAGGTACCATGTCCCCAACGCTGCCTGCGGACCTGCAGAGCTCCTTGGGGGCTTCTGTGCACTGCAGAGCCCCGCTGATCAAAGCCCCTTTGATGTTTACTTAATGTGGCTGCGGACTCTGCAGAGCCTTGTCTGCCGAGGATGGAGCGCTGGGAGCACTGGGAAGTTGTGCTGCTCACGGGAGGGAAGGCGGTGGAGCAGAGGCTGGAGAGCGCAGCGGTGGCTGGAGAGCAGAGCAGGACCTGCCTGGCAAACTTGGCTTTCAGCACCACGAGGCAAACTTGGGGTTGAATCGCAGATCTGGATCGTGTCCAGAGGAAGAGGGAAGTGTGATGTGATGTGATGTGCAGGGAAGATCCCCAGATCCACGTGGGTATAGACCCAGATATAAAGAATCCCTCCCTAACAGTGCTCGCTGCCATGGCATCCCAGCAGAATGATTACATCCTCCTCTTGTTCACAGTACAAGGCAGAATTTGAGCCTAAACCTAGAAAAAAACAGACTTCTTTTGATGCAGGGCACTCAGGGTACACAGCCCAGTTAAAGCACTTCCTCTAGCATTATACAGGGCTCCATCTTGCAGGAGGCTCCTGGTCCGAAGGCTCCTGCCAGGGAGGAATCAGCATCTAACCAAAATAAATCACATGTGTAATCTCACTGAGGCTGATGCTCAGACAAAAGCAAGTCTCTTGAAATAATCAGAATAAGTTGAAGTTTAATTGCTCCCCTAAATCCGCCTTGTCCTGGAGGGAACGCCCTGGACAAAAACAGGTGTCTCCAGAATGTGACTCCACCTTTCATGATGTCTTTGGGGGTGCTTGTAACTCTCTCATCGGCCATAAAAGGTGGTGGCTAACTCAGGTGAAGATTTTTAAAGATCAGGGCAGATCAACCACCAGAACTCTCAGAGGTTTCTTGAATTAACAGGAAGGGGTAATGAGCAACCATTGTCCAACTCCAATGGTGGAAACTCTCCAGGCCAGGGATAATGTGCTCCACCACGATCTGCACAAAGTGCACAGCCACAAAGTCACTCAGAAAGGTGTCGGCCTGCAGAGCCTTGGATGCCTCTGCGTGCAGGGACACCCAGCTCAGGCTGCTTCCCTCAGCCCTGCCTGATGATGAGAATCGACAAGACCTTGCTGGCCTTGGGGAGTTTCCATGCAGGATCCTGTGAGGACACACACTCTCTCCTGTGCCTGGCAGAGCTGTGAGCCTGGCAGAGCTGTGAGCCCACCCAGAGCCCTCAGGGCTGACTGCACAGAGCAAGCAAAGCAGGTGAGAGCCTTTATGTCTTTATTGATAGGAAAACAAAACCCCATCGACTGCTATTGAGCCTCCAACGAGCAGCAAGGTATCAAAGTAATTAAAACAACACAATTAGATTAGCGGCAGACAAGGCAGCAGAGCCCACAGTGCAGCTGAGCAAGCCAGCACTGCTCCAACTCAGGCGTGCACTCTGGGGCCTGTGTGTGGATGCTGGCTGTGTTTTCCTGGACACAGACCTGGAGTGAAGGGGCCTGCCACACCCTGCCCACACCCTGAGCACAAACATCACCAAGATCATGGAATGGTTTGGGTGGAAACGGACCTTAAGGACCCTGCCATGGCAGGGATGCCTTCCACTGTCCCAGGCTGCTCCAACCCCGTCCAGCCTGGCCTTGGACACTCCCAGGGATCCAGGGGCAGCCACAGCTTCTCTGGGCATCCTGTGCCAGGGCCTCACCACCCTCACAAGGAACAATCCCTTCCCAATATCCCATCTAACCCTGCCCTCTGGCAGTGGGAAGCCATTCCCTGTGTCCTGCCCCTCCATCCCTTGTTCAAGGTCCTTCTCAGCTGTCCTGGAGCCCCTTTAGTCCCTGGCAGAGGTCTGAGGTGTCCCCAGAGCCTTTTCCCCTCCAGGTGAGCACCCCCAGCTCTCCCAGGCTGGCTCCAGAGCAGAGGAGCTGAAGCCCTGGAGCAACTCTGTGGCCTCTCCAGCCTTGCTCCAGCAGCTCCACGTCCTTCTAATGATGGTGGCCCCAGAGCAGCCCGAGGCAGGACAGTGCTGGGGGCAGCAGGAGCTGCAGTGTCCTAGGACAATCCCACCACTCAGGTGTCCAGCTCTCACCTGCTCCTTGCACTGAGCAAAAAGCTCTCCAAAAGGGGGTTGTGGGCAGGAGCTCCAGCCCCAGACAGTGGCTGTGCTGCCCAACAGGTCCCAGGCCCAGCTGAGCCCTCAGAGAGGGAGGGAGGCTCAGGCTGAACTGGATCCCAATGAAATGTGGCTTCTTGCCTCTCTGGAGTCTGGCTCAGCAGGCTGCTCTGGGTGCCTGTCTCCTGTTTGCCTCCCCAAGGGGTGCTATAA
Source organism: Phainopepla nitens (assembly GCA_013400175.1). Taxonomy (NCBI): domain Eukaryota; kingdom Metazoa; phylum Chordata; class Aves; order Passeriformes; family Bombycillidae; genus Phainopepla; species Phainopepla nitens. Next base: position 324,817 of record VXBQ01006406.1, on the reverse strand, counting down.
TTAACACTTATAAACCACTTTGATATCCCATGATGAAAGGAGCTGTACAAAAGCACTGCATTATAATAATTCATACCATAAATTTGTGAGAACATGCAAAAATCTTTATAGCTAAAGGCACCTTTAAATACTTGGGAGTGCCTTTAAAAGGTAAAATACTTCAAGATGACTCTGCTGCCTAAGGATGTCTCACCATTTTGGCTTTTAGTGGCGACCTAAAGCTAAAATAGTCAAGCAGATACCCAGCATTTTAAATGTCTTGGCTTAAGGGGGGGGGGTGCTGAGGCACACCAAAACCAGAATGTTTTAACCCTTGTGTGTCCTCATCTCCCCAAATCAATCCCATCCATTTCCTTGTGATGACAACTGAATTTCTCAGTAGGGCAAAAAGCAGTTAAAGCTGAATTTGATCCTCCCATGTACTGAGACAAAGTGGGAGCTAAAGTCTCCTGGCATTGAGAGCTGGGGGAGCTCAGTCTGCAGGAAAAGAGACTGAGGGGAGACTTCATTCCTCTCTACAACTCCTTGAAAGGAGGATGTAGTGAGGGCTGGTCTCTTCTTCCTGGTAACAAGTGACAGGACGAGAGGAAATGGCCTCAAGCTGCACCAGGGGAGGCTTAGATTAAATATTAGGAAAAAGTTCTTTGTACAAAGGGTTGGAAAGCATTGAAAGAGGCTGCCCAGGGCGGTGGTGGAGTCACCATCCCTGGAAGTGTGGGCCCTGAGATTGGCTTGGCTGATCAGAGCATGGTGCTGACAACACCAAGGTACGGGTGCAATTCCCCCATGGGAATATATTCACCTAAGAGTTAGACTCGGTGATCCTTGTGGGTCCCTTCCAAGTCAGACTATTCTGTGATTCTGGTTGGAAAACACACAGCAGAACCATGGGTTTGACTCTCTCAAAAGAACCTGCATTAAATCACCTCCAAACTGGCAGAAGAGCCACTCACTGGGCAAAGCAGGAGCAACTTCAAACCACAAATTGCCAGTGACAATGAAACAAAAGCCAATTAAAAGAAACAAAACTGTTGAGAAAGGGATACTCAGCCTGGGAGATAGAGGGGGAAGATGTTTGAGAAGAAAGATCTCTCAGTGCTGGCCCAAACTACGGATTCCTCCTGCTTTTTCCTCAGTTCTTTCATTGCATGGGATTTCTTTACTCAATTCCAAGGCAATTCCTTCCCTCGCCACTCAGGAAGGGAAGGAAATAGCCGACCACCGGTGCACTAAAGGCTAAAGCTGCAAAGCTGTAATAAGGGTTTATTAACATAATAATAATATGTACTATTGTGTAGCTGTATTCCCACCAGGAATGATAATAAACATTTAATAACCCAATAATACCTGTTTAATAATTTTTCAGCTCACCCTGTCTAATTGCAAGTTTATTAAAGAACGATAAACTTTATAATCGTTGTAAAGGCATAATTGCAATTCCATTGCTTATTTAATATTGAGCTAATGATATTACAACTAAGTTATATTTTCCCATACATATTAAATATCAATTAGCTGGTTTAAACTATTGATTTGTATTTAATTAACTATGCTATTATATACCAATTAAACTCTTATAAGAGAAGCAGAAACAGCCAGTCTCTAAAATTAAATTTTTAAAACTTTGTATTAACATAAATATCACGTTTCCATTTTGTCATGTTTTCCTTCTACAGTGATGGCAATTTGCTACCTGTGAGTATTTTTTCCAATTGCATGTTATTTCCATGAGTTTAACTCTGCTTTCTGGGATGGGGAATGGGCAACCTCCATGGCAGATATCCTACTGTCAGTGACACTGAAATGTGGGAACTGGGAAAGGCAGAGGGCTGGAAGAGCCTTATCTTACCAGGGGATCCCAGAAGCAAAGAACTCAGCTGGGAGCTCTTCAAAGAGCATGAAATTCTCCAAGGAAAGAAGCTCAACACCTTCCTAAGTTGGCCAGCAAGGTGATAGGAGAAGATCCTACCTCACCAAATCGAAGAGATTTTGCTTATTACACACTTTGATGAAGGAACCTCATCCTCCTGCCTTGAAGTTTCCTGTCCTGGTGGATAGAATTGCCCGCTGTATAGGGGTGCCTTGGTGAAGAAGCAATATAGACAGAGAAGCCTGATCTCCCAAGATTTTCCATGCTCTTATCTTCACTGTGTCTAGGGATGCTGCATCCCAAGAGTTCGAAGAAATATGTGAAGGAGCATTTTCTTTGCTTTTCATCATCTTGATTTCTAGGCTCAGAACCATCCCAAACATCCCTGTGACCTCTTCTTCAGAGGACTGCCCTGGGCACCCATGGAGCACCTTTCCCTCCAAGTTCCCCTGCCATGAGTGCTGGGTTCAGGCCCCCTCCCTCGATGTCATTTCCATCCACGAGCATTCCTGAGCCATCCAAACTCCTGCTGCAGTTCGGCAGAGAGCAATCAGATCCTTTGGCACGGAATTTCTATATTGCACTGTGAAGTCTGCAGAGCAATCCAAGATCTTTGGAGATGAAAAAAGCCATACAAATGCACGTTATTATTAAATCTGTGCCTGGTTAATTTATGAAAACGTATTAAAAAACCTAAGAGGCTTCCCAGATGAGAAAATGGGCACATTACTGTTTGAAATATGAATGAAGCAGAGATCAGTGTTAAATGCCAGAGTGGTATTGTATTTTATTCTACAGTGCTCTGCAAAAAAGTTGCATTTATAAACCCATTATTGTATTATGTACTCGCAAACCACCTTGTCATCCATTTATTGCACAAATAAAATCTTAAAAGCAGAGGATTAGTTGAGTGTGTCCCTGTGGGACCACAATCTGACTTTAAAGAATCCATCAACGAAAGAAAACAGATGGAGCAGAGATGTTTGCCAGCTCATTGCTCCGAGATGGAAAACACCAACTGGCTATTCTCCCACAGCCCACAGACCTGGAAAGAGAGAAGGACATCCAGCAGGACTTGTGGAAAACTGTCCCCATTCGGGAGCCAGTTCTGGTTGAAGAATTTTCATTTCAGTCTCCTCCCCTATTGCTGTACAGAGTGAAGACCTTGGAGAGGACAGCTTAACTTTGAATGGAGAGAAAACTCCCCAAAATTGAAGCCCTGTGTAGAACCTCTGTTAAGACCTAAATTTGCCTTAAACACCACTGGAGAGGCACCTACCTGCATTTGGGAAAGCAACAGCACAAACCAGTGCTGGGACTGTTGTCCCTACTGGGAATTTCTGGTGCTGAAGGTTGAAGGTCTGGAGGATCCTTAAAACTTCTCTCAAACACTTCTTTTGGGTTAAAAACCATAATGGAAAAATACAGGAGAGCTTGGATGTGCTGATTTTTGCTGTACCTCTTTTAACCCAGCAGAAAACCAGAGTCTCCATAACCCAGGAGGAGATTCTTTGGGACAAACAACTTTGGACAGGCACATGCCTTGAATATTGAAGTACACTCCAGGTACCTTGAAAGGCATCAGTGCTGGAAGCTTCAAGAGGAAGAGCAGAGAAACACAGGAGGCAGCTCTTCCTAGGAACAAGCACTGCCCTGGTACCAGACAATTAAAAGTTACTTCTTAGCAGGAAACACAACTGGCAGAAGGGGAAAGAAAGAAGAGGGATTTGTGCTGCTGAGCAAAGAGAATGATATCCCTGTGTTCCCTGGCTAATGAAGGGAAAAGAGGCACCTCTGAGTTGTAACTCAGCACTAGGGTGTTTTGAAGAGGTTTTTTTTCTCTAGTGGAAGCACAGAGCCTTTGGTCCCTAAAGTTCAGAACTGAATCTGTCTGTATTCCCCACTCTCCTCCCCAGCCCTTCATGCCTGATGCACTTTTTCTGAACCTCTCACAAACATGTCCAATTTGGGGAGCATCCGACAAGTGAAGAAAAATCTTCACAAACCTTAAATCCAGTCATTCTTTGGATTACTTTTTTCCTTTTCCTGAAGTTAGAGAAATCTGATGGAGCTACAGTAGGAAAAGCAATTCACCCCAGAGTAAGGTGGCTATTGGTACTTGAACCTTCCCACAGAAACAACTTTCACAGCTTTGTGTGCACAGGCGTGTGTTTGCACTGGTCAAATTGTCCAAAATGCTTTGCTAAGGCCTTGGGGCAGCAAGTTCCACAGCTTAACTACACCTCATGTGCAGGAAAAAGTATTTTTCCTGTATTTCCTACTATAAAAGTCATAACTTCCACATAGGATTTTATTTGAAAGAAAACCAAATAAAAGGTTATGTAGAAACAATCTGTTTTCTTCACTACTGACTATCAAACCCACTTTACACTCCAGAGAGCTGGGTCAGGTACCCCACACAGTCAGAGAATTCCACAATTTCATGGCAAAAAACACACCCAGGCATTGGAAAAGGCTGGTGGGGCTGTGCATGATCCCAAAATCAATTAGCAGTTCCATGGGACTTCGGGTTGCACCCGCTCTCTCCATATCCCACTTCTGAAGGCATCACTCTTGTGAGGTCAATGTTTTCCTTCACAATCTCACAGGATGCAGGTGTAGCTCCAGCATTTTCCCCCAGTTCACATGAGTTTTAGAGTATTTTTCAAGAGCTACTCTCCCAGGCACCTCACCTGGCTCAGCCCCACTGATGCTCCTGGCCTTGCTGCAGCCCTGGAACTTGGATCCTCCTTGTGAGATTCCTGTGTTTCCAACCAGTTCCCCTGCTGGTGGCTCTGACCTGCACTTCAGGGGCTTCCCAGGGAATGAATCTGCTTCACTACAGCCCATTGTACCTGCTGCTCCAGCCACATCTTCAAATGTGTTCTGTTCTGTTCCAGTGCAGCGAGCCACTGCAGGAAGAGCTGGAACAAGCTTGCAGGGAAATTTAAGCAACAGGCAAGCACCTGTCTGTGCATTCCCCAGTCTCTGCTGGTGTTTCCCCAGGTCAGCCCCTGAAACCAGGACACAGCACCATCCACACTGTCCCACAGGAGGAGATCTGAACCGACAGGGTTTGCTGATGCGGGGGAGCTGGCAGGGCAACCAGGGACAGGGCAGGGCAGCCAGGGACACAGCAGGACAACCAGAGACACAGCAGGACAACCAGAGACACAGCAGGACAACCAGAGACACAGCAGGACAACCAGAGACACAGCAGGACAACCAGAGACACAGCAGGACAACCAGAGACACAGCAGGACAACCAGGGACAGGGCAGGGCAGCCAGGG
>VXBQ01006406.1:101577-319525 GCA_013400175.1 Phainopepla nitens | reverse complement strand
TGGGCACATCTGTCTTGGCCTCACTGCAGTGGCTGTGTTCACCAGCCCACAGAGATCCTTGTGCTCCATGCAGCTCCTCAAGCCCCCTGGGACACAGCAGGAGAGGGAACAGGCAGTGTCCCTGTCCCTCACCCTGTCTGACTGCTCCACTGTTGTAGTGCACCCCCCCAATAATGAAGTAGCCAGGTTGGGAAGGGATTTGAGTTTCTCTTTGTCTCCCTTAAAAAATAAAAAACGCAAAACTTTCTTTCCCAATTTGAATATACACTAATACAAGACACCTCATAGAACCTTCTGGACTTCACCTCAGACCTGAAACTATCTAGTTAAACCAATATCAAAAATCCCACCTAAACAATTACTACTAAAAGCATTAAACAAAGAAACCTCGTAGCATTTAAAAAATATTTTAACAAAAACAAAAATCTCCTTACCTCTAAAACAACTTTTAGTTTATTATTTTTATTATTAATAAAATTTATTCTATTTCCAACACTGCCTTAAATGCCAATTCCACTTATGCCATTGGGAATTGTAGGACAAAACCCAAAAATAATAAACTCTCTAAAAACTCTTAACATCTAACTCAAAAAATATTTTATCACTCCACCTCCTCCAGGAATTCCTCTGCTCGAGCCAAAGGCTGGGGTGGCCCTGGGCTGTCACTTCCCCCCATGCTCTGCTTGGCAGCTCAGCCCTGGACTTGCAGGAACTTGGGGACCTGCCTGGCAAGGTGCTGGCATCGATGCCATTTACTTCCTCCACCCACCTTCTTCCACCCCACGAAACCCAGGGGCTGCACATTCAACTCCAGACAGCAGAAAAGTGACCCCACCCTCCACGTGGAAACCCATCCCACCTTTCTGCAGCACCTCTTGCACTTAAAAAAGCTCTCCAGGGAAATAAAATGCCTTGATGGGGACATGGCCCAGAGACTGGAAAGCCCCAGAGTGTACAGCACAAGGGGTCTGTGTGAACTGGGGGTGCTGCAAGGGAAGGGGTGTTTGGAAGATGGATAGAGCTGCTCTAAAGCTTTGTTGAGCCTTCCTGCTCCATCTCCAGTGACTGGATCAGGATGTGCTCCTACAAAGCAGGAGGGCTTTCAACAGTGGAATTGTAAGGCTCTGAGACAGTCTAAAAGCAGCTCAGAACAAAACCGACAGGGAGAAAGACACAAAATCCACGCATTTTGATTCCTTAAGAGTGCAGTTTTCTCTGATGGCCTGATTTCCCTGGGGCTTCTCTTTTCTCTGAAAGCCCCTGCACTGTTCCTTGCTCCTGCTGAAGGACCCCTGCATGTCCCACCCCAATCCAAGCAACATCAGCCACAGACCCAGCACATTATCCTGGAGCCTGGTGGGAACATCTCCTGGTGGAATAAATAACATTTCTTGTTACTCCTGGCACTCCTAGAGCCACATTTACATGCTGGTCTAGAGTTCCATACAACAGGGGGAGTGTTCCTGCCTCACACCTTACTCAGGGCACCTTGTAAAAACAAACAAACAAGCCAACCAACCAACCCCTTTAAGGTGAAAATCCAACAAAATAAAACAAAACAAGCTCAACTAGGAGGAGAACATGGCAACGGAAACACTTTGCAATAAACCCTGGAAGTCCCCACGCTGCTCTGACAGATTGTGGATAAGCTGGAGAGAAAAATAATAAAAATAAACCCACAGAACCGTAAAGGTCACATCTATAGCTGTGCTCTGGATCAACAATGGCTCCTCACACCTCCCACCTTGGACGTGTTTCTGCCTAAGCCATCCTTCTTACCACTCTGGAAGATGGACAGCAGCACAGGGAAGCACAAGCCACTCCTGCCCTTGCAGACGTGCTGGGATCACAGTTTTCCTCTGCCTGACCTCCGGCACTGCCTTCAAGCCCATGTGCCCAGATCCTCCTGCCCCTGATCCAGAGAATCCCTTGCCCAGCTGCTCCAAAGGTTGCACGTGCTGGACACCCCAAGAAGTGCCCAGCCCCTCCAAGCTGGAGGAGCTGTGGCCCTCCCCTCCCCTCCAGAGGCAGGGAAAGCGCTGCAGCAGCGTCCTGCTCTCTGTGAACACACACAACAGCCCAGGCAGGGATCCCTGCTGTCCTCCTATTACTGGGAAATCACACTCCAGCCTCACAAGCTCCATTACTCCTGTGTATCGTATAATTAAATTCTATTTGCTGGTTACCTCACAGCACGGCTGCAATTCTTCCTCATCTGAGGAGTTTTAAAAATATTTCTGATCTTCAGCGTCTATTTCATTTTTCCTCTCCTTGGCAACTCTCAGCCATTTCTTTTAGCTGCCTTCCTGCCTGTGAGGTGGGAAGGGGCAGCAGACCTGCTGTGACCAGTCCACGCTGTGCTGTCTCCTCTCCAAGATGGAGATCAGTGACGTGGATGTGTTATCTTAGGGCAGATCCACAGCACAGGTTAACTCTCATTTCCTCCTCAGATATCCAAACTTGAATTACTTCCTAGGAATTTGAATGGGAGCTGAGCTTCCTAAACAGCTTGAGGAGCCTTGTGGTGGTGTCACCAAACCACCATGGATGAGTAGACTGGCCAAGGAAGAAGCAATTCCAGTCTAATCCCAGTTGGAGGTGCATTTGCTGCAGTTCCTGCTCCTCCCCTTCGGTTCAAACCTTCTGCAAAAGGTGTGGTGCTAAATGCAAGGGGCAGTGTGAGAAAAGGTCCCAACACTCCACCAAGGAACAAGGCACCAATTACAGGGAGGGGGAGAAAGCCGTAAGATTTAAGGGATTATCTCATCACCACATTTCTGTCCCTTTCTGCTTTGATTGAGGTATTGAGGTTTAAGCACGCTGGCAGGGAAGGCTTTGGCCGCGCTCAGCAGGAGGAGAAAGGAAAGTGAGTGGGCAAATCTCAGGCTGTGGGAGGCTGATTGCTGCCCTGTACAAACCATGTTCCTTCCATGTCCCAGAGGGAGCAGATTTGGTCTCCCCACTAGGAATAAATCCATCACCCAGGCCATGCAGGCATCTACAGCAGTGGCTGGGGTGCTTCAGCTCACCCTGTCCTGGCACTGCTCACCCTGCCCAGCTCCAGAGAGGACACTAAAGACACTGAGCATCCACAACAAATTCAGGCTGCAGCATTTGGTCTAAATCTTTACTCCTGTGATATTTATGTCTCATGACCATTCCTCTTCCCTTTTTGAACATTTTCAGTTTCCTAATTGACCTGAAAACGCACGATTTCTGCAACTGGTCCCACTAGCTGGATCTTCATGCTGCAAAGGCTTTGCTAGCAATGCTCAGCTGCCTCAGCTGAGATCACTGTAGCTCACACCACGTTAATCCCCTTTCACCTCTACAGGTGCAATCAGCACAGGTAAGGGGTAGGAAGGCAAACCAGGGAAGATGGGTATGAGGGAGGGACGAAGGCAGGCACACGAGGCAGGGATCTCCCCCATCCAGCAGCAGGGATCTCCCACAACCAGCAGTTCCTCCCCTTGTGACATGCCCTGACCAAAATCAGCACCCACTCAGGGCTGGCTTGTGGCACTGATGCCTTTATGCAGCTTCCCTGCTCCCTCTCTGCCAAATCCTATCACTGCACACAGCTCCTGCTGCCAGGGGGGCACTTTCCCAGCATTGGCCATAACTTGGATGATCTGTGGAAACAGCTCCCCTGCTTCCCCCAGCGCTTCTCCCGTGTGGACTCTCTCAATCCCATTAAAAGTAATGGGGTGAGATTGTCCAGCCCATTACTTTCAATGGTTTCATTTCAGCCAGACAGCCTAAAGCTCCCATATCCTCCAAACAACCAGCAGAGGAGCTCCAAACCTGCCCGTTTCATTAGCATATCGTGTATTCCAGCTTGCCAGGATTTAATTGGAAGGAGAGCCAAGCCTGCGTTAAGGTTTGCTAATTGCTGCAGGAGAGACACGAGCACTCCTTGCACCACTGATGATTATTTCCTTGCTCAGCAATTTTGGGTTCTTCAAGGTGTGAGGTTTTATGAAAATAGTCCAAGTTAGTTAAAAAAAAAAGAGAGACATAAGCAAACACAGCCACAGGAGAGGGACTTTATGGAATGGTTGTGTGCTCCAAGATTCTGCTGGGCTTGCTGGTGCTGGAGGGGAAATATAGTTGCAGGAGGATCTGCCAGGAAGAAAGATTGGTCTTGGAAAAAGCCAAGTGAAAATCGTATATTTAAGATGCATCACAGGAGCTGCAGTTTGAGTCTTTCTGAACTGTAAGTCCAATAATCCACCGAGGGCAGAGACAGGCCAAAAATCAAACCACTTTACTTCCAAGACAGTTTGATATTACAAGATGCTCAGAAAGCTGTGCAGCCAAACACCTTTCTTTGGGAGCCAGAGAAATCCCATCTCTAGTCTGATTTCTGACCTCGCCTTCTGCTCTGGGTTTATAAAGCCTGTCAGAACTTGATCATGTAAAGCCACGTGCCCTGTTACAGCCAGGGAAAGGACCTATTACGGATGTACATAATGATGTATCCAGGAGACTGCAATAATGACATCTCAACAGCTGGCTAAAAAAAGTGGGAAGAGATGAGTAGTTAAATCATAGAATATCCTGAGTTGGAAGGGACTCACAAAGATTGAGTTGAACGCCTGGCTCTGCACAGGACACTCCAAGAATCCCACCAGGTGCCTGAGAGTGTTGACAAAAGGTTGATAAAAATCTCCTCTGACCGTAAAACACCAGGAAGCTGCTGGTGACACTCACAGCCAAGTGCTGGAAGCTTTCAGTCCAGCCCAGACTTTTCTTGCCTCTGAGCTGAGCCAGGAGCAGATTAGGAAGTGCAGCTCTCCTGCACCAACCCCTGCGAGGTCTCTGGTGGCCCCAGGGGCTCAGGGCCGTGCCCTGTTGTGATGTTGGGTCTCTCTGCTGCTGCTCCAAAGCTGTTAGCGGGGTGATGCTCCAGCCCTGTCCAGTCCAGGACAGATGGTAATAAATTTTTCAGTGGCTGGAGCTGAGTGCAGCAACTGTGTGATTAGCATCTTTTTCTCCACTGCACATTTCATCTGTAAACTAAGATTAAACACCTGGAGGAAAAAAGCTACAGGAAAAGGGAACTTTAATATGTTTTCACTGCAGAGCTCCCACGAGTGAGTGAACAGCTCAGATCCAAGGTTGGGGTGGCTGGTGGGGCGAGGAGCTTTCCCCATGTGCACAGTCAAGTTATCCATGTTTCATGAAGGTGCTCTGTTAGAGCCATGGAAAGGATGGCTTGGAAGGGCCCTTAAAGATCATCTCATTCCATCCTCAGGGACACTTCCACTGTCCCAGGCTGCTCCAAGTCCTGTCCAATCTGGCCTTGGGGACTTCCAGGGGTCCAGAGGCAGCCACAGCTTCTCTGGGCACCCTGTGCCAGGGCCTGCCCACTCTCACAGGGAAGGATTTCTTCCCAATATCCTAATCCTGCCCCCCCTCAGTGTGAAGCCATTCCCTGTGTCCTGCACTACCCTCTAACACAGTTATACTTCAGGATTCTCCTGACTGGAGCAGTTGGCCTCCCAAGCAGCACTGTGAGGAGCAGCAGGGTCTGCAATCCCCTCAAAGTGAACAAGGGGTGCAGAGCTGCTCCATTACCTGCCTGGCTTTGAACTCTCAACTCATTTAAACCCAACAAAACCTATTCCAAACGCCTGTCAAGCCTCACCGACCTCACTCGCCTGCAACCTCAGCCAGCGATAAAACAAGGGAATGAATTTCATGAATCGCATGGGAGATGAGGAATGGTGCCTGCTGTTGAGAAAGAAAGAATCATCACCTACAATTTCAGCAACCATCAAAACATTGCTCTTCATCACCGTAACATGAGTGCCAGGGCAATGATGCTGATAGGGCACCTCAGGTGGTGAGCACAACCATTTTTTAAAAAAACAAACACAAAACCTAACAAAAAGTCATACACACAGAGAAAAAAACCACCACACTTTTTGTTTTGGAGTACCTCTGACTGATTGCCATAGGAGTGTTGTCAGGGCTTGTGAGCCATCCTTCCCAATCCCAAAAAATAACTGACTCTGCACCCCGCGGGGGTTGTACCAAGCCTTCATTTTGCTAACATACAGATGTGACCCGGGCATCCTGCACATAACCCACTCCTTATGGGAGATATTGGCTGCTCCAAGGGGGAAAGACAATGAGATTTGAATGCTCTGGCTGCACTTGTAGGAAAATTTTTTCAAGCACCTTCTTGCTTAAAGGAAAATTCCAGCATGCCCAACAGACAGGGCTGCAAGCCAGGGAAACATCATACAGAGTTTGGGTTGGAAGAAACTCAAAGCCCATCCAGTGCCACCCCCTGCTATGGGCAGGGACACCTCCCACCATCCCAGGTTGCTCCAAGCCCCTTCCAGCCTGGCCTTGGACACTTCCAGGGGTGGGGCAGCCACAGCTGCTCTGGGCACCCTGTGCCAGGACCTCACCACTCTCATTGTCAAAACTTCTTCCTTGCAGGCCGATATCACCCTTTGCTGTTCTATCTGCAAACAGCTCTAAACCACCTTTCCCCATTCCTGCCCATCCTCTCTGCACAGGGAGCCAGGGGAGCCAGGCACACACAGCTGACCTGCCCTGAATTCCCAAGGAGCAGGAGGATCCCCGTTTTTGGAGCGCTGATGGATGGGCACGCACCACCCGCCTTTCAAAGGACATTACATGCCACTGCTGTAATCAATAATGTATTATTTCCTCTATGTTTTATATCCTCGTGTTTATTATGTGTAAATAGGGATTTACAGTGATCTAAGCGTGTTCATTTAATGCAGCTGACACCCTGCATATGAGATCTGCCAGCCACCCCTCGGGACCTGCAGGGAAATGAAACAAATGAAACGAGGCTTCTCCAACAAAGCCTTCTTTGCCAAAGAAATGGGAAAAGAAAGGAAGAAAAAAGGGAATAAAACAAGGCCAAGGTAGAGAGATCAGAGCCTGTGCACATGGGATGGAACGCAGAATGAGTGCCAGTTCTGGGATTCAGAGTCATGCTGGCATCACTGTGAAAAGGACGTCAAACACTGCTCTCATCTCAAGTCCAAGGTGCTGCTTCCAGGAGGAAAAGGAAGGCTGGGGTGGGGGGAGAAACTTCCCCTTGAAAGGCATTGGCACACCTATGCAAAGTTCCTTCTTATTTGATCTCAAGCACAAAGAGCAGAACAGAAGCATATCATCCTTTGCAGCTAAAATGAAAAAATAAAGAGGACTTTTATCCCAGATCCATTTATCTCAGGTAATAAATTCTGCTCCTGCCTGCAGCCAGTCAGTATTTTCCAGGTGGGTAACTTTCTTGCTGGAAAAATGAACAAAGCAATCAAAATAATTTGCTAATTCATTTCATACTCTTTTTTTTTTTTTTGAAACCTAAACTGCAAGTTAAAACAAATCCGAATAGCCTGGTGTGTTGTGTCAATGTTTTGTTCAACAAATATCAAAGCAACACTGAAATTCTTAATTGTCTCTTAAGAGATCTTAAGACACCTCCAGAAGTTACACAGCACTTCCCAGCAGGAAGGCGACACCGCAGCTGGATTGAACAGCCATGTATGGTTCCTATAGGATGGCAGCAGCCTGGAGGTCTCCTGACACCTTTTGGGAAGTGCCTCTGCTCTTCTCGACAGCAGCTGCAGCACCTCCATCCTGGAGGCCTTGGGATGAAAGGACACAATCCTGCTCCCTCCTTTCCAGTGAAGCCCCCAGTGAAGCACCTCGAGTGCTGTGCCCAGTTCTGGCCCCTCAGTTTGGGAAGGACTTTGAGAGCCTTGAGCACATCCAGAGGAGGCAGCGAGGCTGGAGAGGGGCTGGGAACACAAACCCTGGGAGGAACCACTGAGGGAGCTGGGGCTGCTCAGCCTGGAGAAAAGGAGACTCAGGGGTGACCTCAGCACTCTCCACAGCTCCCTGCAGGGTGGCTGTGCTCAGCTGGGGTTGGGCTCTTTCTCCAGGAACTGACACAACGAGGGCACACAGCCTCAAGCTGCACCAAGGGAAATCTAGGTTGGATATTGGGAAGAAGTTCTTCACAGAAAGGGTGATAAAGTTCTGGAATGGCTGCTGGGTAGGTGCTGGAGTCACCATCCCTGGATGTGTTTAAAAACAGCCTGGATGTGGCACAGGGTGCCAGGGTTTAGTTGAGGAGCTGGGCATGGGTTGGACTCAATGATCTTGAAGGTCTCTTCCAACCTGGGGATTCTGTGATTTTGTAAAATGAAGCAATCTGACCCCAGCAGGTTCTCCATCCATCAATGGAGCAGCTCAGCAGAACAGTGGAGCACACCCCTGGGAAATGCAGGGTCTGAGCAGCTTTCCTGTGCCAAGTCATCCCAGCATGGCCAACATGTGCCTTTCCCAACATCTGTGCCCTATCTCACGTCCTCTCAAGCTCATCTTGGTGCATCCAGCCAAGGAAAAACACAGCTCTGCACCAGAAACAAACCCCTTGGGATCAATCTTCCCTTCTGGCTGTGCCAAAGCCTCCTCATGCAGCCTGGTCTGTATTATTTACTCATCAGTGTTATTTACTCCCAGCTTGGCTGGGAAAGAGCAGCCACATCCTTTTGCTGCTTTTGGGAGGATGCAGGGACTGCACTTCTGTCACACAGGAGACTTCTGCAGTGCTACAGAGGAGAGGGAGGCTCTCCTCACTCCCTGAGCTCATCTGCCTCGCCAGGCTCCTGCACCGTTAAACAGCTGCCACGTTCCACCTCAGAACTTCTTGCAACTCAGCAGAATAAAAGGAAAAAAAGAAAAAGAGGAGAAAAAAGGAGGCCTAGCAGAAAAAATAGATAAATACCATAAAACACTGGAGAAAACAGACAGGCCCCCATTGGTCAACAGCTGTGCACTGCTGTGGCATCGTCCTCGCTAGAAGACACTGCATTAGGGAAGCAATGATCATCATCATTAAATGCCTTGATGGAACTCAGGCATCTGGTTTGCAGCATTTAGCTGATGAAATAAATAAGGGTGCTTTTGGCAAACACACAGGGAACAAACATGAGAGGATCACAGATGCTGGAGGGATTCCAACTTCCCTAATAATGTCCTTCCCTTTTGCCAGCTCAGGGACTTCCCAAAGGAGAGTCCTGCAGCACATGAGGGCACTCACACCACTGCCAGAAGGCTCTTTGGGCAGGCAGATCCTATCACCAAGGACACTCAGCCCTCCTGGTGTGAGAAAAGAGACAAAAATCTGCATCAAAGCCTGACAGACACGCAGAGACTCAATGGCACAAGTGGAAACTGCTGCCCCCTATCCCCAGCCCTGAATGCTGAGGGATGGATGCACAGGGCCCCCTCGGGACTAAATGAGCAGAGTTCTGATCACCCCCTACCATCGGCCCAGATGAAATATCCTTGTTTGGGAACTCATTTTCTGTCTGAGGAAGCTCCTCCTCATCCCTGGAAATGTTCAAGGCCAGGTTGAACGGGGCTTGGAGCAGCCTGGTCTGGTGGAAGGCGTCCTTGCCCATGGCAGGGGGTGGAATGGGATGGTCTAAGTTCCCTTCCAACTCAAACCATCCTGGGATTCTCCAGTTCTGTGTGTATCCCACAGGGAATTGCACTCAACCCTGCCTGCAGCAAGGACAGAAGGCTGCCAACCTCCTCCATCTACACTTGGAGCAAGTCATTCTATGGACCAGTTGTTCTTTCTTCATTCCTGTCCCAGGGATGCATCTCTGATCTGCAGGCCTGCTTTGGATAACCCACCAGTGCTCAGACACCTGGGCTGTCCTATCATCAAAAAGTTGCACAGCCCCAAAGATGCTCATTTCCCATATTTCTGTCTCTGGATGGCTTTTTACTTCTGGCTAAACTGCAGCTGCAGGACAATCTCGGTGACTGATTGGGCCGTGTGATGCAGTCCCTGCACGCTGAGATTAGAAATGATTATGACTTATATGAAATAGCTGAACACAATTCTCATGGCCATCTATTTCCCCCCCTCCTCTTTCAATAATAGCAAGTGAGAGGCGCAGAGCAAGTCTAGAGGGATAATAAAGACACCAAGATCCAGTTCTTGCCCTGCACATTATGTTAGGGCAGCGGAGGTCCAGGAATGCAGCTGGATTTACAGCAGATCAAGACAGTGTATTTCACCTCAATGTTCCATAATCATCTTCCCAGGGAATGGCAGAAACATCTCCCTCCCTTCCACAGCCACAGGAAATAGGATTGGGCACAGAGGACAGCTGTCCACTCCACACAGATCCCCAAACACCCTTTTTGGGCAGAACAACA
This sequence comes from Phainopepla nitens, assembly GCA_013400175.1. Taxonomy (NCBI): domain Eukaryota; kingdom Metazoa; phylum Chordata; class Aves; order Passeriformes; family Bombycillidae; genus Phainopepla; species Phainopepla nitens. The sequence goes on along the minus strand of VXBQ01006406.1, from coordinate 309,292 downwards.
CAGGAATAACTTTGGAAGGAAGAGGCAGAGTTCCTTTGTCAAGGAGGGCTGGTAGGTTCCCTAAGGAATATCAAGAAATGCCAGACCTCCCTCCATCACAGCATCAGAGCAGAGCAGGGAAGGTTTTCCCTGGACTACAGAACACAACACACTGGCATCCTGAAGACCTTAAAATAGATATGCCCTCAGCAAACTCTAAATGGTCTGGGTGACAGGGTGGGGAATAAACTGGTGACCACATTCCCTGGCATTCCGTGGGCTGAGGAACTGGAATATTCCCATGTCTGCAGCCAGCGGCAGGTTTGTGAGACTGGTGAGAATGTGGTGCAGCAACCAAGAGGCTGGAGGGAATGGGACAGACCTGCTGACCTTTCCCAAGGTTTATCTCAGGACTTCCAGAGCCGGTGGGAGAGTTTCATCACTCAGAGCTACGTGGGACAGAGTGAAGGAAGCCCATGTTCTTTTAAAGTCACATCAGGCACCACACCTTAGGGAAAGCCTTTGGAAAAAAGTTTATCCATCATCAGTAGGCAAAGGTGACATTTCAGGGAGGTACAGGCAGAGTCACAGCCCTGCCAGGCCACGGAAGAGAATGGGATTAATGAAATTTGAAAGTCTGACCTCAGAGGGACCCCAACACCTTCCTGCTCTCAAAGCCACCAACAGAGTGAAGCACAGTCAGGAACTGCCTGCTGCAGACAGTGACTCCAAAAATCCACCCCCAGCCCCTCCTCACAGACACCTTTTCCTATGGAAAACACCTCCCAGAGCACTTGTGCTTCTCCCACCAGCCTCCCACGCACTGGCAGCTGCCCCCCATCTCAGCACGTGACCAGCCCGAGGGAACAGCAAGGTCTTGGGTAAATTTAGGGCTGGATTATAGCCCAGCTGACTGTGACTAACCTTCTGAAATGAAGGTCAGTGCTGCTACCTTGGGATGTGGTTTTCTTCCATTTATTTCTTGATGGGAAAGCGATGGAGAGTGTAATTACTGCTGTACTACTGCACGCAAGTTGTGAATGTCCTAGTCCAGGGAAAATGAAGGTTTGGATACAAGTTCTATGTGAAGAGGGGGAAAGAGAGATGTTAAACAGTCAGAAAAGGGGTGTTAAACAGGCTGTGCCAGCTCCGCTGCGCCGAGGGAAAAGCCACCAGGCTGTCCCATCAGCCCATGCATGGGAGATGCTGCACAGCAGCTCAAGTGCAGGGAAATGGGAAGCAGCATTCACTGCCTGCTCTCAGCTGAGCACTCCTGAACTCCTGCATCCCTGCAAAAACCTCTTAAAACTTCCTGTGACCCAAGCAGCTGCAGCACCACTCAGCAAGAGCTTTGGGGAGGTAACAGGGATGATTGCAGCAAACTCTGGGATCCTCCAAAGCTGGAAGCATTGCAATCCCACCTCTCTGCAGCTATGGGCACGTCAAATCCAGGTGCTGTGGATGGCAAACTCCTAAGCAAATCCTGCTGGGAGCTCAGGAAAAACAGAGCAGCTACTCCAAGAAGAAAAATAAAATCCAGAACCAACCAAAACACCACAATTACTGCTTCAACAACAAGCCAGGGTATAGATGTTTGGTTGAAGAGGTGTTCTCACCTGGGTTGAGACACCCCCTGTGTCCAACAGCCCTGCGGGAGGGCAGCCACAAGACCCCACCACATGCTGGGGAGCAGAGCCTGTGGGATTTGGGAGCAAATCCCACATCCACACCCTTCCTGTGGCGTTTTTGGACAGAGGGCCCTCGCTGTTTGTACAGGGTGCTCTGCAGTGGGGCCAGAGAGCAGCGCCTGCCACGCGCCCTGGGCTGCCTGTCCCAGCAGCCCTGGTGTCTCCTCAGCACAGCACCTGTCTCATCTCCTCACCTCACCACAGCATCACCCTGCCATGGCCACCCCCAGCAGCTTCTCCAGCAGCAGAGCTGAGGGGAATGGAGGGAGGAGCTGCCTCAGGGCCCTGCTTAGCGGAGCCCTGGCACCTGGGACTGAGGAGCCCCCACGCACTGGGCACCTGAGAAACAGGATCAGAAGATCACAGAATATCCTGAGCTGGAAGGGACCCACCAGGGTCCAACGCCTGGGCCTGCCCAGATACCCCAACAATCCCACCCTGGGCATCCCTGGCTGTCCAAGCCCTCCTGGAGCTCTGGCAGCCTCAGGGCCGTGCCCATTCCCTGGGGAGCCTGGGCAGTGCCCAGCACCCTCTGGGGGAAGAGCCTTTCCCTGCTGTCCAGCCTGAGCCTGCCCTGGCCCAGCTCCAGCCGTGCCCTGGCTGCTGTCCCTGTCCCAGGGAGCAGAGATGGGAGCTGCCCCTCGGGAGGAGCTGCAGCCCCGCTGAGCTCTGCCCTCATCCCCTCTGCCCCAGCTGGACAAACCAAGTGCCCTCAGCTGCTCCTCGTGTGGCTCCTCCAGGCCCTTCCCCATCCTCATGGCCCCCTCTGGATGCTCTCTAATGGCTTCATGTCTTTTTTATATTGTGGCACCCAAAGTACACACAGCACTGGAGGTGAGGCTGCCCCAGTGCAGAGCAGAGCAGGACAATTCCTCCCTGGCCTCATACCCCCAGGACACGGTGGCCTTTGGGCTGCCAGGACACTCAGGTGACTCATGTCTAACTTGTCCTCAACAAGAACCCTCAGGTCACTTCCCACAGTTCTAGTCTACAGCTCCTCCTTCCCCTTCCAGCACCTTCCTCTTCCCTGGGGCAAAAATAATTGTGAATGATCCCACCACAGAGACACCTGAGGGGAAAAATTAAATTAAACTCCACAGAGCCCCTTCCCCTCGCTACAGGTGGCTGAGGGTTGAAGGTATCTTGCCTTGAACATCTCCCTCCATGCTGACAGGAACCCCAGGGAGGCTCTGCATACGTGGCTTTGCTTCCCTTCACGCTTGTATAAAGAGAAAAGGACAAATAAATTGAGATTTATGGGATGCCAGAACAGCTGGTTCTTTAAAAAATAATTTTTCCCTCCCCCGCTTCAACTCAGTGTTTTATTTTCTCCCCTGCAGTGGCTGTTTGGAGGCTGCAGATGAGGTGGGGAGAGCAGCTGCGATCTCCTTGAAGAGAGATCGGTGACAGCAGGATGAGCTGGGAGGTGTGTGGTGCCCTCACAGCATCTCATTCACCTTAATGTGGTACTGGATATCCCCGAATGGTGTGGTTTGGAAATGACCTTAGAGGTTCTCTCATTCCACCCCCTGCCATGGGCAGGGGCACCTTCCACTGTCCCAGGGAGCTCCAAGCCCTGTCCAGCCTGGCCTTGGGCACTTCCAGGGATCCAGGGGCAGCCACAGCTGCTCTGGGCACCCTGTGCCAGGGCCTGCCCACCCAATATCTAATCTGATATTCCTTCCTGTGCTTGTTCGGGAAGCATCTGAGCAAGGCCCAACCTGGTTTCCAACAACTGAACATCAAATAATGTAGAAATTACTTTCCTGCAGCTACTGAGCAAGTTGTTATGGGATTTGCTTGGCACAGGGGCCCTGTGTGCTGGAAATCAGAGGGAAGTGGGAATGGCTGGTGGCCTCCTGATGAACCCACTTCCCACAGCACCTCCTGAGGCCCCCAGGCAGAAGCAAGGCACCATGAACAGAGAAGGGGAGGGAGCTGGGGAAGGGGCTGGAGCACGAGTCTGATAAGGAGCAGCTGAGGGAGCTGTGGGGGCTCAGCCTGGGGAAAAGGAGGCTCAGGGGGACCTTCTGGGTTTCCACAACTCCCTGACAGGAGGGGGCAGCCAGGTGGGGATCAGGCTTTGCTCCTGGGGAAGAAGTGACAGGGCAAAGGGAAATGGCCTCAAGCTGCACCAGAGGAGCAATGTCACCATGATGTCTTTAACCTCACCACGGCCTTTACAACCCCTCCATGATCTCTACAACCTCTCCATGGCCTTTACAACCCCTCCATGATCTCTACAACCTCTTCATAGCCTCTACAACCTCTCCATGGCCTCTACAACCTCTCCATGGTCTCTTCAGCCTCACCACAGTTTTTACAACCTCGCCATGGTTTCTACAATCTCTTCAGGGTCCCTTCAGCCTCACTAAGGTCTCTTCTGGTCTGTCTGGATGCAGACATGTGCAGATGCACGCCCTACATGTGTTTCTGGGGTGCACACCTGTCCTGTGTCACACAGGTGAGTCCTACAGGTGCAGCCCCTCCATGCACACCCCTATCAGCACACACAGAGGCATGAAGGCTACAGCCACACACAGAAATGAGAACACCTCACAGATATGTCCCTTTTCAGTGCCTGGTTTCTTCTTTTACTGGAGCCACAAACTGATATTGCATGGATGGGCTGGATTTTCCACCCTGATTTTAAGCTGCTCCCTGAATCTACACTCTTCTGGGTCTCCCAGCCCCCCCCAAACCATCTCTCTCTGTAGCTGCTCCTTTTCATGTCCTGGCTGACTCCTCCGGTATGGGAGGCAATGGTAAATATTACATTTTTTCCTTCCAAGCATGCAAATGCCCAGAGCGGAGCTGAAAACAAGTGACTTCTGACCAGAGCGATGTGATTAGGAAATGCAGATTTTCCCTCTCCCTCAAGTCCCGGTGACTGGAGTCAGGTCTGTGTCACCTCTGCACACCGGCTCTGTCAAGCAGCTGCCTTCGATGCAGCTTTTAACGAGGTCCCAGTGATAGATTGCTCCCTGGCCTTACAGGGATGCTGCCGGCCCCCGACCCGCTCCCGCCAGCCGGAGGGTTCCAGCAGAGGGGCTCAGCCCACGCCAGCCCCGGGCTTGTCTCTCAGCTGAAATTTCCTCCCTTCCAGCAGGGCTGTGCAGCACAGCAAAGTGACAAGTTTGAGCTGCCGTCAGCAGAGGAGCCGATGGTCTCATCTGAATAGCGGTGCACGGGTTTAGGTTTTAATTAAGCCCTTGTGGCTTCCTTGAAAGGTTGGAGATGACACAGCCTCCTCTGAAGCTGGCCTAGGGAGACATCCAGAGTCAGCACCAAAGCCTGCCTCCTCCTCCAAAAGATGTGAAATTGGGACCCTGGAAAAAAGGATGAATTCTGAAGAGCAGCAAAATTGTTGTGGTTTTCTTTTTCCTGAGCCAAGGTCGGCTCCGGGAGGAAGGCAGGCTCCTGCTAGCTCAGCTCCTGTGCCTGGTGAGCCATCACTCTCCATCTCCGTGCCCGGCCGTCCCTTCAGGGTCTCGCGGTGATGAGCGCGATCCTTCATCCCGAATTTATCGCTGCTCTCCATGCAGATGCCAACAGGGAAACGCTCTCCCTTGCATTTACACTGCTGGATACACAGCCATCAAACACCCTCAGTCAAAGACCTCTGGCTACTGCCCACTAAGTCCTGGATCTGCCTGTGTCCATGTAAATCCCAGCATGTGCTGCTTGCTCTCCAGACAGATGAATGTGCATCTTCCCTCCCCCTCCTGCTCCACAATGTTGTATTTTAGTACTGACTAGAAGATTCCTATCAAACAATATAAACACATTTGTCAAATGTTCACAGTGGCTGGGCTTCTCTGAGGAAATGATGGAAAAGGAGCAATGTTTAATTCCCAGGTCGGTGGGATTTGCAGCACTGTGTTATTTGAGCTTTGTTTCCTCCACACTTCCTTCTCTGCTTTTCTTCATTTCAGGATGGAAAATCCCTCAAGCTAAAATATTTTTAACTGGCTTGCACTTATTTCTAACCCAAACAAACAACAAACAACAAACAAACCAACCGGTAGTTTTGAATTGGTTTGCAGAGCAATTTTTTGAGGGGGGCATGCTTTTTTCCAGTGCAAACAAGAAAAAATATGTTAATTTCCCCCACCAGTCCTCTGGCCATTTTAAACAGGGGGGTTAATAAATGGGAAGAATGGGGAGAAACATGTTTATAGCTGGGGAAATGAGATGGGAAAGCTCCATGGGAGGAGACATCATGGATTAGCACAGGGAAGGAGATGCCTGTTCCAACGACTCATCCAAGAAACCTTAGATTTCACAGGGGCAGTTTGAGTGATGAATGTGGGGGAGGAGGAGAAGGAAAAGGAGAAGGACAAGGAGGAGGTAAAGGAGGAGGAAGGCTTCTATTGAAAAAAGACAGATAAGTGGAGTTTAAATGTCACATCCTCTCATGGCAGTGCCCTGTGTCCTCCCGCTGTGACCTCCTCCCCCCCTGATCCCTGGCTTTGTCTGGAGGGGAAGTGGAGACATCTCAGTGCTGATGTCACACAGTCACAGGTCTGCGACTTCTGGGACTCTGTCTAATAAAACCACCCAGAACAGCCTCAGCAAATGTCCTCTGGACAACATGAGGTGAGAATTGACACTGAACACCATTTCTAGAGCCACTTGTGCCGTGAAGCTGAAGAGCTCTTCTGTTCTATCTCCTGCTTTGAAGAGCTCTCGGTGTGACACAAGGGTTCAGGTCAAGCATTCTCACTTCCACCAGTTCCACCCACTCCTGAAAACACATTTCTAGGAGGAGAGGATCTGTGCTCTTCCCTGTCACATCTTTAGGCAGCTTTTCATTCCCTTGTTCTTGTTTGCCTCATTTCTAGCAGGTTAAGGAACAGCTCAGAAGATGCACAAAAAGGCCCAAACCCTGTCATTATTTACACATCTCCACTCCCCAAAACCATTCCAAGCACTTAAAAAAATGTGTGTGAGACCAAGGTGCTTTCAAAATAATAATAAAAAAAAGAAACTATGAATTTTTTCAGAAATATAAATAAATAGCAAACGACTTCTATGTCCTTTTTATTTGCTCCCTGGCTCTGCAGAATGTAAAGGTTATGTTTTCCAAATTTTCCCTGCTGCTGTAAAGATCAAACAGTCAAAAGGCAAGGAAGGCTGAGCCCCTCATTTCATGTCATGACTTCAGGAGCTGGGCCCTTTGGAAAAGCAATAAACATCCCAGGCCTGATGCTCTAGAGTATTGGTGAGATTTGTGAGTAAGAACAGAGTTTTATGGACCTTGAGTGTCCTTAGGATCCTTCAGGGGGGACTTTTGGTTATCCTAAATATAACTTGCTTCTTTTCCAAAGTCCTTTCTCACCTGGCTTGTGCTAAAAGCTGTGCACAGGATTGTGAGCTCTTCCACACTGACAACAGAGATTTCTCTTTCTGCTTTCCATGGCTGTACCTGGACCCATGGGATGCTCCCTTGGCTCATTGTCCCTCTCTGTGTATCTCACAGCCTGAGCAGCCTCTCTGAGACGTCAGGGCAATTTCTTTTCCCTTTTTTCCTGCCACAGGCCAAGCAAACGGAAGAAGGGCCCTGGCCCCAGGGGATCCTGCTCTTGAGATCGTTCCAGCGGGAGCAGATGGTGATGGCACATGAGCATTTCAGGCATCACTACCACTGTGGATGGGCTCACCTTAAGGAAACAGAAAAACCCATTTGTCCTACTATTCAAATCATGTCTTTATCCTTTGGCTGATACAACTCAGCCTCATCTGTGCACGCAGCCAGGTCGCTGAATTCAGCTCCCTGCAAGGGGAAGGGGAGCGGGAAGGATCCCGAGCACCTCCCTGTTACTACGGAAACACAGCAGCCCTGCTCGGTACCACGCTGGTGACTGCAGCAGTACTTTTCTCTAATGGTCCCACTCAATCCTGCCTGGGAAAGAGCTTGAGCCAAGGGAAGGAATGCAAACAGCCCCCCCTCAGCCGAGGGGGAAGCTCTCCCTGCTGCCCACAGCCACCCCGACAGCCACCCCAACCTTTTATTAACTGTCGAGCCATTCCCTTTGCCTGTCGCTCTGTTTTATTTCCATTACCTTTCAGCAGGGAAAGATTTAGGATCCATCTCCCTGTTTAGCAACATCCATTTGTAACAGCGGGATCGCTGGGGAGCAGTCAATAAGTGCTACACTGGTCCATCCCTGGAAACTGTGCAGCAGTTAGTGCAGAATATGAAATATATATGGCTGCCTTCACCTAATCTAAAACTGTATCAAATGGCTCTTAACCTTGCCCGAATGAATTCAATTTGGCTACTGGATGCGGATCCAATCCTTGGGCTAGAACAGAAAAATCACTTACTAAAGCGATGCTCCCGAGAGACGAGCTTCTGAAAGAAAACTCGGAAAGATTTCCAGTTCGCTAGTCCTGTGATAGTTCACGCAAGACAAATCTGGAATGATGAGGTCTTTTCGTCAAACACAAGCAAACCCCAGGAAACACGGGAATAGCATTACAAGTGCATTGGAGGGGGAATTGTTAGGGAAGCTCAGGGGAACGCAGAAGAATACAAGGATGGGCAGAAGATGGAGATGTGAATCAGAGGATCTTTGTGTATTTCTGGGAGTCTCATAAGAGAAAGGGTCTGTAAAGAGAAGCAGAGAGTGCTCAAAGCAAGGGGAGCAAAAACATCTATCCCTGCCCTCTGGCAGTGGGAAGCCATTCCCCCTTGTCCTGTCACTCCAGACCCTTGTCCCAAGTCCCTCTCCAGCTCTCCTGGAGCCCCTTTAGGCCCTGGCAGGGGCTCTAAGGTCTCTCCAGTGCATTTTCTCCAGGTGAACACCCCCAGCTCTCCCAGCCTGGCTCCAGAGCAGAGGGGCTCTGGCTCTGGAGCAGTTCCGTGGCCTCTCTGGACTCACTCGAACAGATCTGTGTCCTTCCTGCACTGGGACCTCCAAGCTGGATAGAGTATTCCAGCTGACGTCTCACGAGAGTGGAGCAGAGGGGCAGAATCTGCACTCCCAAGTTCCTGGCCACACTTGCCCATTCCTGGGCTTTATCCCTGGAGTACAGATGACTGTGGGGAAACCAAGCTGTTCTCACAGACAAGGCTGCCTCATGCTCGGGGAGACGCTCTTCTCTGCAGCATCGCTGTGCCCCAGGAAGGCAGCCCGTGGCCGCCAGGCGCCAGGCAGGGGGATGATTTCCCCTGGCTCGGGAAGCGCCGCGCTCCCGGCCCCGCGCTATTGACTCCCGCTGCAGTTAATTGAATTGTCTTGTACTACACTTTGTTTGAGCCGATGAGTGATGGCTCTCACTCGAGCATTCAGCTCCCGGTGAAATAAGGACAGAGACACGTCCTCGGTGCCAAACCCCCCCGGCCACCAACACCGCGCCCAAAAGCTGCTCCCCCCGAGGAGCCTTTGCGCTGGGAGCCGATCCGGCTCTGAGCCCTTTCCGCGCTGAGCATCAAAGGACGATGCTTTGGGGGGAAATCGGGATGGCTGCCCCAGAGATGCAATAGGACTGAGGAGGAAACATGCGAGAAGGTGCTGCACAAGCCACGACCAGCCGAGTGGGGAAGGGGGAAGGATGTGAGGAGAAGGGAGGCGAGCAAGGCGAGCTCAACAACTTCATCTGGAGCCGGAGGCCGCCGGGCCCCTTGGCGCAGCTGGGCTGCGGCGCACGCCGTGGCTAACGAGGCATCCGCTCGGGCTGACAGGCGGCATCTGCTGCCGCTCCCTCCTCCTGCCGAGCTGCCGGCAGCCGGGCTCGGCCTCCCACGCAGCCAGGTGTGCCCACCTGCGCTGCTCCCGCAGCCCCGGGGCCAGGCAGGCGTGCCCGAGGCAGGGACAGCTCTGCGAGGGAGGGGAGCATCCAGGGATGCCTGCAAATGGAGACGCCTCTCTGCAGGGAGGGAGCAGGAACCTTTGCTCCAAAGCATACCCGTGCTCCCCTCTAATTGCTGGTATTAAGCCATAAAATTTTATGTTTGCCGTCTCTCCTTTTATGTCTGACTCCCTGTTTACAATCACTTAGGCCAAGCTGCTAGGCCTGGCATTAAAATATCCTGTTCAATTACTGTGGGAGCCCAGGGCAGCAGGGGCAGTAGGAGCAGAGTTGTGGGATGCACTTCCAGCCAGGAAATGGGAAACAGCTGACCAGGGCTGGCTTTAACGGAGGTGGAACTTGGCAGCTCAGCCAGAGATGGCTCAAAAACAAAGCCCCAAACTGGAACAATGTGGAGATGAGGAGAAAATCTGGATTTGGATTCAGCCTCTCTCTAAACTAGAAGTGTTTGGGATGGGAGGGTTTTATTTTCCTTGGGAAATGGGCAAGTTTAGAAGCAGAGGAGTCTTTTGGCTTTGCTTGGGGGCTCTGTGGTGCAGGCCAACAAGGAGCAGGGAGGTCTGGCCAACAAACAGAGGTTTGCCATGATTTTTTAAGCAAGAGCATCTATCGAGGCTGCTGGAAACCTCTGGCCTCTTCTGAGTTGCAGGTGCCTCTTGCCCAGGGCAGATGAATTATCAAGGGTTCTCCTCTCAAGATGAAATCTAAATCAGTCTTGATCACTATTGGTCATCAAAGACCCCACATGGCTTTTCTAATCACGGAAGAGGAAATCCACTCTCTCAATCAAATCCTGGTTAATTAGATTCCCAGTTGAAACTCGATAGTTTCACCGTACTCATTTCCTGGCCTGTTTGGCTGCACTGCTGTACCACGTGGGAAACATATGGGAAACCTTTCCAAAGATGTGGGTCTGTGCACATGATAGCTGTGAGATCCATCTGTGAAGCTCCCGAAGCACTGAGAGATCCATCACAAGCGAGTGTGGAATGGGATACGTAAATCCAAAGGCAGTTTAAGCAACCTACCTGCATGGCAGCGATCCTGCTTTGGTTTTGCCATCTTTAAGGGAGAAATATGTGTTTCAGGGAGACAGGAGCTCATCAATAAAAGTAACAGAGGGAGCAGTGCTGAGGTAACTGGGGCAGGCAAGCGGTCGGTTTAAAGCCCAACCTGATTTCCATATGGGTAACACAAGGCACCTGGGTTTTGCTCCATGCTCTGCTACAGAGCCTCTTGACCTTTGACAAGGAGCTGTTTTCCTTGCTCTGCCACATAAAAACTAGGCACAACCTCACACTGTCGACATTCAGTTGCTCAGTGATGATCAAGCCCTTTCATGGGCACCAAGAGGGGCCAAAAGGGCATTTTGGCACCCCCTGAGCTCTCCTCAGCTAGGCAATCCTTGTTGAGTGCAGAGCAATGAGCTCCACCTCTCACAAATGAAATGAATGCAGTGTCCATGCAGAACAGAGGGAAAAATGGGTCTTTTGCATGTCCAGCCCATCCTCATGACCAGCTTTGCTGCACAGAGACCTTCAGCCCCCCTCAGTCACCTCCAGCATCGGAGGTGAGGCCCTACATAGAAGCTGACAGAACACACGGCCAGGCAGGGGATGAAGCCTGGGTTTTGCTGCATTTTAATCCAGCCCAACTCTTCCTCTTTGCCAGGATCCCAACAGCATCTCCTCTTTGCCCAGGACCCATCTGGCTGCTGTCCTTCCGCCCCACTGCAGCCACATCCCCCTGCTCCTTCTTGGCTCCGCACCAACTGCTGCTAACGGAGCTCATGACTCTCAGAAACTGGGACTCAGCCGGGAGTGTCTTAAATCTGAGGCCCTCCCTGGATATTTCCATATTTCGTCAGTTTAATGCATTGTATTTAATGTTCTCAATTTGGAAGCCAGCAGGCAGCGCAATTTTCAGGTGCACACAATGTGAATAATGAAAGTCTCTGAGTCCCCAGTTCTCAATCCACCTGAGTCCCTGGAACTGGATTAGAGGAGGGAGAGAGGAGGACTGGCCAAATGAAGCTCAGCAGCTGAGGGATAAGGGACAGAAATGAGTCGAGGGATGATGGATGGATTTTGGATGTCCCAGCCAAACTGCAGGACATGCTGTAGCGAGCTCACGCTGGGCACACCATCTCCAGGAGACATTTAACTGGCCTTAATAATGTCAGTGTCTCTTAATGAAAATAGTCTGTTCCACTTAATAAGTACAGTGCAGGCTCGAGCCATTAATCCACTGAACCTGGGGTTTTCCAGCATGGGAAGTTTGTTAGTGCCACTGCAGCCTGGAGCTAAACCAGGAGATGGGCAGAGGAGAGCGTCCTTTCCCTCATCCATTTCCAGATTAATCCCAGCCTCTACAGAGCCGTTGCAAAGCCCACCAGCAGCGTGGTTGCTTGTGTTTCTGATGTGTTTTCCCACTGGGAGCCCTGCTGAGGCAGTAGGACACAGTTGGCATCGGTGAGGCACCAGAGGTGGAAAGCCCTGCACTGGGTGTGCTGCCTCGTTCACGTCCCATTAACTTTCAGCCTGCTCTCAGGGTGAAAGCAAAGCCACTTCCCTTGGTTACCTCACCCTACGAACAATGAAGATTAATTTCAGGCAGGTGTTAAACCCACAGAGACTGTTAACTCCATTCAGTGGAGTGGAATAAACAGCTCAAGGCACATTATCGGCACGGGAACGTCATCCTCTGGTCCTCTGGGGACAGGGCAAGAAGCAGAGGAATACACTCCCCCTGGGAATACGTGGGCTGAAGCAAGAGAGAAATTCTGGGATGCAGAATTAGCCGATGATAAGGGACCTGCAGCTGATGGAAGAGGAGTTCTATGGGAAACAGGCCCCCCAGCACAAAAGGCTCTCAGCCCATAATTGGGGCTGCCAGGCTCCAACTTAATAATGCCAGTTAACAACAATATTAATAATGAATCCACTCATGCAGGATTTGCCTGCACTGTGCCATCGGGGTCCTTCAGAAAGCAGCACCGAAGGGAAATTGAAACTACTGAGCAAAGTGATAGTCTAACCTCCCTCGTAACTCGCTCGGTTATCATGATGTAACTTAAAATCTGCTTTAGCAATTACATTCCTCACAAGATCTGAAGTGGTGGAAAGGAGAATTATAATGATAATATTAATATACAGCCTCTTCCTAGCGAGAGCAAGTCATTAGGCAGCACACAGGGAAGATGCACAGGCAGAAACAGATGGGAAAAGCGCTACATCAAGAGTTTAAAGGCAGGCTTACAAAGGGGAAAAAAAGCTGCAAATTCTAAGTGGATTATGGAAGGCAGACTGCAAAGGGAAAGCGAGAATTGCTCTGTGCCGTGCCGGAAAAGGCTGTTCACACACGGCGTGTGAGAGGGGGATGGATGGCGGGAAGATGAGCACCGGTGGCAGAATAAGTATTCTGGGGATGTGCTTTGCTCCCTGTAATTCCAGGTGCTGAATAGGTTTTTGTCTCACGAGTTTGACCAGGCTGTTTCTCCTCAGCACAGACAGATCAGTACCTCTGCCAGGTGACACATCCTGCCTGTGACAGATGGGCAGCAAAATTTAAGTGGGATAAATCTCAGCCTGGTAGCAAAGTGCACCAGGTTTGATGGGGAGAGTCTAAAATCAGTGTTGTCAAACCCACAGTGCTCTGTGAGGTATTTTCATCCAGGAGCAGCAAAAAGCAGGAAATCAGGACTTTAAAAACACACAGGGTTTATCTCTCCTTCCCCCTAAAGTTTGGGCATGTTTTTCCACTGCCTTATGGCTATCAGCCCTTAGGTGAGTTCATTAAACACAACATTGTCCCCACTTTTGTCTTCACCCAGCCCTTTGCACCTCTGCCTGCTGAAGAGAAGGAGCCCAGGGAGTTGCTGGGTGGCTTTTCCTCCTGTTCCTGGCTAGAAGGAGCCTTGATTTCCACACACAAACACACACACACACACACTCACACACACTCACACACACACACTCACACTTACACACACACTCACACTTACACACACACACAGAGACACACATACACTCACACTCACACTCACACACAGACACAGACACAGACACAAACACAAACTCACACACACACACAGAGCAGCAGCAGCAAACTGGCAGCATCGGGTTGTCCCCAGTGTTTGTGACGCTCCCCCGAGCCCGCAGCAAAGGGACGCGACTCATCCCCTGCCCTTGGGCTTTCAGAATTTGATCAGGGAGATCAAACAATGAAAATAAACTCTGTGACCCCCAGTAGTTTCCCTGGAATGAGGGGGGACAGCCCTACAGCCCACCTGGGGTGACCCCTCACCTGCTGGGCTGTCAGATGCCAGTTGGAGCTTCCCAGACCTGGGAACTGCCCAGGCTCCCCAGGGAATGGGCACGGCCCGAGGCTGCCAGAGCTCCAGGAGTGTTTGGACACTGCTCCAAGGATGCCCAGGGTGGGATTTTAAGAATATCCTGTGCAGAGCCAGGAGCTGGACTGGATGATCCCAATGGGACCCTTCCAGCTTAGGATATTGCATGATCTGTGATTGCTTCTCTACATGCCAGTGCATGTGATATTAATGATTTTGGGGCTCCATCCCAGCCCCCCCCCTCCCTGGCTGTCCTCAAGAAGCTGCAAGCCCAGCAGTTTCCTCAGCTGCTTATCAGAGCTTGGGGTTACCCCGAGCCCAGCTGGGGACACTTCAGCAAAGCACACCAAGAGCAATTGGCACAATTTTTCTCATTCTTTCACTGCTCACCGAAGCAGCAGAGATCCATCACACACAGTATTCCTCCAGAACCTGCAGCCTGCACCTGGCTAACGAGACACATTGAGGCACTCCCTGCTCAGCATCCCTGGGAACTCCACGGCTCAAGGGTGACACAAACCCCTCAAACCACCCTGACTCCTCAGCAGAGAGCGGGACCACACGGGACAATTTGGGAAGAGGATGAAACCCCTGCCATCAGGAGAGCTCACCAAGAATTCCAGTGGCTTTGGAGGAGGAGAAGTGCCCAGCAGGAGGTGGTGAGGGATATTCTGTGGTGGGAGTGAGAGGACAGAGGCCTCTTCTGCCACACTGTCTTAATATTTCAGCCTGCTCTGCCATCAGCCAATTGAAATGCAATTATCTCCCAAACACTCAGCTGTACATTACTCCCTTATTGTTATCTTACTGGATTTTTTCTGCTGTTCTGTGCCAGATAACCTTAATTTTTCCCCATTTGTTCCAGCATATAACTATTTGTTTGAAATCATTGCCTATTAGATAGACAGATCCTGCAAAGAAGCTAGCATTTTCCCCCCATAATGCAATCCCAAAAACTTCTAATAGTTTATTTGATCAAATAATCATTGCTATATCAAAGCAAAACTATTTTATCTTCAAAACTATGCATTTATTAAAATGTAAAGTAGTCTGATCATATTGGGAGCGAAAAATAAAAATAATATTATGGTCCTTTTCAGGAAAATATTGCATATTTATTTTGGATGGCTTCCCTGCAATTTTAATTTAGGCCTTTATGTATTTATTTCCCCTGCCAGCCAACTGGGGAGTAAACCTAGAAGGTTTGATGTTCAGTTTTTTTTATAGAACAATGTTCAGATTTTATTTTTAAGAGTAGTTTTTGACTTAGGGCAGAGACCCTTTTTTTGCAGACTAAGATCCATGCAGGAAACAGCATGTCCTGCTGCTGGAAATGGAGGGGCTGGCACTGAGAGGGTCAAGCTGCTTGGAGAAATAAGGAAACTGGAAATTCAGGCAATGGACAGACTCCTGCTGGGAGCTGGGCTCTGGGAGCAGCTCTGTGTCAGATGAGAAGCCCATTTGAAGGGGCTTTACAAGCTCAGAGCATCCATCTCTGGCTCCAAGGAGAAAGAGCTCCATTTCCCAGCCCAAGTTTTCAAATAAAACCATGATTTATGTCCCCACCTCATGGGACCAGCTTAAAAAAGAAAAAAAAAAGAATCACAGGCATTTATAAAACAAGTAAATTTTAGTGGTTTCTTTCTATTTCCCCTCTGAGCTTCGAGCTTTTAAGGGGTTGTATTTTAAAACCTTCTCTCTGCAACTGCATGAGACTAGAACTTTTTAGGATGCTGCTTACCCCTCTTATTTACACAGCTCCAGAGATTTTCAGACATGGGCACAAACAGGGTGGTGGGGCTTTTCCTGATGGGGAAAGGAGGATCCACTGATGGGAAGATGCAGCTTGACCCCATCCCTCTCCTGTAGGTGTGACCCTTGGGACAGATGGGCACGGCGGCACAAATGCCTCATTTTACAGATGTGGCACAAGTGGGGTTACATGGAGAAGCCCAGAGAGTCCCTGCTCCCATCTCCAAGGCCACCCCTGGTCCCAGCACCCAGCAAGATTAACAGCTGCTTGCAGCAGGATTAATATTTAAGGTGGATGCCAAAACCATAAGGCCTGGCATTCAGAAATCTCCCTTTGTTATGCCACTTCCAGGCAAACAAGCTCTTTTTAACAGCACAATCTCCCCACCAAATGTGTGCCAGCTCTCTTTGGAGAGTGGACATTCTCTGCTGGAGCAGTTCTGGGGCAGGACAGAGGGGTGCCTGTCCCCAAACTGGCCAAGCAGCAAGGGCTGCTCCAGCTCAGCTGAACAGGAAGGGGAATTGAGGTGTGGAGATGCTCGAAGATTTTGTAATCCCACTTTAGCCTGACACAAATTTCCCTGGGGCCACATCAGAGCTGGGTCTGCTGCACACATATGTTGGGTCTTAAATTCAGCCTTCCCCCGCCGTGCCCTCGGCAAAGCCCTGGCACGGCTGGGTATGTGTAGCTCCACGCTTCATAATAAATCAAAAGGGATGTTTGTAGCAAAAAGCTGCTTGCTTTACACCAAATGTCATTTTTGGGGTTGTCCTGTGCCAGGCCAGAAGTTGAACTTGATGATGCTTGTGGGTCCCTTCCAGCTCAGGAGATTCCATGATTCTGTGAAGGAACCCCCCGTTTGCTTTACAGTGGGACGTGGGGTGACCTCCTGGCTGATTTACCAACCTCCACTGCGTGGGTTCCCCCCTTGCAACTCCCATTTGTGCTGGTGGAGCTGGTGTGCATGTCCTGGGAGCACTGATGGATCCAGGAGGATTAAATCCATGCACAGCACAGGGATCAGCTTTCTGAGTGACACTGGTTGAGTCAGAGGGGTGAACCAGTGGCTGGTTTCCTGATGAACAGCCCTCTGAGTTTCTCACCATGATGCTCCATCACAGTTTTTCTGCATTATTAAATTGCTCAGGAAATGTGGTGGTGGGGCTTTGATCCCAGCTCTCCTGGCAAAGCCCTGAGTGCTGATGGGATTTAAAGACTCCAGCATGAAGGTTTACCCCCTAAAGGCACTGGTCCTGCTGGAAGGGATGTGACATTTTCAAAGGCAAAAGCCCCAGCCCGTGTATCCCTGGTGCCTCGGGGTGATGTCCCCTCTACCAGGGAAGGGGTCACATCAGGCCCCATGGACTCATGAGACCATGAATGAGGAGTTTAGAATCACAGCATTAACAAAGCTGGAAAAGACCTCCAAGATCAAGTCCAACCCTTGACCAAACATCACCAAGCCACTGAACCACAAGGCCAAGTGCCACGTTGCCATCATTCTGTTTTGGATGGGAAAAGCACAGCTCCCCATGCAGCCTCTGCCTGTGCTGTCTGCTGCCATGGACAGGCAGTTTTTGCTCAGGATTGGCACCAGCTGGGCTAGTACTGATGATGGGGCAGGCTCAGGCTGCAGGCACCTTCTTCCCCACCTCCTTAAAAATGAAACTGAGAGCTGGGTTTCATTCAGCTGCCCGGAGGTGCTTGCGAAAAAAGGAGAGGATATTAAATTAAAGTCTTTTCATTTTCATATAATGCACCATAACTTGGGGGGTGGAAGAACAGAGACTCTTTAGATTCCAGCTATTTAACTGGTAAAGAAAAAGCCATACAAAATGTGCTTCTATTTCCTAAAACACCCATATAATATCTTCAATTAGGGTCCAAGCACAGGAAAGATCATTATTAAAAATGAGACCCTCCAGGAGTTTCCCAAAGTGTTTGCTTTTTGCTGTGGTGGGGAAGATTGCTTGGAATAATATAATTCTGTGTGTTCAAAGACTCAAGAGTACGCTGAGTGGGGAACAGGAGAAAAACCCAGCTAATGGTAAATGATCTCTTAAAAGCAAGGGAGAGGTTGGAAAAGTGGATCCATGCAGAAAATAATACACTATTATTTAAAAAAGTGAATTGCTGAAATGACACTCTTCCCTGATTCTGTCTCCAGAAAAACCATCTTGACTGAATCCTTAATGTACAAGGAGTTGGGATTATTTTTTTTAGTGACAGTGTAAAACCTGCAGAAATATCTTAGTTATTTACCAAGTGATTAAACCCCAGTCATTTATTACAGTTTTACTAGAACATTGTTTTCCTGGTTCTTCCAGGGTTTATTGCTTCCAATATAACACTCCTCCCCCTTTAATAATCCCCATTGCTTTGCCTCTATTGCCTTATATTTTTAGATTTCTTTTAGTGTTTTGCATAAAATTCCAACTCTAATGGGCTTTATAAAATGAGATGTATTGTCATGGATCCAAGCCCTTATGAAGATAATTATCTTGTCCATTTGTGTTTTCATTATGTTGCGAAATACTTTTTCTCTCTCCCCCAAACATTTTATTTCCCATCCCAAAACACAAGAGTCCTTTATTTTTTAATTTTCAATCCACTGGCAATGGAAGAAGGAAATCCAAGCAACAGCCATCCTGGTTTTGGCTGATGGAAATTCGTCCCTGAATCCTGGAGTAGAGAGAAGGGGAATGATGATGTTTGTAGAATGTGAATGACACCATGGTGGGGCACAGGACAAGGTGAGAAGGAGGATGGTGGAGAGAGGTGACACAGAGCCAGGTGTGCTCCAAAGTAGAATAGGGAGCCAAAATACTCCAGTAGGTGATGGGAACACCAGAAGGTGGAAGCAGCTCAGGAGGGAAATACAGAAAGGACACATCAGGTCCAAAGCACCAAACACCCCCTTGTATTTTTGGAAGGAATCCAAGTAATCAGGGAAATCCAAGGTCAACAACGGGGACGTGGAGCCCAGAGGTGCCTGTGGCACCCAGAGTGGGGCACTGAGCTAAGGATTCAGGGCAAAGGATAGGACAGGCTCTCAAGGAGAAACTTCCCCCTTAGAGCTTCCAAATGTGGCTCCAACACACGATTTAACCACTGATTGCACTGGGAAAGCATCTCCAAACTGCCTGAGGCTGTGTTTTCCACTAGGATCATTAACTCCATGAGACAGAGCCTGTGTTTCCTTGTGGATATGCACAGATCCTGACCCAGTCGTGGCACTGGTGTCTTCTGGGGTCTTTGCTTCCATGTAAACACGGATTATCATCTGAGAGCTGAGTACACTTTCCAGGGGCCTCATGGCTCTGGAGAGCCAACACCAGGCACAGGAAGACAAGGTAAGGGTGCACTGTGGAGAGAGTCCTCCTGCCAAGGCTTCACTGACGACTCTTTTGGAAAATCTTTTGCCTTTTCCCTGAGGCCTGTGGTACGGAAATGGGAATATGAGCCATTTGCTCAAGAAAAGCTCCCCTGGAGCTGGGGAGAGCAATCACAACTGGTGCGTGGGGGGAGGTGGCTCTGCCCTTGTATGGAGTTAGGCTGGGTGTATATTTCCACATTCCCATAAAATTGGGGTTATTATTTCCACTTGAGATACATCCAGAGCTCCTTGTAGAGCAATGACAATTATAGAGCAACAACGATGTGCGAGCTGCGCCATTCACCTGCCTAACAGGGCCCATGAGCACAGTCCAGAGCTACTGGGAAATAACTTCCATTGATCCAGCAGCATTGCACTATCAGGAGCCATGGAGACAAAGATTGCATCAGGACCAGACCCAGGGTGTCACAGCTGCACCGAGGAAGAGCCAGATCCTTTCCTGGCTTATGTGGGTGTGGTTATGCAAAAAATAAACACACTTGAAACAACTTGGCTTGAAATATGGAAAATGTCGCTCAAGTCCAGGGCTAAGGCAATGGCTTTCCCCAAAGATCAGCTGCTACAGATATTACTCCAGTCACCCTTGGAGCTTTGCTGGTCCCATTAATCTGGATGAGGTTGTGAGTAATGAGGTGACCCACTCCAAACACATAGCACGGTGGCCCTTGCAGGCTTCACACCCCAGCCCTGTAGGACATTCATGGCTGGGGTTCCTGGCATCCTCCCTGCCTTGAGGGACATGACCCCAACATCCCAACAGGACATTGGGGTCATTCTGCACAGGATAGGGCAGAGAGGGATAGGGAAGAGGGCAGGAGCTGTGAGTAGGTGCATTATTGGAGCTATAACCCAGGTTTTCTCCCTGGGCACTGCCAGGTCAGTCAGGCTCCACCTCAACACAAGGGAGAGGATCCAAGGACAGCCAGAATCACTGCCTATGTGAAGGCAGAGGATGGGAGTGGCTTTAAGTCAAACTCGTCCACCCCAACAGACCCTGGACCTAAATGAGGTACCCACATCTGAGTGATGGCACAATCCCTTATCAGCTGGTGCCCTGGCTTTGCCCTTCTTTCAGGAAAGACAGAAAGCAGAACCTGCTGGCTGAGTTTGCTCCCAGGCAGCGACGGTCCCTCTGGACCAGCTCAAGGCCAACAGGCCCAGACCCTGAACACACCAGGCCCTCTCTGGAGTGAGCGGGGTCCCTGTGCTGGCACGGCCACCTCGCTGTCAGTGCTGCTTGCCTTTAATTAAAGGTGGCATCGCAGCCCCCGCTCCCCGTGGTGAGTGACGCTGCCAGTTGTGCTGTGCTTTAGGAGTGTCACATCGAGGAACATCACATCCTAATTAACGCATCTTGTCAGGGCCGGCAGTTGCTGCGGAGCACGCTCCCAGCAGCTGTCACTGGGACCCAGCCGAGGGACTGGGCCACCTGGCTAGGTGGCAATTCATTGTAGTGAAGGTTTTATTTAAGGAGAAAAGATCCTAAATTCGGGATCGTAAGGGGATGGTGGCTTTGACCCTGGTGGCAAGCTGGGCTTTTCATCTGAGGGCTGGTTGGAAAGAAGGAAGCAAGTTTTCCCATCTCATCCTCATCTTGTAATAGGACAAAAGCAGCATCCAGCATTCATTCATTCCTTGAAAACAGAAATGAGTTCAGGTTCCCCAGTGACCCTGCACAAGGGATGCAGAAAGTGTCTCCAGGATGGACAGTCTTGCTCAAGTCACTTGCCACACTGGATGCTCTGAGTTTTCGGTCCCCAGCATCAGGCATGAAAGGGAAATGGATTTGACACATCCAGGGACTGAACTTGTGCACCCTGGCTGCTGCTGCTCTGCTAATGATTAGGCAAGACAGCTTGGCACGGGCGAGTGCCAGGCCCAGGTGTCCCGGCCTCTCGGCTCTTCCCAGGATTAAACATTTAACACTGCTGCAGACCAGGCTTGGACACAGCCTGGCTGTGACCCCAGCTCGAGCTGCCACGTCCTCCTTCCCAGCCCTGCACCACAGCCAGAGGCCTGAAAACGCACCAACAAGGGGGATATACAGGAAATGAGGGATTTTATAAGGGTTTCTTTACCCACATTATAGGCTTTCTTTTAATTCTGGATCCTAAAGTGCATCTGGTCTCCCTGGGGTGAAGACAGTGCTCTTCAGTAGCCCAATTTGGAAGGAATCATTAGTGCTTTAATTGAAAAGAAGGCACAGACCAGTGGCTGTGAAAGGTCCTGTGGCACTTTGGACAAAAAGAGGGTTTGGGGACCATGGCACTGGCCAAACCCCACTCTGATGCAGCTTGCAGGGATCAGGCATGGAACTCCCTTCAATTCCAGGAGCACAGATAGGGATATTCATGGCAAGATGCTCAGCAAAAACACTGCAGACCTAAAGTTCCTCTGGAGATATTCCTGCTGCATCAGACAAGGTGTGGTGGGTTGCAGGCCCTGACAGGCCCTCCTGAGCCCCCAGCAGCCAAATTAGCTCTTTCCAACACACATGGATCTAAGGATCACTCCCCTGGCTTCTCTTTCCTGCCTCCTACAAGGTCATGAGCAGCCTCACGGAGATGACCTGGCTGGAGCTGGCCATTAGCCAGCCTGGCAGTGAGACCAATGGAAGAAAATCCTCTGAGACAACAATTTCTGCTCCTTCCCTCTGCTCCTGGCCCATCCATACCCCATCAGCAATCCAACCCGCAGATAAAATGGGTTTTTCCAAGCAAACGCACATCTCAAGTCAGTGGAATTTGTACAACTTTGATAATGAGCATTTAAAGGGTAAAGCCTAATGAAGGGATCCGGAAACAAGATGCAAACGAAGGCAGGATGCAGCTTTTTAATTAAAACTCTGTGTCTTTTTTATCTCTTTCCCTCTCCCTCACTCTTCCCCCTGCTGACGGAGGGGATTTCTCCATCTGAGGCCCGTTGCTGTACAAAAAGCTCAGCTTTAATATTCTCTTTGATTAAATGAGATTTTTTTCTTCCTCCTCTTCTGGTGGTGCTGCCATCGTGCTCTTGGTGAGGATTTAAAGGAAGAAGGGCCCTGCCAGGAATCAGGCAGTACCTGCAGAGAGGGGAGAAGACACGGATCCAGCCGTGCTCCAGAGGGGATCAAAGCACTGGGGTGGCCACGTGTCACAAAGGCCCAATTGCTGCCTTTTCCCACGATGTGTCTCTGCAGCACCTTCCCCTAACACTGACCAAAATATGCTGGTACAAAGGGTTAAGCAGCAACAAAGAGGGAGAAGATCAGGCCCATTTGAGGGGATGATGAGACACTCTAATTTGATTGATTTTCAGTGAATTCATGGCACTTCTCATTTGCAATTCTCCTCCTTTTAATTAGTTGATGCTTGTAGCTATCATATTTGATTCTCATTACTTAATTAAATAGGGTCCTGCACCTTTAGGCAGTGCTGGGAGGTAGTGGAAGGAACCAGATGGAGGGAGGGTTGGACAATAACAGGAGCATCCTCCAGTGTTGCTGTGAAAGCAACATGGACCTCGGCATTGTCTTGGATAGCCCAAGCTCCTTCCCTGGCTGCATCTTGCTTGGCAATAAAATATCCACAGACTAAAAGGTAACAGAGCCTGAGCTCTCCTTTCAGCCCCTGGAGAGTTCCCATCAGCTCCAGGTGATCTGTGTTGAGGAGCTGCTTGAGAATTGTACCAGCACCAGTGGGATTTAGATCACAACTGGGTGGGCAAAGATGTCTTTGCCACTCTGATGCTCAGCTAAAGAAGCTGTTCTGGTCCCCAAACCACTGCAGCAGTTTATCTTTGCAGGAAAAGCTAAAAAAATAAAAAAGACTGCAATTTAAAATCCACCAAAAAAAAAAAAAAAAAAAAATCCAGCAAACTGCCTGTGAACCATACTGTTAATTGGTGCCACAGTGAAATCCAGACCTCTGGAACGCTGACAGTATTTGGCTGAGTGGCTTGTGACAGGGATGGTGCTGGCACTGGGGCCTTGTTTTGTCTCCTTGGTGGGAGGTAACTGGGACAGATGTGCTGGCAGTCCCACCAGTTGTATTTCTCCTTCTCGGCTGTCATTTCCCTGCCCTGTGCTCCTCTGATTTATCCATCCAGCTTCTGGCATGTTTGTGCCTGTGTTTTTACACCACCCCAGCCAAAATGTGCAGCCTGTATAAAGGGTTTACCTCTGATGCAGCAGGTCTGATTTTGGGGTGCTTGCACTCTAGAGAAACTCACAGGAATGGTGCTTCAGAGATTAACTGCTCCAAAGTCACATGCAAGTGCCCCAGTCCTACAGATCTGCTGCTCTTTATTGGCACATCCTGGAAACACTCCTCAAAATAGTCCAGACCAGCACAGCCAGGCATCTGGGCAGCTTTAGCCCATGTCCATGGTTGTGTTGGCCCCTAATGCATCCTCTCACTTCAATTCCAGACTATTTGCACCAACAAAATTATTAAGAGTTATCCATGTTCCCACATTCCATGGATTTGGGGTGCTGATGGTGCTCAGATGAAGCACCAACTTGAGGAACACCCCTCAAATTACAGCTCCTTTGATTTGTGATAAAAGCAAATGTTGTGATAATGACATCCTGGCTTGATGAGGATTTCTGTGGGTCTTGGTTAATTGTCTCAAAAGCACTTTGAGATCTGGGGATTAATGGGTGACTGAAGCACATTGAGTTATTACTATTATTATTATTATTATTATTATTATTATTATTATTATTATTATTATTATTATTATTATTATTAATAATAATAATAATAATAATAATAATAATAATAATAATAATAATAATAATAATAATAATAATAATAATAATAATAATTTCCATTTGAACCTTCCCTTTTAGAGCATAATATATTCCATCAATTATAGGAGAGCAGCCCAGGGCTGAATAGGACCCCGATAATGAAGGACTCTTTCATTTCCCCCACACATGCACAGACCAGTTCAGAAGCTGGGAAATGAAGGTCTCCCCCCTCCACTGATGGCATTTGAGAATTCTTTTAACAGAATAATTTTATGGTTCTTGACTCAGGAAGTCAGTTTGAACTTTGGTTTTAGAGATAAAAGGACTGACAAAGCATCCCCACAGGACGCCCGGACTCGTTTGCATTCATAAATGTGGAGCCAGAACCAGAGCCCTCTTCCACACGCCAGGAATTACCTTCACTCAAAGGTTTTTCTGTATTCACTTATCATCTAATGAGCAGTGCAAGAAACTTCATTTTAAGGAGGAGAGAAGGGGAAGGAGGATTAAAAAAAATCCTCTCTTGGTGGATGCTTTTAAATGGAATTCGATTTCTGTGGCTTTTTCATATCCTGCCAGTGAGGAAGACAAAGCAAAAGAACGAAGAGTTAAGAGATGCAGAGATGAAAGGAGCACCAGCCCCTTTAGGTGGGGACAGGCTTGCAGGGATGGCAAACACTGTGGAGCATGAGAGAGCTGGGAGAGGGCAGGACAGGCAGGAGGGACCTGTCCTGGGGTCCCTGCTGAGCTGGGGAGGACCAAGAGGGTAGGGGAGGGAAAATACCACTGGCAGCTGGATTGGTAATTATTCCCTGGAAAGGCAGCTCCGTGATGTGTTCCATCACTGCCAGAAAAGTGCAAGTCTGGGAAAGCTCTAACAATGCTGACAGCTTGTGCCTGTTGTCCCAGGGCTACCCCAACCCTGGCCTGGAGGCAGGACACCCAGAGGGAAGAGAAATGGGACAACAGTGACACAGACATCACCCCACACATGAATCAAAGGCCCCGTGTCAGCCGAAGGCTGGCGATGAAGGAGCTGCTGAGGGAATAAAGCATCTTCTACCCCCTGGCTGCTGCCACGCCAATGCTGCTGCTCACAAGACTTTTACCATGGGCTAGGGGGCCATAACTGCGGTGTTTGAGGGTGGGGACAGACAGGCACAGCTCAGAGGGACTGCTCATGGCTCGGGAACACCAGCCAGGAATTTGGTAAGGGAAAGGGGAGATGCAACAGGGGAAAGAGAGGAAGCTCCATGCGCCCCTTCCTGGATCCTCTGCAATGACCCCTGCCTGGCCCTCCCTGCTTTCTGCTGCTCCAGTGGGTCTTTGACAGGACAGCACAGGGAAACGAGGGGTTTCCAAACTGCATAAAGTCCAGGGAAATGTCACACTGTCTGTGGCATCGCCACACCTCCTCATGGTGGTTGTGTAGTGCCCTTTGCTGCTTTATCCAAGGGAGCCAGGCTGGAGCCCTGACTTTCCCCACACACACCCCAAGCTCCGAGCTTGTCAGCTGGTCAAGCAAGGAATGGCAGGGATCTCACAGAGCCTTCAAAGACTGACACTCACCCAGAGTGCACCATTGATCTAATGAGCCAGAAAATACCCAGGAAAAAGGCTCCTTATGCTGCTCCTAAAGGTGAAGAATCACCAGCACTTAATTTTGGTCTTGCAACAAGGCTACTAAACCATGATTTTTCCTGAGATGTCTCTGCATCAAAAGTGGAGAAATGTGGATTTTCCCGTTTATCCACTCTGCCATTGCCATTTGCCCCCTTCCAGCCCCCAGGGAGCAGAAAGCTTTGCTTTTGTTGCCCCACCTTGATTTCCCAGAGCTTTCTTTTCCCAGGCCTGGTGAGGGTGGCAGCCCCTGAGGACCTGGGGACCAGAGGCTCGGCCAGCACAGGTTGGATGGAGCTCCAGGTACGAAGACACAGTTCCATGTCCTGCTACTGAAAAGGACCTTGGTGGTAACCCTGGAGTTAGTCTCTTTGCCATTTAAGCACATGGCTCAGCCAAAGGGACAAAGGGTGTGAAAAGCTGCTCTTCTGCACAAGTCTGAGTCAACCTCTTGAGGGTGCAGGTCCCACTGCTTCCAGCCTTCCAGCATGAACTTTACTTCCCAGTCCTGCCTCTGGCCTGATTTAGCACAATCCTAACCTGTTCCTGATGCTTTGAGACAGATTACAGCCCAGCTACTCACGAGCTTAAATCTAAGTAAGTGCTGAAATACTTGAAGGCATGAAGAACTGAAGAGCGAAACCACGGCTCAACACAAATTGAACACCAAAGACTTGGCAACGCCGGATCCCACACTGCTTTTGAGGCAGGAAAATCAGAAGCCCAAGGCCATGGTTGGGCCAGACACAAGTGGCACGATCTGCTTACCCCAAGTGTGTTTGAGCAGCAGCTCTGAGCTGCTAAAGGCTGTCAGAGTGGTATTCTGGGCCAGGCTGATTGCGTTCAGATATATTGCTGACATCAATCACCTCTTCCCAAACTCATCTGTCTGGATCACTCAATTACAAACTTATTTTCAAGCTGCGGGTACTCATCTGAGATAGACCCAGGGAAGGAGCTAAACTCATTTAGGGGGTTGACCTCTCTGCCTGGCTGGTCTGTGGCACGGTTTAATAACTCCTCTGCTCCATCCACTCCAGCCTGGACTCGGACCAGCTCCCAAACAGCCACCCCGGGGCAACATGGGTGTTGCCCACGCTGATGGAAGGAAGGTGCCACGATGGCCCTGTGAATACTAAACAAGTTCATTATGATCTGTGCTAAGGCCACGGATACAAAGTGAATTCATAATGTTAAGACAATTAACCTGCTACCTCTCTCAGCCTTTAGATGACTTGCAGCATCTTTTATTACCTCTGCCATGCAAATTGCAAGCACAAAGGATGTTTCTTTTCCCCAATAAAATTGTTCCCATCCTTCTCCCATCGCATTCCCCCAAGTTAAAAGCTGCAATCAGTGAGACTGGCCTTGGTTCCTCCGCTTTTTCTTACTAAGAGCTACATAAATAAAATAATAACAGATGATTAATAACCCTGAGAGCTTTCCAAATATTAATGAATTGATCTTGTTGCTCGAGAAGAATGGGAGAGTTTTAGATTTAAAGCTTTGATAGATTTTCTCCTGAGAAGGCACGGTGATAAATACTGCGTTAAAATGCTATTTGTATCTGTGTTGCTAATATTAAGTTCGTGTGTTCATAGATTTGAAAGCACAGAAGGAGAATTATGTCACCTGCTCTGACTCGTAATGAAGGCCATCGACTTTCCCCCGGCAAAATGAGTAGAATTGAGTGAAAAACTGAAAAGATACATTTCCAGGGAAGTTCTCTTTGAGGACCCTCCTGAGCTTTTCCTTGGGGGCCACCTGCCAACCACCCTTTGTTCACACAGCCAGACCAGGGATGGGGCAGGTTGGATCATCAAATCCATCTCCAAACCCACATTTCTTGCCTTAAAACCATGCCTGCTCTCATCCATCCTCAGTTAGAGACAACACCACAATTCATTCCAGCTGCTCCTAAGCGAAGAAAAAACCCAACAGCCCTCCTGTGCAAATCACAGAATCACAGAATCTCCTGATCTGGGAGAGACCAGTCCAATCATCCAGTCCAATCTGTGTCCCTGCCCAGACACCCCAACAATCCCACCCTGGGCATCCCTGGCTGTCCAAGCTCTCCTGGAGCTCTGGCAGCCTCGGGGCCGTGCCCATTCCCTGGGGAGCCTGGGCAGTGCCAGCAGCCTCTGGGAAAAGAGCCTTTCCCTGCTGTCCAGCCTGAGCCTGCCCTGGCCCAGCTCCAGCTGTTCCCAGGGTCCTGTCTCTGGTCACAGAGAGAAGAGATTGGCACTTGCCCCTCGGGGAAAGCTGCAGAGGGTGATGTCCCCTGAACAAAACAAATCCTCACTTATCTGTGGGATTTGGGGAGAACCAGCTCTGCCCCTGCAGTTGGTTTGTGCAATCACTGAGAACCTGTCTCAAGTGAAAACACCCTACAAAGGCACCCCCAAACTGGGTGCAACAAGATCAATTAATGAATATTTGGAAAGCTCTCAGGGTTATTAATGAGGCAGACAGTATCATAGTCCCTCAATTCCACAGAACCCAGAGCAAACTTTTGGATGAAAAACAACTAAAAGACAATCTAGACATGAAGAAGATCACAGGTCTAACCCTGTCAAAGACTTTTTCATATCCTTCCCAGGCAGAGAGACGATGCAAAGCAGGGTCCTGGCTGCATGAACTTGGCCCTTTCGTGGTGGTGCTAATGCTCGTGCACACAGTAATTAAGGCTGGATGGATGAAGGCTGAATATTGAACTCTGGAGTCTGTGAAGGTCAGGGATGTGCTACTGGCGAGGCAATTTATCCCTGATCTGTAATAAGGTCTCACATCTGACCTATTAACTGAATGGTACATGATATTAATAATCTCCCTACAGATCGGGGAGAGACAAACAAAAGTCGAGTTTGGAGGTTGATTTGCTGGAGTTAATCCATCAAACACTCTAAAAATCTACAGTCACACTGATTATTTTTAACTGAATATGCCTTTCTTTGATGAGACTGTGTGTGCATCACACTCCACACATACCTTTCGATGTAATAAAGATCGATGAATTATTCATGCCAACGTTATTAGTCCTCTATATAGGACACTCTCCTACAGATGGGTGAGCTCCTTCCAATCAGAAACCTCATTTGCTGAAAACTGAAGAGTCAGATAATGTCCCCAAATCGTTGACAACCAGCTTGAAACACTTCTAATTGGAAATACTCTTCTTCTATGGGAAAATTGGGAAGTTTTTATCTCTGCCTTCTCAAAGCATAGCACAGGATTTCTTTTCTTCTTTGAAATGATGGCTTGTTTTAAAATTTACCTAAATTTAATGTCAAGCTTTTTTTTTTTTGGAAGCACCACAAGGCAGTCCTAAAAATCGAAGCACTTCAGTGCAGCTCCAGCAGTATAATTCATTTTAGCCAAACCCCAAACGTTTTGTTTTCAGGCTATCAAAGGGCTTTGATTTGCTTTTATTGTTTCAACTTTATAATCATACAGTACCATAAACCAGAAAGGAAACACGCAGACCTCATCAAAGCAATGGGTTGCTATCAGGTTATGTTGATACAGCAGGAAAAGAATGGGGGGGTTGGTTTTTTTTTTTATCTTCTTCTAGAAAATATTTGATTTTACAAGAAATTCCATGTTTTATTGTGCTTCAGGTGAACTGTGCTGTATTTGAGTCTCCTATAGAAAGAGAAATCATAGAATTGCACAATCATGAACAATTCTGAGTTGGAAGGAACCCACAAGGATCACTGAGTTCAACTCCTGGCCCTGCACAGACACCCCAACAATCCCACCTTGTCCCTGAGAAGGTAGTTTAAGCATTCCTGGAGCTCTGGCAGCCCTGGGGCTGTGCCCATTCTTTGGGGGGGGCTGTTCCAATGCCCAACCACCCTCTGAGGGAAGAAACTTTCCATAATATCCAACCTAGACCTGACACAGCTTCTTGCCATTCTCTCGGGGTGTCAGCTGCCTGTTCTTAGCTCTGGGAACAAGATGAGTGGTTTATTGTAAGAAGTTGTGGCATCTTGGACGAGGTTGTGGCATCTCACCAGCAGGGACAGCCAATGGGTTGGTCCAGTAAGGCTGGAGAAAAATCTGGTGAATTCAGAATGGTTTGGGTTGGAACTGATCCTAAATCCCACCCAGTCCCACTCTGGCTATGGGCAGGGGCACCTTCCACCATCCCAGGTGGCTCCAAGCCCTCTCCAACCTGGCCTTGGGCACTTCAGGGATCCAGGGGCAGCCACAGCTGCTCTAGGCACCCTGTGCCAGGGAATGCTTGCACCCTTCTGGAATCATCCATCCTACAAGGGGGAAAGAAACCTTGAGGAGCCACCAAGATTTGTCATCTGAGAGACTTGGGGAGCCAAGTGCCAGCCCTGTGGGGTCTCGCCAGGTTGAGCTGAGCATCTTTGAATCAGGGTGGGATGGAGGAGCTCACAACTGGCCCTGTCTGCTGGCAGGAGGCCATATGGGGACCTGTGAGTGCCAGCCCTGCCCAAACCCACCCCATGTGACACCGACCACTGCACAGCTGCCAGTGCTGGCTCTGGACCAGCCCAGGTGCACACAGTGACCTGCAGAGCTCAGCAAACATCCCTGAGCTGCTCCTGCCTCTGCTTCAGCACTCCCTGTAACGCCCCTGCTGGGATCTCCACCCCTCCCTGCAATTACTGCAATGCAGATCTCTGCTTCATTAGCCAAAACTGCCGTAAACTCACCCAACCCCTTCCTGGCTACCGTGCTGTGGGAATGTGCACAGACAGGGCAGGCACATCTCTCCCTCCTTAGCTCTGCTTTGTGCCCTTAATTCCAGCTTGTGCTGGAGGATAAGTGACAAAGCCACAGCTCAGATCCACGGCAGTTGGAGCTGAACAAAGTTTTTCCAAGATATTGGATTCTTCCAAGAACCTGTCCCCCAAGATCTTCAAAACACAGAAGAAACAATCCAAACCACCCAGCTCGCAGCTGGAAGTGGAGAGAGTAGCTCAGTGCCTTGAAAAATGTAATGGGCTCCCCCTGGCCATGGCATGGAACTAACACCCTTCAAAAAAATCCCCAGACTCATGATGTTTTTAAGAAAAGGGAAAAATCAGAGCTGTTGGGAATCATTCTGCTTGGGAAAAGGGGGACAAAGCACCGGGCAGGCAGAAGAAGGGAAAACACTCCTGCACACTTCACATGGCCACTGCCACTTCTCACTCCATTTTCCCAGCTGTCAATCTTCAGCTTTTACAGAAAAATGGAGTTTTCCACAAAATGGCAGAGTTTCTCATTCAAATAATAATCCTCTCCCTGAAACATCACTAAAATTATTTTACAGCTGCTGGAGAGGTCATCTGCTCCCCACCAAGGTCACAGAGGGAGATTTTCCATACTGTCTCAGTCTCCTGTGGTGTAATGAGTGTGAGGAGTGTGGTTCATCCCTGTAACTGGGGTCTGGCTGGACCCCAGAACCTTTCAGTCAGGGGTTTCCCAAACTCAGAGCCCACCAGCACCTCCATGCACACCTAGCCCATCTCCTGCCCCTGTCCACTGAATCCCTGAACAATGCCCAACCATGGGATAGAGGAGCTCAGCACTGCAGAGGCTGGAAGGGCTCCCACGCTCACATCGCTTGCTTTGAACATTCTCCGTGCAGACAGCAGTGCAAAGTCTAGGAGGGCAAATTACAAAATAAATAGGATGATCTCATGTCCTCATGAGAAATGGAATGTTCATCTTGCCATTGCACCAGCACAAGGTACTGGAATCACCTGTGGCAGAGCTGCAGGAGGATTTTCATGGGACAAGCCAAATCCCCTCTCCTAATCCCTCTGCTCCCTATCCTTGCTTTCAGAGGAGGCCACGGAGATGCCCCAAGGGCTGGAGCCCCTCTGCTCTGGAGCCAGGCTGGGAGAGATGGGGGTGTTCACTTGGAGAGGAGAAGGCTCCAGGGAGAGCTCAGAGCCCCTGGCAGGGCCTAAAGGGGCTCCAGGAGAGCTGGAGAGGGACTGGGGACAAGGGATGGAGGGACAGGAGAAGGGGGAATAGGTCTAGACTGGATATTTGGAAGAAATTCTTAGTTGTGAGGATGGTGAGGGCCTGGCACAGGGTGCCCAGGAGAAGCTGTGGCTGCCCCTGGAAGCATCCAAGACCAGGTTGGATGGGGCTTGGAGCACCCTGGCATAGCTGAAGGTGTCCCTGCCCATGGCAGGAGCATTGGAACAAGATGAGGTTTAAGATCCCTCTTAACCTAAAATGCTCCATGACTCTGTGATTCCTCATTGTGGGAGTCCTTTGAGCACAGGATGGGAGATCTTGCCCCACCTGCATCAGAGAAACATTTGCACCTCAGCTGCCTGGTGCCCGATGCCCTTCCTGCTGGTCCTTCCAAACTGGGATGTGCTCCCTGGAGGAGGGGGTTTGGCTGTGTGAAACCCCGTGGGGGCCTGGTGGGGGAGTTGTGTGCCAGAGCTGGATTTTGAAAAACGGAAAAAACAAAATTGCAGGGAGAGGCGAGCCACACACAGCGAGACAGCTGCAGCAGTGCACGCCAACAACACCACTTCTCCAGAAAATGAGGTTTTGATTCCTTTTCAATTTTGTTAAAAAATGACAAATAAATGTCTTAATATTAATAAAGAAAAAAATAGATCCTCCGTTGGTGTGAATATATAATGTGATTTGACATACAGAATGGAATTAAATTAGTGAAATACAATGGGCTGGAAAGAAGAGCTGCTTTCCTTTAGAAGATTGGCACTGGTGTGGAACCAAAGCCTGGCATTTCACACTGGCATGCAGCTACTGCTCCTCACAAATCTCAGCGTGCAGCAGCCAAATCCTCAGGTGGTGGAACTTGGCACAAGCCCCCCAACACCGGCATGGTGATGCCAGATGCTGCCAGCTGAGGATCCGGCTGGAGGAGCACTCATCGTGCACATTTCAACGGGATGCGTGTGAGGGGACAGCTCTGTCCTGCTGCTCTGCGTGTCTCATGTGGAGAGGGATATTTAAGAGCTTCAGGGGGTGAAATCTCTGGGTGCAAAAGGGTTGTGAGCTCAGATGGCCTTGAGAAGCGGTGCTTCCATGTTGTGCCTGGAAGACATCAGGGATGGAGAACAGACCTCAAGGCTGAATACAAAGAAACACTAAGAGAGAATGAGACTTTTCCTCTTGTCTGGAAGGCCATCTGAGGCAGGGGACAGACTGGAGAGCTCCAAAGACCCTGTGAACATTTCAATGGTGAAGGCTGGCATTACACCATCCTGGCAGTTTCGCATGGACACACCATGGCTGAGCTGCTGCTCTGGGGAAGAGTTTTACACGGGGATTTGCAGGTGGCAGTCCCTCGCTACTCTCAGAGCTGTGCCTACCTCCCTCATTTTGCTCATTTCCACAAAGTTCAATTTAAATGTCAAATTTAAATGTCAAAGTGCTGAAAACTTGTGAATCAAAAAAACCAGGTGAAGGGATCAGAGAAAGCACCTAATGTTGCTTCCTTCTGCAACTCCAACCCTCTGGAATTTGGTCAGGCACTGGCTGCACACGGCAATGGTAGAATCACCATCTCTTGTGTTCAGAAGCTGTAGATGTGGCACTTGGGGACAGCTGTGGCCTTGGCAGTGCTGGAGAACGGCTGGACTCGATGATCTCAGAGAGGTTTTTAAACCTCAATGACTCTGTGTTTCTACCTCTGCTCCCATGGGCACCTTTGAATGCTAATGATGCTTCCCAGACATCCCAGCCCCAGGGATCTGCCAGGGTCTGGCACTGCTGGTTCCCACCACCACAACCAGCCACTCACTCTGATCCCTGAGCATGCATTTCCTACCAGCTCCCAGGCAGCTCGCACTGTTGCATTGTGTAATAACGTATTGATTAGCCAATCACTCCAAATTTTAGTACTGTGCCTACAAGATAATTAAATTATCTGCCTTTGTTTAAATTGTAATTTTATTTACTCTTGATTCTACTCTATAAAATTCACAGGCTTACGGTGTGTTACGTGTCTTATTAGCGCTTAACTCCGGCGCTAATTTTCAATACTCCATCAGCACAAGTATTAAGTAATTGCTACTGTTTATTCTTTGTGATTGCACCACGCTCGGATCCGCGCGCGGCATCGCAAGCAACCGGTGGGAGCTGAGGGGGCCCAGCCTTCCTGGGGGATCCAGGCAGCTCCGGCCCTCGGCGTGCATGGAATGGGATTTCCCACTTTGTCTTCCTGCTCTTAGGTAAGGAAAGATCCTATTGTCACACACGTGCTCTGAGAAGTGGAACCAAAGCTCCCAGTTTACGCAGCCTGCTCCCTGGAATTTGTTTGGGATGGAATGTTGGGGGTGCAGAGCTCTCTCCATCTCTAGGGGCTGGGAATCATCGAGCACCTACGAGCACACACCCAGTGCAGCGCAAATCCATCCTCTGCCACTGCTGCAGGACCAGGGGCAGCTTGGGTGCACAGAGAGAAGGTGACTGCAGGGAGGCACATGGGTGGAGACATCAAAGATGATTTCCCAGGTGCATTCCTGGCTCTGAAAGCCACCAGGGCTCTCAGCAGCAGCAGTTCCTGCAAAAGGGATGATTAAGCCATGGAAATGTGCTGCTGCCAGGCCTTCCCACCCCGGTTTTCTGGAGAAGGTGTAGGAAGAAATCGTATTCAAGACATTCTGCTGGCCCTGGGGCGAGTGCAGGAATGATATAGCTGCCTCTGGGATGAATGCAGAAGAGACTTTAGTGGGTTTAGATTGGTGTGACATGAATTATTTTTCATAATTAACGAGACTGTTGATTTTACATGGTAGGTGTTCAGGTACTCTGGTGATCCGTGGCTGTTAAACACCCAAAGGTAATTCTAAATGCTGTTGATCTATGTCTGTTCTCAAGGGATGACTAATCCACATTTCTCTTCTCCCTCTACAATTAATCCCTGGATAATCTTATCTGCAAACAGAAATTTGGTACCTGGAGGCAGATGAGTCACAGATCTGCAGCAGAGGTTCCGTTCAGCACGGGCAGATCTCTGGCACAGAGGGAGCCGTGGTGCTTCCCACCCCGCCTCTCCTCAGAGATGCCTCTCCATCAGGTCAAGCCCAACCCAGCTGCTCCAGAGCTCTTCAGACTGTTTCCTAATCACATGCACAACGTCACCTCAGCCTTGGGATCCTGCTCCTCTCCCCACAAAGCCTTCCTGCACCATCCTCCCCTCCACTGCCCTCCTCTCCCTCCCACTGGCTCAAGCCCTCCCCTGAGCCTTCCATCCTGGGTACCACAGTCCTTTCCTCTGACCTTTGCAGTGCAAACTCTCCCTGCTCCTGTCCTGCCTGAATCCCAGCTCAAAGGTCACTGTCACTGTGCTCTACCCTCCTTGTGACATGGCCACTCCTCCCATCCTTTATGCCACCTGATTCCACGATTCCCACCATGCTCCTGTCACACCCTTGGTGCTTTCTTCCACCCCTCCTACCCCCTGTGACTTTCACCAGGGGCTCCTCCAGCTCTTCCTTTTGCCTCAACATCTCCAAAACCCTCTGGCTGGCTGGGACTGTGTCCCCACGTCACCTCTGGATCCCTGTTTCCCTGAGTGCCTCTCCAAGGCTGGTTGGGCCAGGGGGATGGATCAGCCCCACATGTTGTGGGATGCTGGGCAAGGAAGGTGCTGCACTGCACGAACCATAATGACAATACAAAAAATAGATAATTGCAAGGATTGCTAGTGCATCAACTGCCAAGGAGTGGAAAATGAGCCGGTTCCAAGGGTAGCAATGGCACCGTTAATTCCAGGAAAGGGGACATGGATATCTCCCAGTGTGAGCTGCCAGGCTGGAAGGGTGGACACCCGCACACCTGATCTCTGGAGCACAGCCACAATTCCCAGAGGGTCTCACAGTGCCACCCTGGCAGGTTTCACAGGGAACACAGCAGTGCTTCCCTGTGCCTTGGAGACTGTAACTGAGTGTCTAGGATGGAGCCAAGTAGTTTGGTCGCACTTTAAAATAAGTGTCAGTGGTTCATGCCTAATTACTCCTGAATTAGCTAGGTGATTCATCAGGTCTGATTATGAATGCATAATGAATTTACCAAATCCACATATATTAGTGAGATATTAATTCCGTATGAAATCCCACAATTCATTCATGTGCCATTTGTTTTCATTCCTTTCTTTTAATAAGCTAATTAGTTCAAATTATTTGTACTTCACTAAAGGCTTGAAACACATATAAGGAATGATTAGCTTAAAACTCAGTAAATGGACAAGTATGGAGCTCACATTAGTTGTGACGGGAGGTTCATAAAGAATTATTATCTCTCAGCCATCTCTGTTTGCAGCAATAATAATAATGTCTAATCGTGACAAGTGGATAAAACATATGAAGCCCTGAACTAATGCAGCTGTACACGAATTTCTAAAATGAATATCTCCAGGCTTGGCGCTTGCCTTTGAAGTCGAGCTCAGCAGAAAGTTTTGTCTCTCTCTGACAGAAAACAAGACCACAGCTCTGGGGGGATCCACCCTTTTCCTTTGCCGAGTCTCCCTTCCTTTCCCAGCATGAGAGAGGGAAGAGAAAGTGATGTGGAATTAAACCCCTCCACGCCCACATCATTCAGCTGTTCCACTGCTAGGGCAGGACTGTGGCATTCCAGGTATCCCTGCTCCCCCCAGCAAATGTCCCAGAGCCACAAACTCTCCAGGAGTTGAGTGAAGAAGGAGGAGGAGGACACCTGCATTTTTGCTAGCCTAGCTGCAGGAGGAGTGGAGACAGAACAACAATGTCACAGGCAGGTGCAAACATCCCCCTTTTGGGCATTGCAGGGATGAGGAGGTTTACTTAGATAGAAGAGGGGGAAAAAGACAGAATTTGTCCCTTTAAAGCAAATATTCTTTCCCAGTGTCAAAATCTTCTCCCAAGCACTGTTGCCTTTCTTCTGTTTTTATTTTCCTTCTCCAATTTACTTCTATTCAAAGAAGGGGAAAAGTCTCCTGCTGGCTCCTGCTCTCCAAAGTGGGTCATGCCAAAGCTTCCAAAGGAGCCCTGCCAAGAAGCTAAATGCCTCCCTTCACTGGAGGTTCAGGGTCTGGAACAGGCTTTGTTTGTTTTCCTGCAAACTTTGACTGGCTGAGAAATGCCATCCTTCCACCTCCCTCAACACCACCCTGCTCCTGTGCATTCCCTCCCCTTCTTTCTGAAGCCAGACAGTCCTGGCCCCTTCCTTCCTCCTCTCCCTGCTGCTTTCTCCACTTGGCTTTTAAGCAAGGAGCTGGAGATCACGGAATTTTTTAGGTTGGAAAAAGTCTCTGAGATCATAGAGTGCAACCGTTAGTGCAGTTGGATGCAAAGGATCCAAAAGGTGCTGCAAAGGATCATATCCAAGCCTGGAGTTCTGGATCACCCTCAGGAAGGATGCTGGCAGGGATACACACGGCTCTGTGCACACAGGTGATGTGATATTTGGGAGTCTAATGTAAATATCCAGAGGGAATTTTGTGTGACTGGGACAACACACAAGCCCCTTTACATGAAAATTGCATCACTGATGTCCACCAGTAGCCAGCACCCTCTCCCCAGTGCAAGCACATCCTCTCCCTGAGCCATCTCTCTTCCACCAAACCCAAAGCCATGGCAGCAAAAGATGAGCCTCTGATGAGGGCCCACTCAGTGTTTTGGGGAGAATTATTTTTATAGTATCTCTGTCCTTTGGGGGTGATCTTGCCCCTTTGCTTTGGGAAATTGTGAGGTACCTGCAAAGGACATGTGACCCCTGTCCTTCTTCCCTTCAACATTATTCCCTTCAGTATTACATATTTTGCAGCCAAATGTATATCTTTCATTCACCCACACACTCAAATTCAAGCCCAGTGCCTTGGAGGAGAGGAAAATGGAAGAGAAGGGTACTGGGGAGGGGACAAATGCAAATAATTGATGGATTGACTTTCCAGGAGTTTGTTCTGGAGCCTTGGAGGTGAAAATCTCCCTTTGCTCTCAGATTCAACACCATCGATCTCCTCTTAAACCTCGTCATCTGCACACACAGCACAGGTAGGGATTGATTAGAGATGCCCAGTGCTGTGACCAAAGAGCTCTCCTGTCCACCACATCCCAAACAAGTGCCTGGCACTGTGGGATCAGGGATGAAAGGTTCCCATGGGACTCTGTGTGGCACAGAGGAGGCAGTGAGGACAGACATGCTCCACACACAGGAGGGATGTAGCAGCTCCTGGGTCAAAGTGGATCCTGTACTTACTCTTGTGGAACCAGAATTACTATCAAATCACAGAAATGGGGGTTTGGGGCCTCTTTCCAGCCCTGAAACTCTGTTACTCTCACCTCTTCCTTAGATGCCCCAATACAAGACAGCAGAACAAGACCCCAGAGATAGCAAGAAAGTTTTTGGGAGCCCTGATTTCTTATACCTTGGAGGTCATGGCACCCAAACCAGCAGGTGAACCCTGTTACAAACTTACACACAGTGAAACACATGCAAATATAAGCACAGATCCACAGCCTGGGTCCCATAAACATCAGGTACTGGCAGCAAGAGCAGCATTCAGCCCCTCATCTGCCTTCCAGTGCAAGGAGAGAGCTCTGGAGAGAAGGGGACCATGGAATTTCAGGTGATGATGGAGCGACTTTGGGCAGAGAGGAGCAAAGAATCCTGTGGCAGTGCCCACCACGTCCAACCAAGTGGGCAAACCTACAGGATCTGTGCCCCAAGATATATATTTATATTCAAGAGGTGCCACTTTGGGTGCAGGTGTGTGAATCAGGAGAGGAGGTGGGGATGGTCAGGGCTGGGGACACTCAGCAGAGCCCCAGGCCAGCCTGCAGCAGAACCTGTGGGTGGCCTCATTTCCTCAGTAAGTTTTCAGCCTGACTCGTTGTTTGGGGTGACCCTGACCAGCTCCTGCAGCCCTGGGAAGCTGCTCCTGACAGAGCTGCTCTTGCTGAGCACCTGAAACTTCCCGCTGTGCCCGCTGCCCCAGCAGCCCCGTGTGCCTGATGTCAGGAGACACCAGCTGGGAAGTGTTTCCTCAGGGCCTTTTCCCTTCTTCTGAAGGAGCAATAAAAACCTGAGCAGCCAGGAAGGATGAAGAGATTTAGGGAGCATTCCCTGAGGCAAGCCCACAGTGACACAAACTCCATCACCAAATACAGGTCCTGCCACCTCGCCCCAAATTTTCCCCATGGCAGCACCAGCCACAAGTGTTCATGCAGTGAGCCCACAGCTCTGGGTGGGACAGGGATGCAGAGGGGATCTGCAGAAAGGGAAAACTGCAAGAGAACAGTGGCGATAAACAAGATAATCTAACTTGTCATAGAATCCCAGAATACCAGAATGCCTTGGGTTGGAAGGAACCTCAAAGCTCCTGTCACCCCAGCCCCTGCCATGGGCAGGGACGCCTCCCACTATCCCAGGTTGCTCCAAGCCCGGTCCAGTCTGACCTTTGACACTTCCAGGGTGGGACAGCCATAGCTGCTCTGGGAACCCTGCATCTTCTCTTACCTATTCCAACAAAACCCACATGTGGGGCAAAAAGCAGCAGCGCTGTCTGATTCCTCAGTTTGGGGCTGATTTAACTCCCTGGAACTCTCAGCACGGAATGCATTCAGTGCTGAGCTATATAAAATATTCCAAGCAAATCAAATATACAATAGGTTAGGAGGAATAAAAGCAATCAGCCAGTCTGCTACTAATGAATTCAATAGCAGCAAAGCCCATTTCCTTCTGTTGGTTTTCTATAAACAATTTACAGAATAAATGTATTTTTGAGGTGTACAAATTGGTCGGTATTAAGATGCTTGATAAACAGTTTCTGGGGAAAGACAGGCTGTGAAAGCCTTCAAGTACTTCCTGAAATGCTAATTTATTTGCTCGCACCCTCACTTTTAACGGAGATGAAGCGTTTTGTGCCGGGAGTGAGTTAAAATCCTGCGGAAGAGAATTATGGCGGAGCTGGAATGAAACCCAAAGGACTGTGTATAATTAGATGGAGACACATAGTGCCAGCTGGTTCAACACCACCTCGGATTTGCAACATATCCATGTTTTATTATGCGTAAGAGAAGACATCAATAATAAACCAGTGGGATATCCAGGTGAGAAGCTTTTCCAGCGCAACCTGGCAAAGTCGCATTGATTTTGTTGCAGTTTTCCCCAGTTATGAATGGTGAAACATCCCAGTTTCACCATCATTTTAACCCCAAAATCCCATTGAAACTATACAATGTGCTGTTACAACTTCAGAAAGCCCCTAAGTTGTGGTTTTGGCTCTCTGGTGCCCGTCACCCTTGCAGGGCTGACTGGGGTAAACGGTCTTT
The DNA here is from genome assembly GCA_013400175.1 of Phainopepla nitens. Lineage (NCBI taxonomy): Eukaryota > Metazoa > Chordata > Aves > Passeriformes > Bombycillidae > Phainopepla > Phainopepla nitens. Next base: position 269,690 of record VXBQ01006406.1, on the reverse strand, counting down.
GACTGGGGATTTGTGCCTCAGCATGGCAGCCCATGGGCCATGGATGTGCAGGATGCCAGCACTGAGAGCACATCCAATGTGGAATAGGAATTCTGTGGCTGAAGAGCTCTGGAGAAAGAGTGAGAGGTGAAATCCAGCTCACAGTCAACAGGGTCTTACCCTGTGACATCTGAGAGGCAAGAAAAACTAAAAAATTACCCATCATATAGGAATGACTCAGTCTGATGTTCTTCATGTCCCTCAGAGAGGTTTTGAGAAGTCTAGAAAGCAGAAAGCAGTGAGGAAAGCAACCCAGGAAGATAATGAGATTCTAATATCAGAGCCATCGTGGTGGGAAGAGCAAAGGATGTTGCTTAATGCAAGAAACATGCGCTGAGCTGGCAAAATTCTGGCTGCCACCATCTCCTGGGGTGGCTGGTGGGGCAGGCAATGAGCTACTGACACCAGTAACATTTACCAGGGCGTGGAGAAGGAGGGTACCAAGGCACCTTTGGCAACCTTTAACTCCTAAATCCATCAGTTCTTGAAAATAAGAGAGAGACTGCTCATGTTTTGATAACTCCACAAGAGCCTGTAGACATTATGCAAATGCTCAGGGAGCGCTGTGAAGAATAAGGCCAGGACACCGAAGGCAGGGAGTTTATAATTGCTTTTTAATATATTTTCTGAATTCATTGTGCATGCGCTATCTGTCCCAGGGGCTGAGCTGGCAGAGGGGACAGTGTCAGGTGGAATAAATAGGATCTCATAACTTTAGTCATTCTGTATTAAATAGCGTCGAGCAGCACAATAAACAGAGGGACTGGGAAGCACATGCAATAAGGAAATAATTCAAGCACTGTGCATGCAAATCTTTCTCTCTCAGATCACCCTCATTAATCACCTTGTGCTCATTTATACACTTAAAGAAGCCATAAACAAAGGCAGAGATGGTTCCTCTCATTATTAGTTTTTTTATTGAGTTAACTTCCAGAATATTTTATAATAATAGTCATGGCTGGTGATGGAGTTGCCTGCTCTAACCAGCTCATAAAGTTCCCCCTGCTCCTCCTGTCTTGGTGTGATATAGGTGGTTATACAGAGATTATGAAGCTTATTGAGTCAAAAGAGGGAGATGTGATGGCAGCTCCATAATTTCTCCTGCCTTTGGCTTATTCCAGGCTCCAGAAGGCACCAGAGGTTCAGCACTTTGCTGTGGAGACATAGATCCTGGGGAGAAGGGAGGAGGGAGATGGATGAAACCCCAAATTCAAATCAAAACAAGTTGTTCAGTTGTGACAATTCCCTGCAACCTCTGTGTGTCTCTAGTCTCCCTGGAAAATTAGGTGGAAAATAAGGAAGAAAACAATGCCCATCTTTCTCTGGGCTGAAAGAACCTGGGGCCAGCCCAGGACCAGAGAGCTGCTGGAAGCAGGTGGTGATGCTCCCAGTGGTAGTTTTTAGACCTAATGAGCACTATTCTGCAGCCTACATCATTAGAGGATTTTTGATTTTTGGTGACACTCTGCTTGTGCCCAACAACACTCCACGCTCTCCTCCCTCCTCAAAGAGGTCATGGCTTCTTTCTTAATTATTGACTGCTTCTGTTCTCTAGATAGAGCCAGGAAAAAGCAGCCTGAGGTTTAGTTAAAGAATAAGGAGAGGCTGCAGGAGATGCTCTGTCCCTTTAGGATATCAGCAGAAATAAGGGGATGGGGAAATAAGAGCGTTCTGATCACCTTCAGAGCACTCCATCCCCCTTGCACCCACCTCTACTCCCCTGGCACAGCTCCCTCCCTTCAGAGTCCCTAAATCCTGGCCAATATATCCTGAGTGCCTCATACATAACTCTGTCGAGTAAGAAGATTAAGTGATGTTAACTTAAGTCTAATATGAGGCTGGGTAATAAATTTCCCCGGGAGCTGCGGGAAGTGGGCGCCGTGGCGGAGCGTCAGGTGCCTGGCAGCACTAACACACATCTTAGGGAACTTATCATCTAATTAGAAGGGATAAAGCTGATTTTTCCAGTGTGGTTACATGTGGTAATGAAGCATGCAGAAAGCCATGCAAGATAGATGGCCACTCTCACTGCTGAAGCTGAAAACTTGCTTAAGTTAACAGTCTATTTATTACATTTACTCCCGAGCGTCTCTGCTTAATAATGCCAGCTCATCCTGTGCCCTGCAATTAAAACCACTCCATGTGTTTGGGGGGCTTGGGAATGGGATTTAGCACCCTGGGAATAAGCAGGGGTTAAAGGCTGGTGCCTTCCCTTCCTAAAAATGCTTCTTGGGAAATCAGGTTTGTCCATGGCTGGTTTTGTCCATCAAGCTGCTGAGGGGAGTTTGGTGCTACTTCCCTGGAAGGGTTCAAAAGCCATGTGGATGAGACACTTGGGGACAAGACAGAGCTGGGTTAATGCTTGGACTCGGTGATCTCAGAGGCCTTTTCCAAAATGATCCTATGATTCTACAATTCTTCATCAGCAGCCCACGGTTCCCAGGGCATCGCATCCCCATCCAGCAACTGATCCATGGGGACACACAGGCATCCTGCTGCTCTCCACCCCAAAACGGGAAATTTCACTGCCAGCTCGGGGAGAGAATTCCACCAAAAACCAGCTTGAATGCAAATTTCGCATCCAGCCCTGTTTATCCACTCTTAATCCATTTGTCACAACAATCGTTGGAAAACTTTTCTCTCCAGCGCCTCCAGAGCCGAGAGCGAGGGATGAAAAGTAAACTCATGCAAGGACAGGGGTTTAAGCATCCCATTAAGATTACCTTATCTGCAGTAATTGACTTAACTAGGGGATTTTTAATGCTTTTCAAGGTTTTTTGGAAGATGGTTTTGCAGCAGCCAGCAGTAAAGATGCTCCTAAAAAAAAAAATAAGTATCTAGCACAAGAAGTCCATAGCTAAGACTTTCTAAGGCAGTGATTCCAGGGGATTTAATAAGAATGTAATTTGTATAATTAACCATTCATCACTGTCAATTTCATTAAATGAATGCCAGAAATATTACCTTCACCAGCACGACCTAACAGGATTGGAATATATTATGTGAGAAATGAACGCTTAGTGGGGTTTTTTTCCTCTCTCTCCCTTTCCGTGCCTGGGCTCTGGCTGTCAGGAGGAGATTTGCAGGGCTGTGAAATAATTTAAAATAGTAGTAAATGAAAATGACTAAAGAAAATGTGTGGATTTGGGTAACCAAGCCTCATCATTATGTATGAAAGTTCAAGTCAAAATGTTTTCCCTTGTTCAAAGAGGAACGGAGTGGAGGAGTTCCCATCGGAAGGCTGCGGTGCCAGGAGCCATCTGCTGAGGTCCTCAAGGATCTCCTGCAGGCTGGAGGCAGCCAAGAAAGGGCTTGTGGGGGAAAAAATGCCGTCCTAAACATCTAATTTTGGTTCTTTCTGTTTTGGGGTAGAGGGATGAGTGACAAGGGGGTTGGAGAGGCAACACAACGAGAGTTTCATGTGCATTTCCCACTCCTCTGCAGAGTACAGAGAAACCCCCAGAGCCTTTATCTCCAAACTCCCACCATTTCTCACAAGAAAATAAAGGAGGATTTCTTGGGCAGGGTTCCTAAATTCCTGCTGATTAGCCATTAGAGGGCAACATCACACAAATTCACCAGAGCACAAAAGCCCGTCCGAAGCGTACCAGAAGAGGCTGAGGGGAAGAGAACATCCAAGGAAAACCATTTCCATTGGAGGCACGTAGGGAAGAGTTGAGATTTTACCTTTAGACATGTTTAATAATCTCTTCAGATGTGAGAAATGAGGAGGAACTGAGAAAACAAAGTTGGTTTTTGTGCTTTTTTTTCTCCTTTCCTGTGAGTTTCTGTGTCTCTGCCTCGTTTGAAATGCAAACGAAGATTTTATGAAAATGTTCATTTCACAGGTCGTGGTGGCTGCGATCACAAGGAAGAGGAAGGAAGTGGTGGAGGAGCAGCTAGACAGACAGATGGGATGCTGGAGAGATGAAAGGATGTTTGCAGACCAAGAAACAACGTTTCTAGATGCTTTTTTGGGATAAATTCCCCACCAGGGCACAGAGGAGACTTCAGCTTCGTTAGAATTAAGAGTGAGTAATGAAAATAAATACCAGTGATATTTAAAGAAGGCAAAACCTCAAGACATCAACAGTATCACCCTCCAATGGCGGTGGAGAACGGCAGATGGGAAAAATCGATTCTCACTCCCTGAGCCTCACGGAAATTTCTGCCTTTCTCATGAAGACAGAAAACTGTCCTTTTTGTGCTTGCTTCAAATTAGATGCAAAGGTGGGTTGGTGCAGAAGCTGTCTGGCTCCTCTGTCCTTCCCTACAGAGCTCCCCAGGAGCCAAGTGTCCCCTCTCTGTCCCTGACAGGGCCTGAGAGTTCGTGGCTCTTTTTCATATATTCCTCCTTTTTTCCTCATTTGCAAGAACTGTGGTTGCTGCTCTGTGGCTTAAAAATCCAGAACAAATCAGCATTTCAAGTCAAAATGTCAATTCAAAATAAATGTTTTCATTTAATTTCCTGTTAAAATGTCATTGCTGTTAGGTTATTTTGGGTTGGGAAAGAAAGAGAAGGCTTTGAAAAACATGGACTCTAAATAAAAAAAAAAAATCAGTGCAGGTAAGGGGCCTGTTTCCTGTTGCAGTTGTACCTGTGAGACAAGCTGCTCATTCCAAACCCCTTTGGACGTCCAAGGGCAAAAGCAAAATTTTCCTGACAAAAGATACCCAGGGATTCAGAGTTTTCTGCTTGAATTTTGTTTGTGGGATGATGCCAATGGCACCTGCCCATCTTGGTTCAGGGCTGAGCCATTCCTTGTGGGAACAAGAGGGATTGGAATGATCCCATGAATGAAATGATCTTTCAGGTCCCTCCCAAGGCAAACTGTTCTATGATTCCATGAACCAATTTCACCTTGTCCCACCTGAAAGCAGCAGTTTGGACTTTATGGTTTTACCATTACAAGGATCCACATGGGTTTCCAAGACAATGATTATTTTCACTGTCCTATCTCCATTTTAAATCCAGGAGGGAAAGCACAGTGAAGCAGAGTTGGTCATGTCAGATCAAGCACCAAGGAGAGAGGGAAGAAAGAATGAAATGTTTATGAGCTCTGTCCATTTGTGTGTGTTCCCAGCTCCCCGTGCCTCTCCACTGCCACCCTTGGCATGGCACAAACCTTGGGATTTAAGTGGTGACAGCAGCCCAGGAGCACCCACAGCATCAGCAGGGTCCCCTCAGCCCCATCCCACATCACCAGCTGCCATCCCAGGCAGGAATTGACACCCAAATGATGGAAAGTTTGGGCTGACCCATCATCTGGGAAAGTGAACAGCCCTGCCAGCCCCAGCGGGGCTTGTGATGGTGGGAAAGGTGAGGCTGGATTTGGGAAGGACCACACATGGCTCCAGCACTGTCCTCCCTGAGAAAACATGAGTGGAAGGATGCAAGAAACTTTGGGGTCCTCCCCCTGCTCAGGGCAGGGAGGGAAGCTGCAGTTTCATATTCAGAGGTGAAGGATGGAGCGAGAAACAAATACATAAAGGGACAGGAAAGAAGAATTTATTGCCTGCTAAAGGTGCAGAGCATTTAAATCCAAGAGATAAGTAATTTTATTTATGTTGATGCCAAAGTAAAGAAGATACACGACTTTCTTAAGAAAAACTCGTGTCTCCTCAGGCTGGTCAATGCTGAAAGGCATATAATGATTTTTTTTTATTATTTTCATTTTTCCTCCCCCCCTTTATACACGAAGATGGATGCTCACTAACGGCATCGTATTGTCAGGGCTGTAAATTAGGGAGCAGGGAGAGATCGCTCCCTATCCATCTCTCTGCCTTGGGAGGTTCTTAGCAAACTTCTTTCAAAATTTGGGCTGTGAGCTGCACTTTTTCTTTCCCAGAGAAAATCCCTCCTCCCATTTCAAGACTAACCCTACATTTTTTTTCCTGCTTCTAATGGGACACAGTGTAAAGTGTATTGACTGCTAAAGACTGGCACCAATCAGGTGGGATGAAAAAAGTACAGGAGTAGAACCAGGGCAAGGGAAAGGGAAAAAATACTCAGAAAAAGGAAAAAGAATCTCACGGGTTTATCTGACTGGAAGTAGCAACGTTGTGGGGATCTTAATCCTGCTTGGGGAAGCTGGGGGAAATGACAATTGGCAAACCAGTGAGGGTGGGAAAAAAATAGAAGGGAAGAGGAAAGAAACAAAATTAGGGAAACAAGCCATGGTGGAAATGATCAGAGGGGTGAACACATCCCTGGCTGCCTCTGCAGCCTTATCGAGCAGCACCACTCATGCATCTAATCACAGTTAAATTGCAGGGAGAGGTTGTAAGCCAGCTCTGAAAGAAAGAGGGAAAACTTGATGCTTCCTGAGGGTGAAGCCAGGAGGTGAGAGGGCACTGCTGCCCGGGGAGCTCCTGCCAGGGCTCCCAGGCCAGGGGAGCAGCAGGAGAGCCACAAAGGGCCCTTAAATCCCTCTCACAGCCCCTGGAGCCCCTTGCTTCCACCCAGGAGCGCTGAAGGAGCAGCAGGGTTGGTACCTGAGCTGCTCCTTCCTGGCACAGCAGTCTGACAGCAAAGGAACACTCACAGCCTCCCACAGACCCTGGGCACGGCCAGGATGGGAACAGGAGCCAAGGAGCCAGAGCACACCGTGCCAACACCAGCCCCAGCTGAAACCAGATCCAGAGGCTATGTGTCTGCAAGGCATCTTTCAGGAGAGGAGATGTGAGTGGTTTTTCAGGTCTGGGAGCTGTCCGTGTTCAGGCTGCTGCCCCGGTATGTCAGACAGATGGGTGCAAGCTCAGCGTGGCCCCAAAATGTGTCTAATTGCCTCGACAAAGCAGGGCAGGGACCACAGGAGAGGTTTGGGAATCTGAGCCCTGTTGAAGAAGGGCAGGGATCATGGAAAAGGTTTTGGGAGGCTGACTCCTGTTGAAAAAGGCCAGGATCTGTGGGAGAGGTTGCTGGAAGCTGAAGAACAAAATGGAGAATGCAATGGAGAGACATCAGTTTTTGGTACCCGTGCACAAACAGGCAGAGACACTCAGACCACTGGGAGCTCAAGCACTTCCAAACAGCAAAACCACCCAAAAGGATCATTTTTTGGTTCACAGGTCCATAAAGAAGAAGCAAAAGAGACATGAGAGTCCCTTGCAGCAGCAGCAGCTAAGGGTGAAGGGCAAAAAGCTGTCTCTACCCTGCAGACACCAATTTAATCATAAATAATCAATTCTCTTCCCATCTCCCACTTCCCATGTTTTGCTTGCAGCCCGCTTATTTTGATGCCAACTTATTCATTTTACTGAACCCTTATTTTATTTCTGTATTTCCCCACGTATATCGATTTACAGGACACAAAGGAGTCCTCAGGCTTCAGGTAGCCTCAAGGTCTGGCTGGAAGACTTTGAAGCAAAGGATTCTGACAGGGCTTTTAAGACATGGCAAGAGGGAAAACAAATGTATTACATACATATAAATACCCAGGTTTGTGTGTCAGAGTGGTTTCCATTCCAAAGGAGCTGCTGTCACCCTTTGATACAAGTTTGGTAAGAGCCAGGGACAATGTAGGACATCAGGAAATAGTTACAGGTTCATCACAAACACCATCCCCAGTGTTATTGTGGGAGCTGGGAGAAAGTTTGCACCCAATTTATCATCTTCTTTCCAAGGGAAAGAAAAGCTGACAAAGGACATCGCGAATCATCCAAGTATTCTCTTTTATTACTATTATTATTTTCCTGATTCAGAAAACTCAACAAATGGCCAGTGGCAATGTTTTCAAACTGAAGTGACCATAATGTGAAAAATAAACTGTTGAGAAATAACCCTTCACTGCTGAAATCAAATGTCCTGACTTGGGTTTAGAAAAAAATAAAGCAAAAAAAAGAGTGGTGAGCCATCCAAAATAATTCCTGTTTAACTCCTCAGCACATCAAATACTGAAAATAAATACACAATTAACAAAAATAGTGATTTGGGTTGAAATGGGGCTGTAATCAGCTGTTCCCTTTGCTGCTGGCCTTGAGAGCTGCCTGCCCTCCCTGCTGCTTGCACACATGGAATCATTGAATAGCTGGAGTGGGAAGGGGCCTTTTAAAGGTCACGTAGTCCAAACATGCTTGAAAAATGTCCCTGGGCGAGCTGGAGAAACCCAGAAATCACCAAACCTTCCCCAAATCTGCCTCCTGAGGGTCGATTTACCAGGGAAACCCTGCCATGTGCCCCATGGCACCCTCACCCACGATGGGGGCTCTGAACTCCCAGCAAAGCCTCTGGCAAAGCCCCTTCAGTGCCTTTCCCTCCTCCTGAGAACCAGGGGATGCTCCAGCGATGTCCAAAGGAACGTGCAGCCCTGATTTGGGCAGAGCAGCAAACGGCTGAGGACAGAAACGGCATCGCCAGCGTAAAACTCCTCCCTGGAGCACAGATGGGAGGGAGAGGGTAATCTTCTGGAAAAGCCTCTAATTGTCTGCCCACACCAATAATTTCAGTGTGCTCGTCCCCCTCCCCGTGTGTAATTACACCGCTCCATCTGTCTATCAGCAGGTTTTTACAGCTCCTGACGGCAGCCCGGCACTCAGCCCCGCAGCCAGACCAGGGCTGGGTTGGGTTTTTTTTAAAGATTTAAGGATGTTTCTGACACACATCCCAAAGACAAGGCTCTGGGGACAGCAAATCCTTCTCGTGGGCTGGTGAAGGATAATGGCTACGAGCCGTGTTCCAGCGCCAGAGCAGGAGGGGCCGAGGGGGCTGGTTTGTTTGCAACAGTTTGCTGTTGCTTTAGGGCTGGGTTTAATTTTTTTTCTTTAGGAAGCCCTCCTTTTAAAATTCATTCTCAGTAAGTCTGGCCACTCTGCAGCAGCTCAGTGCCACTGGCTCTTGAGTGAGCCAAGATAAAAACCCAGCTGGGAGCGCCGGCGCTTTCCAGGTGTGAGGGAGAGCCCAGGAGGGTGGTTTTGCAGTGGTTGGCTGATTTTACCCTCTTCTCCCATCCCTTCCCAACAACAAGCAGGTGAGGATGCTCTATCCAGGGAGTTTGGCATTGTAGGGGTGTCTCCAGCCTCTTCTCATGGGAAATCCAGGTGAGGTGGAAAATTGGGACAACTGGTAGAAACTATCACAACTTTGCAACCCAGAAATTTCAAATGAATCCAGCGGGGAGGGTTGAGGTGCACCACAGTTAGAAACCAACAAAGGCCATATTCTTCCCAATAGAGCCTTGGAAAGGGCGTAGCAGGGTGTGTCTTGGCAGAAAAAAGAAATACATAAGAAGTAGAGATATAAATAAACCCTCACAATACTGTTCGAACAAGGCAGCTCCAGCTAAATAATGTCCAGGCACTTCCATCATTTCACAAGATCAAGGCTCATTTTTCAATATCAAGGTCCTTTCGATGATAAATGAGTTGCAGGATTTGTGGTGGGGTGATTTTTCAGACTCCTTTCCAAGAGGAATTTTGGGATAAGGCATGTCCAAAGCTATCCATCCACTACCTCAAACACTAGCAGCGTGGAATCCCAGAATGGTTTGGGTTCAGAGAGACCTCAAAGCTCACCTGGTTCAACTCCCTGCCGTGTGCAGGGACACCTTTCACTGTCCCAGGCTTCTCCAAGCCTTGTCCAGCCTGGCCTTGGACACATCCATGGATGGGGCAGCCACAGCAGCTCTGGGCAACCAATTACTCATCAAGCTCTGAAAGAGCTTTTAAGCTTAAATAACTTTTTATCATAGAATCATAGAATAGTCAGACTGGAAGGGACTTTAGGGATCATCACATTCTGGTTGGGTTTTTTTAATCCAAATCAAGCTTTTTTTTATTTTTTTTTCCCCCTACCTTCTTGGGACAGTAAACTTCAGAAGGGATTCCCTTAATCCATTCAACTAATTGGATGGAGCAGCTCTTACTGACTATGGATGATAATCCAGGCACAGCCTTCTGATCTAATGATACTGTGATCTAATTCTTGCTGACACAAACACCCAGGAGTTTCCCAAGTTTCAGGAACACTCAAGACTACCCAGGGAGAACAAAGAGCTTATTGCTCTCCTTGGTTTGAAGGTGGGTGAGGCCCATCTCTCTCATTTTCTAGATAAACTCACAGATCCCTGTGTGTGGCTCTTGTTGCTGCCCGAGAAGGCAAAAGAGCCTTGGATATTAAATGACCTGAGTGTTTCCAGCCTCCTGGAGGGGCCCCTGTGGAAGGAGCCACACACATTGCCTTGGCACACAGAGCTGGGCATGGGGAAGTGAAGGTGTGCTTTGCACCAGGGAAGCACCAGATATTTCCCCTCAGGCTGGAGGTGTTTGGATTGCAGCATTCCCAGCCTCAAGAGCAATCCTGCCCCACTTGCTCTGAGCCCAGCACTTCTGGCAATCCCAAAGTCATTAACATTGGAAAAGACCTCCAAGATCATCCAGTCCAACCCTCAACCCAGCACTGCCAAGGCCACTACAAAACCACGTCCCTAAGCACCACATCCAAGTTTTCTGAACCCTTCCAGGGACAGTGATTCCAGCACTGCCCTGGGCAGCCTGTTCCAGGGCTTGGCCACTCCTCACAGGGTGCCTCAGAGCGTGTCCTGACAGTGCTGGAATATCACAACTCCAAATCTGTCTGGGAATGGAGGGAAGTATTCCTGCCTGCTGCCATCTTCTCGGGCAATTTAAAATTTGGAAGGTGACTGAATGACCACCATGAGCCTCAGGCTCTCAGGTGTTCCATGTCCTGTGGCTCTGAAGCCATGAATGATGCTCCCCCCACACCCACACATCTCCCCAACCTGTAAAAATAAATTCATTTATCCCTACGGTGGCCGGGTTATTTCCTTCCCCCCTTCTCAGTGTTTATCACATTTTCTCCTGGCAAATTGCTGCACTGCTTTGCTTTTGAAAGGAACTAAATGAGCCTGTGAAGTCAAGCATTGGAGAGTATCAAAAAGTCTGAAATAAATAATATCAGAATAATGATCCTGTAATAGCACAGATTGTTTGTTGTTGTCGGGTACTTTTCCTTTTCCCCCCCTGTTGTTGTTTGTGCTACAAGAGCACCCGGGTGGGATCCTTGTTTCCTTTTGAAAAGCCACATTAAAAGGGAAGTAATTATATCCCAATTAAAGGCAGCAGTCGCCCCCCTGCCCACCTTCCCATCTCCTTCCAAGGCAAAAATATTCCCAACAACAACGTTCTAAAAGGCACTGCTGACCCTGAAGGAACCAAAGTGTCCGGATAATGGACTGGGAAGCCTTTCCCCTTCACATCAGCAACACAAAGCTCCAGCCAGAGCGATTCCTGTGGCTTTTTGTGCAGCTCATTCTCCCCCCACAGGGCACCAGGGCCACCCAGATGCTTGGAAGGAGTTTTATTTCCCCTTCTGTGGGCTTCCAGCAGTGCACCAGCAACTTCTCCCAATGCTAAATGGGATTTCTAACAAATAACCCCGCAAAAGGCAAGGCTGGTAAATCCCTCCCTAAATCAGGGCAGGAGGATGCTCGGGAGCAGTGCTGCCCCAGGATGGCCCCTTGCTGTGTACAGAGACGAGGGGACGGGGCTGCTGCATGGCACTCCTTGAGCTTTTATTTCAGCATCAGTGTCATTACATGGTGTGAGACACAAAAGATGTTGAGAGCTCACGCCACAACAATTGCAGCCAAAATTCTCTAGGTTACAAAGCCTTTTTAAAAACTTTCTAGCCAATAGAATAATATTAAAGCCTAAGCATATGCCTAAGCCAATTAGTAAATTTGCACGTACATCTCGTCCTGAACAATGCTTGCTTGTAATAGCTTAAAAACAATGGATAAAGCCTCATTATTAAACTTATATTTTTCTATCATCTTGCCTACCATATTTTCCAAGCTTTCTGAAAGTTTTCTACCTTCTCTATTTCCCACAATGGATTTATACCTTTTCTATTTCCCACAGCCATGGAGCTGGCACAGCCGAGCAGCTCTCCCGTGTGCCAGCTTTCCTAATGAAAGGAGAAGGAGCCCTGGAAGCTCCCGTGAGCCCGAGCGGGGATAGGAGCTCAGGGAAATCACTCGATAAGTGCCACTCTTCATGAATAACCATCACCTCTCACATTTTCTCAGGCACAGACTCCTCGTCGGCGCCTGAAGATGCGGGTGGGGAACTCCCACCGGGCGAAGGAAAGGTGGCAGGGAAAAAACCCACCCCCGTGTAATTAAGTGTCTCAAGTAAAGAGTTGATTTAGATTTAACTAGAATGTTATTCTAAGTCAAACAAATGCCAATTGGTTATTAAGAACCTCATTACTGCAGCGGAACACCTGCCGCCAATGGGTTTTTTCCTTGTTTTGTGGCTGCAGACTTGTTAAATCTCAATAAATACCCTATTAATAATTAATTAGCATTTAATTAATAGACAATAACAGTTGAGAAAGGTTGGTGTATCCTTCTTTATTGAGCAGGAGCTGCTTGGGAGCTGAGACATGAAGCAGAGAGGAACACAAGGACTTGTCTGCATCCAGACTTGGATGATGTTGGGCCTTCATCCAACACTCCTGGTCTGGACTTTGCTGAGCACCCACCTCAGCCCAGAAATACGGTTTGATCCCTTGGGATCACACCCTGGACCTGAGAGTGCCAGCTCACACACAGACAACTCTGGAGATGCTGGAATTCCTCACCAAAGCCTTGGCAAAGTTTCTGGGGCTTGAAGAGCTAAAACCACAGCAGTCAAAAAATAAACAAACAATTCCCCCAAGGAATTACAGGGATTTGTTTTGACACTGGCAGAAAAAAATAAGAGGGCCACATTTTCCCCCTTTAGTTTACTTTTAATTTCAAATTATTCCTCTCTCTTAGCAAAACCTGTACACAAACACTCGTTGCTAAGAGGGAACATTGCACCTGGGAGTTGAGCAAAGCTCTGCATTTGATCTCAACCTTTCTTTGTTTTTTCTATCACGGGTTTGCTGAAAATCACAAAGCATCTTCCTTAGGCTCAACCCAAGGCAAACCCTAACCCCACCCCCAGCTGTGGCTCCAACCTGCAAGAGCAGCTCCTCACACAATTCCTGTTCCCTCTTCCCTTTGATGATTGGCCTCAGCTCTTTGCCTCTGGAGCCAGGGGATCATCACCACTGCCCGAAATGTGGGAGCATGGCCCCTGTCCTGCCTCCCTGGCAGCATGTCAGGGGGTCTCCTTGTGGATCAGGCTGTATTTCCAGGGATTTCCAGCAAGTGCTGCTGCAGCACTCGAATGCCCAGTGCCAGCCAGAAGTCACACCTGCCCTGGCTCTCTGGCTGTCCCCTCGTGTTGGCTGGGCACAGGAACCACATCCTTAAGAGACACAGGGGTGATGGGGGAATCCATTCCCTCCTCGTGGGTAAAATTCCCTCTGCTTTGCTCTCCCAGGAACGCATGACCCTTGCAGGATGGTTCACAGTGAGTCCTGCGGCTTCACCCTCGTGTCACAAAGAGGGTAGCACCTCCAAGCCACGGGAATGCAGCAGCTTCCAAAGAGCTCAACATTTTTATAAGCAACACAAGGGTTATGTGTGCAAAATGCAGCCCCGTGAGGAAGTGAAAGGCCCCTTCTTTCCAAGGAAAAGTGCTGCCAAATCTTTGCATAGTCACACACCAGCCTCAAAACCCCTGGGGGTATCAGCTCTTTCCTAGGACTGATGGGTCTCTCCATCCTTTCTGGGGTGAAGACTCATTCCACTCAACCAGCATCTCACCTCCTCCCCAGGGAGGATAAAGAATCTTGGTACTGGGTAGAGACTGAAAAATCCTCAAGTGGTTTGGGTGGGAAGGGACCTTAAAGCTCACCTTGTTCCACACTCCTGCCAGGGGCAGGGACACCTTCCACTATGCCAGGCTGCTCCAAGCCCTGTCCAGCCTGGCCTTGGACACTTCCAGGGATCCAGGGGCAGCCACAGCTGCTCTGGGCACCCTGTGCCAGGGCCTGCCCACCCTCACGGGGAGGAATTCCTTCCCAATATCCCATCCATCCCTGCCCTCTGGCAGTGGGAAGCCACTCCCTGTGTCCTGTGCCTCCATCCCTTGTCCCCAGTCCCTCTCCGTCGCTCTTGGAGCCCCCTTTGGCACTGGAAGGGTCTCCTGGATCCTTCCCTTCTCCAGGCTGGACACTCCCAGCTCTCCTAGCCTGGCTCCAGAGCAGAAGGGCTCCAGCCCTCAATGAGGTCCCCTCAAAGTCTTTGCCCCCACCTGTTCCCCATCAGACCCCATCCAACAGGCACCCACAGGGATTTGGCCAGCCAAGGGTTACCTTGTTATTTCCTTCCTGATTTATGTAAACTCCTGCACCGCGTCCTAATAAGAAATCAGTTCCTGTCATCATCTTTATTTCTTATTCCAAGCTGCAACACTAAAACACTTCACGGTGATTACAAATAGCAAAGTTATTTTTTGCCAAGTCTTCGCATCAGAACTTAATAGCACGTTGTAATGCCACCCTGCGCTGATGTGTGGCATATTTAATATCCATCTTTCTTGGAAATAACAGTGCTCTGAAATTAGAAGGGACTTAAGCAGCGAAATAATTAATGTGGATAACCATCATAAATGCCACAAATGGAACAAATACAGATAGCAGCGAACCGTGATTGTTAATACTCTAACCTGGTGTGACAGAACTTTAAAAAATGAAACCCCTTTTCCCAGAGACTGGTGGAAAATTAGAAAAAAAGGGGGTTTCTCTAATTGCATCGTCCCTCCTCATTAGCAGCCACCCAGCCCACGAGGCACACGCAGTACCTGCACTCCCAGCCTGCTGCACCCCATTAGCAACAGGCTCTTATTAGGGCCAGGCTTATGAGTGCTAATTATTTGGGCTGCTATTAGAGGGAGCAGCAGAGGTGCAGCACAGTCTGCTTCACATCTCAACTTCAGCACAGAAATGGCCAATCCAGCCAGGATTAAACTGAACCCACCCCATATATCCCTTTTTTGTGGGGAGAAAAAGTGGTGTGCCCTCAGTGCCTCTTTTGGGTGAGCATCCCTTCTTTTGTCTGTGTGGTGGGTGCTCTTTGGGCCAGGCATCCTTTGGCTCTGGGTAAGTGGCGCTTCCAACCTTCAATCAGAGAATGCCGAATGGTTTGGATTGGAAGGACCTTGAAGATCATCTCTTCCCAAGCCCCTGCCATGGGGAGGGATGTCACCTACTAGATCAAGTTGTTTCTCCATCCCAACTGGCCTTGAACAGTTCCCACTGTGGATTAAATATGCATTAAAAGAAGAGATTATAACAGAAATGAGAGAGAACAGCAACTGGCACTATGGAGGGACCTGAGGGGACACAGAGCCCATCTGGAACAAACAGGAGGGTCACGGACTGCAGGACATCTCATCTCAGCCCTTCTGAGTGCCAGCATTTTCACTCCTTCCCCTGAGACCTCCCTTCTTCCTTTCAATTAACCCTCTAAATGCAGTCTGAGGGAGTAGAAGGATTTTCCCACACTAACCCCATGCAGTGCAGAAATGACACAGACTGTTCTGGGCTGGGGACAGAAGGGCAGCAGCTAATCCCCCCCTCACCCCGTGCACAGACCAGGAGGGAGCCTGTGGGGTGTGAGGTCACAGGGACATCATGGACCTGGGAGTTCACAGAGTCTCTGAGGTTGAAGAGGTGAAGCCTGAGGTGTCTTCAGCACTGGACAAGACTCACGTCCCCAGTCCCCAGAACGGGGTCGCTGAACAGCACCTTGAATGGCAGCAGCACCAGCAAAACCATGGAAACCATTGAATCACAGGACTTTCTGGGTTGGAAGGGACCCAGAAGGGTCATCAAGTCCAACTCCTGATCCTGCACAGGACATCCCAAGAATCCCACCCTGTGCCTGACAGCAACACTCAAGATGGAAGTGGTGGACCCTGGATTAAAAAAAAAGACCTTGCAAAGTCCTCTTCACTCCAAACCACTCAGACTACAGCAGATTTCATGCCCTGGAGACGTCTTCCAACCTCATACTCAAGCATGCCCTCGACGAGGACTTCCTCTGCTCTCTGTCTGGATCTGAGCCATGACCTTGTTTCTGTCCCAAGAGCATCAAGGCCTCAGCAGCCTGGAGCCCTCTCCACATTGCCAGATCCTGCTCAACACTGGGCATTTCAAGAACCTAAACATCTGCTGGACGTGATGTTCTAAATTCCTTGAAAATTCCTTTTTTTTGCTTTGGGCAAGGCAGGGGATTTGCACCCGTAGCCCCCCATGATGATCAGAGGGTTTCAGAAGGCTCTGAGTCAGCTGCAGCTAAATTTTGGTGCCTTTTGCAGGGCTGCAGCACCGGGGTTTGGCAGCATTTCACACATCTCCCAAAGCAGGGGGCAGGTGTTTTTACACCCAGCCTGTCCTGCTAAAGGAGGACGATCTGCTGGCCCACCCCTTGGAAAACAAATCAGGAAGCAGAAAAACCAGCGCCAAAGTAACATCCAAAGCAAACAGTGAGTTTCCTAACTCGCCTAACAGAGGAGATGTGGAAGGAGCTGCCTGGCAGATGGGTCCCCTTGGGGTACATGGGTTTGTCACTCCCTGTAAGGCGTCGCAGAGCAACCGCCGCGCACGATCCCTCCCGCTGCCCGGAGACGGATCAGGAATAACCCTCGCAAAATCCCAGCACCCTCCTCCCTGCGGGGAGGGAGGCAGGGCCATCCTCATGCCTGCTGTGGCCACAGAAGCAGCCCCTCCCTGCTCACCTCCGGAGAGTTCCTCGTGGAACTCTGCACACACGGACGGCGAGAGCCGAGCCGGCCGAGGGTTATTTATGGTGCCAGCGTGAAGTCATTGAGGCATTGGCGAGTGCGAAGCGTGACATCCTGTGATGTATGGGTTAGGACAGCTTGGTGCTGAGAATGCCATGAAGTATTAATCTCAAGGAGATGCTACTGAACTCAAGAGAGACTTAACATCAGCACAGAGAGATCAAAGATATGATATCTCTGGCAGAGCGCGCTATCAGAAGTGATCATAGGAAAAACAAAGGGGTCATTTTAGTGCCTTCTGCATTAGCAGAGCGACTCGTAGCCTCCAGGCAGAGGCGAACAGCAATTTTTTCCCGATCCAAACCAACGTGCTCATGGGATTTTCTGACATTTCTTTACATCTCATTGTGGGTTGCCAATAAATGGAGGCATAAGAACGTCAAATCGCTTTTCTCTCGGAACTCGTGAGCTGACCTCTGTATTTTTCCCTTTTGGAGCTTTCCAGACAGGCCACGATCTGAACTCTTAAGACCTCTAAATGCAAAACTTCAGCAGTAAATGAATGCTTAAGCATCTAGGTCACAACAACATCTGCATGCTGGGAAAATCCTGACAGGAGACTCAGCCACTCTCTGTGCAAGGGGAAAAAAGGGAAATCCTGTCCTGGCTAAACCTATGATGGCTTTGGGAAAGGGCTTCATGTGGTGTTGGATTTTACCATGCACCAAAAAGCCCTGAATGCTCTTTCCCAAAACCAAGTTATACTTTCCTGTACTGAGGGCCAAAGAGTTTGGCGAAGAAAGTGTTTGGTCCATGCAACGCTTGTCCTTGGAATGTGAGACCAACTGCCTGTGAACTTGGGATGCAAATAGCCCAGGAATGACTGGAATATTTTGCAGACAATTATGCCTGAGAATTGTTAGTGGTGTCCATCAGGTGCTGGAGAGGGAGGGCTCCAATTGCCAGCTGCAGTTGAGTGCCCTGGGAAGGAGCAGCAACACAGATATTTCATGGGTAAAGCTGTCCTGAGGCTCATCCCAGCTGCCAGCACTGCTTCCCTGCTTAGAGAGCAGCAGGATTCCCTTTGCAATATGGAGACCCCAGGAATGGGCACTGTCCCCTTCAGACCTGGCCCCCCCATGCCATGCCTCAGTTTCCCCAAGTATATAAATCATAGAATCAGAGAACCACAGATTATCCTGAGCTAGAAGGAGCCCACAGGATCATCCAGTCCAACTCCCGGCCCTGCCCAGACACCCCAACAATCCCTGGCAGCTGGGAGCGTTGTCCAACTCCTCCTGGAGCTCTGGCAGCCTTGGGGCTGTGCCCATTCCCTGGGGAGCCTGGGCAGTGCCCAGCACCCTCTGGGAGAAGAATCTTTGTCCGATCTCCAGTTTGAACCTCTCCTGACACAGCTCCACGTGGGAGTGAATGCTCTCCTTTAAACAGCAGCTTGGGAGCTGCTGCACAGAAGGATGAAGAGTCTTCTACTGCTCCAAGAAAATAGGGAAGTCTGGAGACTTCAGCTAATAGAAAATTGAACCCTGTGGGAAGCTAAACCTTCATGCAGTCCCCCAAGAACCTCCTAAGCTTGAAATATCCAAAAGGCCTCATGAAAATACAGAGTCAAGCGAAAAAATAAACCACCTGAAATTTTCCTGTTCAGGCCCTCACGGCCTCCCCTTCCCGAGCCCCCAGTCCGAGCCCATGATCCCACTGTGGCACAGGATAGAGGCACGTGCTCCTGCAGCTCTCTGCAGCCTCTTAATTCCCTTATTCCATCTGCAGGTGCCTGCACTTTCAGGGGGTCACTTCCCAATGCTTTTTAATTACTTCCATTAGGTAACACAGTGCCCTGAAGGCTCGTTGGGAAATCCTCCGTAAATCATGGTATTATCAGGACTAAGGAGAATTCGGGCTCCCCAAGGACAGAGCTATTGTAGTCCTTGTACAGGAGAGGGCAAAAGGCATGGAGAATAATTAAGAGATTTGCTCTATAGCCCAAAGGTACTCATTGCTGGAGTCCAGACAAATCTGACACTGATTTCTGGCCCTTAATTCAAACGTTCCTTGGGAAGGAAGGGGCTGCTCAGCTTGTCTTGCACGGCTTCGGGCCTGACCTGAGCTTTCTAATTATGTTCTCTGCTTTATTCAGGCCTCAGGTTTGGTGATTCCACATGCTTCAGGCTGGAATGGAGGAGGAGGCAACACCAGGCGCAACTGGTTACAAACAAATTGAAAGTCAAGAAAACAGCAACATATTGGAGGATCCCAACCAAGAACACACAGGAACCTTACCAGGGATGTTTAGAGCTAATTAGGACAAAGCCTGGGAAGCAGACAGCAGGATGCAAGGTGGGACTGGGTGTAGGGAACAAACCCACAGAAGCCTCTGTCATGTAATTTTTAGGGGTGCAGTTCCCCCGTGGGGCTGAAGGGAACCCTGCGTGTCCCTGGCAAGAGAAGAGGCTCCATTCTTGCTCACTTCGGGATCTCTCACTCCCTGGAAAGAAACCTGCTCTTCTGGCAAGATCCAGGCTCTCATCAGCTTCCTTATGCCAACAGCCAGGCAGGAGTCTGGTGGCCTCCTGTATTGTCACATAACATAAAGTCTGAATCATTGCTGTTCTGCTTCCATCATTGTTAATATTCTTAAAAGGTTCTTGGAAACACTTACACACGGCTACATGAGCTGTTTCTGCATTGTTTGAAATTTAAATGTGAGTTTTAGCCAGGCTTTTGATGTGCTGTTTACTTTAATTATTGTTCTCCCCCTGTCTGTGTCTTGCCACAATGTCATTTAATATTTTATACATTTCCTGAAGTCCCCTTTCAGTCCCCAGCGTGTGCAACTCCACGTTCTCCCCCGCCTCCTCCCCACCCCACAACTTGCACTTCTAACTTTTCAGGGGCCGGCTGTAAACAAGATGTGGCATGTCACTGAGATTATCCTCCCGTGGTGGCTGCAGAGGGGATAAATAAACCAGGAAACAGATGCTTCCCAAGCTGGCATGGGGAGCCGATACCAGCTCCGTGCAGATGCGCGGCTCCTCGCGCTGGCACAGGCAGGTACCCGGCAGCCAAAGGGACGAGAGGATGCTAAAAAAAAGCATCTGCACTCCATGCATCTTTCAAGGATACACTGGAAAATCCTGGAAATCTGCTTCTTTCCTCGTGCCTGGCACAGCTCTGTGTTACCAGATTGCTTCAGCCACACAGGAATGCTGCGAGTTCACATTGCAGGTGCCAGAAGATGGCACTCCAGAATGCACAGCTCTGTGCCTGGCTTTGCCAGCCCAATAAAGCCAAGGATGTCTCCCTGTGGCTGCTTTTATACCAGCTCATTACGTTAGGAAAACTTTGGTGTGAGTTCTGCCTGTTGTGAGCATGAGGGCTGTTAATTTGATATTCCTTCTTTGGTCCGTAATGGCCAATCCAGGACATGTCTCCATGGGCATGGCAGGGGAAGAGGGCTGTAAGAAACTCGGCTCATCTCATTTGTGAGCTCCCAAATGTGAGCCAGGCCAGGACCAGGAGCCAGGGAGGGCCATTCAGAGCAGAGAGGGGGCTCCACATCCACCTGTGTTCCTTCACTTGGGCATCCTGAACAGCCACCCCTCTTGGTCAAAGCAGACCCAGAATATTTGGGCTAAGTCTTGAAGGCTGGACCAAGACGAGAGCTCTAATGTCTCACGATATCAAGACCTGGTGATGCTAATATCATCAGGGTTTTTTGGCAGGAGTTGGGAGAGGAGTGATGGAGAGGGATGTGGAGAGCCCTGGGGGAGCACAAACACCTCCTCACTGTTCACTTGGCAGGGAGGAACAGAGTGTCTCTCTGCTATTTCCCACCCTCTGCCTTCAGGAGTGGGAACCAAACGAGCTGAGGGAACCCAAACCTTGGGGCAAGGAGGGATCTGCTCAGAGCTATGAAATCACACAACTTTTACAGGCACTGCAGAATGTGCCAGGGAAGAGTGAGGCACAGGAGGCAGCCAAAGAGCAACGCAGGAAAGAGATAAAAAAAGACCGATGGCCAAAGGAGGCTCTGAGCATCCTGCCCTGTTCTGGGCCTGCTGGGGCAGTGCTGTGTTCACACCTAATCCAGCTCCAGCCACGGCTGGGTGAGCAATCAATAACGCTGCGACGGCACGGGCGGCTAAAAAGTCTTGAGGGACAGAAATCCGATGCTGAACTCCAGGTAACGTGCTGAAGGGGGGCGGCGAGGCTCTGCCCAGGCAGCTGTCATGGCATGACAGCCCGAGGAGAAACTGAAATTACTCACTGCCAGACATCCTGGCTGGATGCTGCTCCCTCCTCCTCCTCCACTGCTTTGGGGAGAAAATGCTGCCGGGGAGCAGAGTCCAGTTCAAGCTGTCAGCGCTTCGCTGAGCTGCCATGCCAGACGGGGCTCTTCCAGGTTTTGGAAGCACCGGGTCTCTCCAGGCCCAGGTAAACATGCCCTTGGAGCAATGCCAAGGAGCCTGGGATGCTCTAAGGGTTCGCCACAAGTGTTGGATAAAGAGGATGCAAACTCCCATCTCCCTTATCCTGGTATGGGATGGGAAGAGCACCCAGCACGAGCCATGGAGCTGAAGGAAATCAGTAGCTGGGAAGGTCTGCTCAGCCCCGTGGTTATGGCTGAACAGAGAGGATGAAGGGGACAGAAATACGAGGAGCAGAGATGATGTCTGGCCAACCCACCATCGGCAGCACAACAGCAGGAGAGTAAAGCATCATCTCCAGATGCAACAGGAAAATAATGACCTTGATCCCACTGTTCTCATCCTGACCTCTGGAACCTCCAGTCTTTTCCAGATCAGAGAATCCAGATGAGAAAATCCAGATCAGCATTTTGAATTCTTCCTCTCTAAGAAACCCCATTTCCACTTTCTTTACTCCCTTTGCCCTGCTCTGGCGTGTCCCACACCTATGTGACCTGCTCTGCCTAGGCAAGGGGATGCTAGGCTCCTGCTGTCCCTTCATCACATGTGCCCATGGTCCTGCTCAGTAATTCTTGGAGCGTCAAGCTAATTAATTTATCACTCAATGAAATTGCACTGAGCATTAATGAAACCATTTAGTATTCACGCAGAAACTTCTCTCTCCATTTCCAGAAGTGCTCCATTGTAGATCAGCATTTGTTGGGCAGTAATTAATGGTACTTAATCCTTAAATCCTTAAATTGTTTCTAATTTGGTAAGCAGCAGAGTTGCAGCAATCCGTCTCTTTGCTGCATTTCTGTGGAGCTGTTTGGGACCCTCCCCTGGGTTACCCAGAGGTTCACCAGGGGCTGTGCCAGGGAAGGAGGGCTCTCTGACTTTCCCTCATTTCTGTCGGTGACTTTCTGAAAAATGACTTCATCTCTTTTACACCTGTGTGTCCATTTGTGTAACTAAGGAAAATGCTTATTTTCCCTCAGGAGGGTGAGTCAATAGCACAAAGAGCTCCTAAAGCAAAGGGATCAATGTGTGGGAGAGTGGAGATTCCCACCTTTTGATCTCCCATGCGTGTCCAGGAGCTGGGGGACACTGAGGCACGAACTGAGAGAACAGGAGCCTTTCACTCCTTGCTTTGCTCTTTGAAATTGCTGCTCATTCACCAAGAGGTGAAGCACTTACTGCTTCTCACATTTTATGGAAGTTCCAAGCACGTCCCCATGCAGACAGAGGAATAAATGAGTTCTCCTAGAGTGAGCAAATACCTTCCCTGAAATGCAAACAGATGCAACAGATGGATCCTTTTCTTCCCCCATGGTTTTCTTTTGAAGACAACCAGAGTTTCATGTCAAAACAGAACCAAAGGCACCACAAGGCGCTGGAGAATTAGATTCTGAGAGTTAAAGGGAATATTGGGTCACTCTCCACGCAGCTCCAAGGGCTGGATGAGAGCATGGAAACAACCCCAGGTATTTGGATGACCTATTCCTAATGAAGCTGCTGATGTAGATGAGTCCATAACACTCCACATTCCCTGTCCCATACCCCATCACCCCAGCAGAAGTGGGAGTTTTATTCCTCTTTCAGCTTTCTTCCTGAAACCAAGCTGGTTTCTCCTCCTCTCTTCACTGGAAGACTGTTCAGTCTTATCCACAGTATCCACTTGAAGAAAAACATCCCTTATTTTGCACACAAAGCAACCCCCAACCCTCTCAGCTTTTCCTCACTGACAGCTTTACAAAAAATCTTTGTTTTCTGGACACACTTTGTATTTATCCCACTGTGCAACACCCCAGCTTCCCACCTCTCCAAATGTTTGGATACACTCTGTGTTTGCTTCCTCAAACTGTGACCAAATATTTGAGGTTTCTGGTTTGTTTGGTTTTCTTGTTCTCCAGTAGAAGTAAGCAGGGAAAGAAAAACATAAGGGGAGGGGAAACACCCATAAATCTCTCAGTGGTTACTCATCAAGCTGTGCCAGGGAAGAAAAAATTCCCTTTTCTCACCCCTTTCCTGGCCACTCCATCCCTGCATTCCTGCCCCACCATTAGGCAGGGCTGTACTAGGACAGATTATGGCCCTTGAGGAGACAAACCCCCAGAGCTGAGGGCATGTGATGTCATTCCGTGTGCCACATCCGCTGCCCTTTGTGGGAATGTGCTGGAGAAATGCAGACTCATTCCTTGCACAGACTCTTTCAGCAGAGGTAACCTCCAGCTGTCTCCAGAAAGGGATTGAAAAGGTCTCTGCTTTGCAGTTGCTGAAGGGGTTGGATGAGAAGAAGTGCTTACAACATTTTTTGACACCACACTTTGATCAATTGGACGGATTTAATATTACAGAAATATTTCATTTTTCAATGCGGATGGGAGAGAGAGAGAAAAAAAAATCTAATCATCCATCCAGCAGGCCTCTATATTTGTCATAATACACTGGAAAGAAAAGTAAAAAATACAATCTCCCAAACCTCTGATTTAAAATCCAACTTAACTTGAGGTAATTTCCATCATTAGTTCAAACTGTGCGATCTTCACTCTCTCCTTATTTTTCAAACCATTGTTCTGGTTTTTTTCCAAGGTATTATTTAACCAAAGCAGCATCTAATTGTGTTTTCTCTCTGTATTCATTTTTAAGGAGGTAATGAATGGTGTGGGGGAAACAGCACCATGAATTCAGGTGGATGGGGCAGAATCCCACACACGGAATCAAATCTGTTTTCACGAATAGCAAAAGAAGGAAAGAAGCCACCTGGAGAACCTCAGGGAGAGGTTTCCACCTGCCACCTCTGCAAGGTGACACTGAGGAGGCACCTTCCCAATAACACAATTAAGGAATTAATGGGACACTCCTCAATTCTTTGGGAGGTGAACCAGGTCGGGGAGATTTGAACAAAGTCATCACTAATGAACTTGGTGCTTTAATCAGGCAGGAGCTGTCCCAGAGCCTGGCTGAGCCTTATGTTTATTGCACAAGTCACCTTCTCCTTTGAAGGGGAATCAGTCCAAAAGCCATCCTGCAGTATCCAAATCCTGTCCCAGGAATACTTCTTAAGGATGTTGGACCTGCCAGTGCCTTGTGATGGGAAGGAGCAACAGTGTAGGTCCTGCCTAGACTGGAAGTCTGTGACCTCTTCTAAATGAAACCTCTTCCAAAGTCATCACTGTGCCCTTGATCTCTTTCTTCCCACCTCCTTCTGCCTCTTATTTCCTTGGATGTGTAGAACAGATGATGATGGGGGAAGAGCACTATTATCACACCTTGAAACAGGGCAAGGTCTGGAGGACAGGAATGACCAAGGACTGTCCAAGACACTCAGCAAAGTGTTTATCTGGTTTCCAGGCTCTCTTGAAAAAAAATTCCCCAAAAACCCATGGAAATAAACCCAGCCAAAGTATGCTGGAGAAATGAGGTCAACAGGAGAAACACCCAATTAGCGGTGTTTTGTGGCTGGATGTGGTGTGCCAGCTGGGATTCAGGGAGTTGCTGTGCCTCAGGAAAAAGAAGAGAAGCTTAAAATAATAACATCTAGTGCTCAGAGAGCATTTTGCATCTTCCCAGTGTGACATGAACTTTAATTAGTTTGTGAGTCGAGACGCTGCTGGGCGAGTGAGAGATATTGGTGCAACATGACCAATGCCAGCTCGTGTGGAGCTGTGGGAGCTGTGTCCAGTTTGGGGAGAGGGACAACTCCGATGCTTCCAGGTGGCACAGGGAGGAGGAAAACTCCTGGCAGAGGGATGGAGCTGTCTGAGCTGTGAAAGGGGCACTGGTGAATTCAGCTCTGTGGCTCAATTCCAAGACAACTCAGCTTACATGGAGGTGAGGTCACAGTTAAAAAAATAACTCCCAGATGCTCTGGGCTTGAGCAGCAGCACCTGAAATGAGAACTGCAGGGTGAGGATGAAAAGTCTGCCACTTCCATCCTACAGAGCTTGGGATGCTGCTGGAGGCACAGACTGGGAAACGCGGGAGCTCGATCGAGGCAGGCAGCTGGGATTGGACTTCAATCTTTCTCCAGAAGACGTGTGGTCTGGAGGAGATTTCTGATAGCAGAGACAGGGGGCAAAGGGAGAATTGCTCATTTTCCCATTGGAAATATTTCCTTCACAGAGCTGGTTCGTGCCAGGAAATGCTGTTCCTGGTGTGGTTCCTGACTGGCTGAAACGGCAGCCAAGAGGAATTAGATGGCTGGGAGGTTGATGAGGTCTGTCCTCATTAGCAACCCAATAACGTGGGCAAAGACTTGTTTATTCCCTCCATCTGTGCCACCACTGCATTTGTCCTGCTCCCTGCTCGTGGAGGGTGCTCAGGAGCATGTGAGGGCTCACACTGATCCAAGATGACAAGAGATCTCCTGCAGCCCGCCAAGCCACGGCTTGTGCTTTCAGTACTGATGGCCTGGGGTCGACACCACGCTGATTTTGGCCAGAGGTGCAGCTCTCTGGAGCTCCCTTTGGTGCAAAATCCAATTAGTAAGCAAGTGAACAAACCCCTTGGTGCTGGCCAAGCACCAGCAGGGTGGGATTGGGAGCTGGAACATCCCACAGAGAATGAGCAGCTGCCACAGAACAGGCATGAAAGGCTGGCATGGAGACTAAGGGCCAGCCTGATCCAGTGCAACCCCAAATTCAACCCTGCAATAATAGAGATGGTGGTGGTCTCTATTCAGGTCCAGTGATGAGTGAATGAGAATATATTTATCCCCTCCTGCTCCTACCCTCAACATTCCCTGAAATAGAAGGGAGCAGGCTGGGAGATCTGCCTGGCCAGTGAGCACCCACACAGAGGCTGAAATGACAAAGAATGATAAAGCTCCTGCAAAGATCCTTCAGTGAATAAGAAATCAGTTTGGTTTTGACCAAGCACCCCATTGGCTGAAAGTGGAATTGCCATTCAATGGAGAGTCAACATCTGGTTTTACCCTGAAATACTGGAACAATGGTATAAAAATGAAACAAAAAATGGATTACTTGGTGGAGGGGCTACAGATCAGTGAGACACTAAAAGCAAGAGAAGAGAGAAAGACACAAATGCTGCTCAGCTGTCACAGCTCCCGGGTCCTCGACTCTGCTCAGCTTCTGCCCTTGTCTGCTAATTTGCTTACTCCCCCAGTAACAACCTGGTTTTCCTTTACTGGAGACAGCTTTAGCCTGGGGGAGCTATGGAAAGCAATAAAAAAATAAACTGTTTCTGGGTCACCACCAGTTCCAGTCCCCAAGGGTTATCTAAACAACAGTTTCTCCTTTGCCTCTGTCAGAGCTGAGACTCGGCCCCCAGAGGTTGTTCCATCAATAACTTCTAAACCACCTTAGGGGCAGCAGGCTCACCCCTAACAGGTTTTGAAGCCAGGGACTCCTAGATCACAGGTTTTAGCTGCACTAATGTATTTAACACAAAGAGATGATGCTCCTGAGGTCAGGGAGAGATGTCACAGCCCAGGCAGGGCTGTGTGTGAGACACTGGTCCCCACAGCCACCCACGAGCAGCTCAGCCACCTCTGAGGGTGAAGTGTCCACAAGAGCCTCTCCTTCGCTTTGTGTCACCCAGAGATGCTTGGGACAAACACTCTGCATCCCTGAAGGCTTTTCCCTCAGCGGCCATTAACCTCCATGGCACACAGCTCCCTCTGGAGAAAAGCAGACCCCAGTGACCCCCAAATTCACCCCAAGGCCCAGAGGGACAGTCTGTCACAACTGGGAGGAGAAGAAAGGCACAGTGGGATCTGGCAGCAATATCCTCACCTGAACTGCCATTCTCTAGGGACATCAGGCACCTCCAGGAGCAGAGAGGCACTTCCCTGGGAAACCCAGCCCATAACAGAGGTTTTCTGTAGGGATTTACAGATAACAGCAACCTCCCCTTGCTGTGAGTACAGCCAGCACCTCTGTATGGCCTTGAGAAACTCATCCTGCAGCTTGTGACTAAATTTCCCATTTGTAGAGCCCCCAAACAGAGCCCCCTCAAGAGAATACTCCAATGCAGCCAGGCTGGGAGAGCTAGGGATGTTCCCCTGGGGAAGAGAAGGCTCCAGGGAGATCTTAGAGGCCCTTACATTGCTTAAAGAGGTTCCAGGAGAGCTGGAGAGGGACTTGGGACAAGGGATGGAGGGACAGGACACAGGGAATGGCTTCCCAGTGCCAGAGGCCAGGGCTGGATGGGATATTGGGCAGGAATTGTTTCCCTGTGAGGGTGGGCAGGCCCTGGCACAGGGTGCCCAGAGCAGCTGTGGCTGTCCTTGGATCCTTGGGAATGTCCAAGGCCAGGCTGGACACTGGGGCTTGGAGCAGCCTGGGACAGAGGGAGGTGTCCCTGCCCATGGCAGGGGTATGGAACAGGATGAGCTTTAAGGTCCCTTCCCATCCAACCCATTCCATGATTCCATGATCAGCTCTCCCACAATCCCTGCTCTGTCCATGGTGGCCTGGAGGGCTCCAGCTGCTCGCTGTGGGCTGCTTGTGGATGCCACTCAGGCACACGGGGAAAGCAAAGCTGCCCAAAGCAGAGCCAGGCTCGGGCAATCTCTCTTTCTGACTGTGGCTGTGCTGAGAGACATAAGGCTGCAGCAGAGAAGAATGAAACCATAAAAGCAGAGGTGTCACAGAGCACATGGTGCCCTGAGAAACTTTCTGAAGAGAGGCACCTGAGTAGATTACGGGATGAGGCTTGGTTGCAGGGGAGCATCTGCCTGCAGTCATTTGCACTTTGTCATCTCCAGCACCTGTTTGCTGTGGCTCAGCAGTTCTGGGCACAGCTGCTCCCAGCCTGAGCTCTTGCAACACGGACCTCTCACAGAAATCCCCTTCCAGGGCCTGACCCTGCAAACACAGCCTGTGGGGCCACAGGTCCTAGCAGCACTGATGCCTTCGGATTTTAGCTTTTATATTTTCATCTATTTGTAATCCTGCAATTCTTTAGTGTAGAACTCTAAACTCCACACACAGTGTGAGCTGCTGCTTCCCCACTTTGGTCAGACACAACAATTCCTCTCCAGGCCTGGCAGTCAAGGACCCCTCACTGCCTCAGGCCCCAGAGATGGAAACAAAAGTGACTTGGGGGGGAGCAAACTTGGGGTAAATGCCTTCATTACCTGAAGCTGTAATTGGAAGATTAAACCCCAATATGCAAATAGATCAAACTTATTAAAGTGTGAAAACCCCTTACCTGTCATCCATTTTGGATGTAGTCCCTGGGGGGCTTTGACTGCCCTAAATGTACCTGAAGGCCCTTCAATAAACAGAACTGCTTTTTATTCTCTAAATTTTGTCTGGCCACTCTTTTAAGGTAGCCCAGAGGGCACTTCAAAGAAAAGACTTCCAAGGAGAGGAAGGCAAGCCAAAAGAGGCAGCCATGGCCTGGATGTTCCATGCTGCCCATTTCTGTCTCTGCAGAGAATGTGCTCCCCCTGCCCAGGTGGGTTTTGGGGGATGAAGAGGTTTTGGGGAAGATGGATTGCAAGGTGAATCGCCAAGATGAGAAGAGCAAAATCTGTGCTGGGATGGATTTGATTTGTGCCTGAGGAGAAGCAGCACTGAGACACAATGGAACATCCACTGCTGGGGGGTGCTCCAGACCCAATTAAACCTGGGGCTAATTCAGCTGGGGGGAGGGGAGGCTTCCCTGATTACACTAATTGTGTCCAAAGAGCCACTTCAGCTCTAGCAGGNGTCAGATGTTCCTTTGCTCCCAGCCATGGGGGTGAGCTGGCCAAAGGGATAAGGGAAGGTCTCTCTCACTCCAAGCCCTGGCTCTGTAATTGCAGCTTTATCCCCATCACACACATGCAGCCATCCATGAGCTCTCTGGGGCACAGACTTGCCTCCCATCATGCCTAAAACTGGTTAGGGAATGGTCATGGCTCAAAAGACAAAAGCCTGGAGCATCAGCCTGGCTGTCAGGCTCCTGGCTGAGAACAGCACCACGGGGGCATCAAAATCCAACACTCCCTGGAGTGCTTTGGGGCTACTCTGGAAAAAATCCTTGCAGGACTTGAAAAATAATGGGAAAAAACTCCAAATGGATGCACTTCTAAGGGAAAAAAAAAAATTTTTGATCAACCTTCCTTTGCTGATGGCAGATTGCTCAATGAAATGGGTTTGGACCAGCCCAAAAGACATGTCTGATAAGAAATATCACTCTGGGAGCCTTGTCCTGGGAGAGTGTAAGCAAATAAATCCCCAGGAGCCAGGGAGACAGCAAGGCTATCTCTGACCCAGACCCCAGCCTTCTCCACCACCAGAGATGCTGCATTTGTCATTTCTCTCCTGTGCATTCCATAGGAGCCTCAGCTCCATTCTCTTTAGATGATATTTATATTTTTCTAATCTACTGGCTGTGATGGATGGGAAAGAGATTTCACCCTGCAAAACCATTTACAATGGAAAAAAGCCACAAGCATAATATAGAACTTGTGTATGTGTGTGTGGTGCTTCAGACAAATAAACATTGCTCCTTTTTCTAAAACATCTCAACATCTTGTACAGGAAATATTAGATCTCAGTTGACTGGAAAATGAAACTAGCTTTATGTTCTCTTCCAAAGCTTCTTGTGATATTAGCAATATTTTTTTCCCCTGTCGAGAATAATGGCTTTTCTACAGGCCAGCAGATAGGAAAGTGCTTACAGAGATTTCCAGATGCAAAGACTTCCCTGAATTACCTTGTCTTAATGTACTTCAGAGTTTGGAGCAAGTTCCTTGATGACTCTGGATAATCAGAGCCTGTGGAGAAAAGCCATGTTAAATCAATCACTCACTGCAAAAGCGGGATAAGATGATGATAAAGGAATCCCATGGGAGTCCACACAGGTCTTGGGAAGCTGGTTTAGGGCTGGTACAACATCAGTAATCCCATTTCAGGTGGGGCACACTAAAGGCAAAATGATCCAGGCTTGGGGTTTGTGTTGTTTTTAGGAAGATCCCCCCTGCTGATGAAGGATGAAAGGAAATGGACCCTGTCAAGTGCAACACAACCCTCTTGATTCTGCCTGTGGTGAAGCTGTATCTGGTTGGCAAGTGCAGAAACCTGCCCCTGATAAAAGAAAATCACTTCTTGCTGAAAAGAAAGAGAATCAGAGAATGGCCTGGATTAGAAGGGACCTTAAAGTTCTTCTTCTTCTTCCACCCCTGCTATGAGCAGGGACAGCTTCTGCTGTCCCAGGTTGCTCCAAGCCCCATCCAACCTGGCCTTGGGCACTGCCAGGGATCCAGGGGCAGCCACAGCTGCTCTGGGCACCCTGTGCCAGGGCCTCCCCACCCCCACAGGGAACAATTCCTTCCCAATATCCCATCTAACCCTGCCCTCTGGCAGTGGGAAGCCATTCCCTGTGTCCTGTCCCTCCATCCCTTGTCCAAAGTCCCTTCCCAGCTCTCTTTTAGGATCCCTTCATACCCTGGAAGGTCACAATTAGGTCTCCATGAAGCCTTCTCTTCTCCAGGTTGAACAATCCCAAAGTTCCCAGCTTTTCCTCACAGCAAAGGTGCTTCATCCCTGTAATAATTTCCCTGTCCTTGGACTGGCTCCATCAGCTCCAGGTCCTTCCTGTGCTGGGAGCCCCAAGCTGGAGGCAGCTCTGCAGGTGGGGTCTCACCTGAGAGCAGAGGGGCAGAATCAGCTCCCTCCCTCTGAATCCCAAAGAGTGTCCAAACCAATCCCAAACCAACAAAATAAGCTAGAAAAGCAGCTCAGACTTTTTTTCTGACATCCTTCCTGCCCGTGCCATAAAGCTGGAAGATTAAAACCCCAATCCCAAACAAAGAGTTGCTATTTTTCCTTCTGTAAATTGAAACCAGGCAAGAAGTAGGAGTCCCACATACCCAAAACCTTCTCAAAGCAAACACATTATTGTTTTTTTAAACCACAAATTGATGAAAATCTGATTTTCAGCCACAGTAAGGTTTCAGTGGAAATGTTGGAATAACCCCACAGAGAAAGCCCTGCACAAGATGTTTCTGTTCCCTTTAGGACGGGAATTGCAAAACAAAGGGCATGAAAAAAATCCTACGTTGTCACTACTTATCATTCCCAGTTAACAATATAAGATATATGATAGGAGCAAAACAATTTGGTGGCAGAACATCATAAATGAAGTCTGTTTTCCCTGGAAACTGCATAACCATTTGAATTAATTTAATTTGAAATATCAAATTAAATTAAACTGTAGAATAATCCCCAAGGGGAAGCATATTTCATTTGCAATGTCTTCTGATAGAGTATTCTCTGCCAAAAGTTTTGCTATGCATCTGGCTTTGGATCTAAATTTATTACATTAGCTCTGAGAAGACTTTTAATAGAAAGTGAGATTAAAGGAAAAGAAAAAAAAAAAGGAACTTCTGACAGGGAGAAAAAAGACCCCAAAGTCGATAAAGAGCCAAAGAAGTGCTGAACATGGATGGATCTGGGCTGCTGCAGCTCACCTGGCTCTGCCTGCGCCCGTTCCAAGCTCCAACCCAACGGGAATGAGATGTGTCATTAAGGAACCAGAGTGCTGCAATGTGTGTATCCATGTGCACAAATGAGATGCCTTCAAATCTACCTGACAGGCTCCGACATCTCCTGACTCTTGCCAGCCAGTGTAATAGCAACCCACGGGGGGGAAATCAAAGAGGGTCAGGAGATGATGAGTGGAGGAACATTATGTGCTTTTAAATCAGCTCTGAAGGTGGAGACTGGAAGGGAAGCACTTTCCTGGTCAGGTGGAGCCAGGCTGGGATTTTCATTTCCAAAGAGAGTAAAGGGGAAAGGGAAAAAAAAGCAAAAAAATCAAAGCTCACCAGAACAACACCATCTTATTAGTAATAGCTACCTTGCTTTTTAAATAATCTCTGAGATAAATACAATCTAGGACAGATCTCAGAGACTCTTTGGTTCAACAGGTTGGGAGGAGGGAGGTGGTGACCCCATCAGTTTTCAAAATATAGGTCACACACAAAAGCAGCACTTACAAAATGAACGCTCTTGCTTTTCACGGCGAGAAATTGAAGAAAATTGCAGCCAGCAGATGCCTGTAGGTTGATGCAGTGGGAATAATCTATTTCTTTCTTTCTTTTTCTATTTTTTTATAGTTTCCCCTGCGAGCAAATACAGAGCAGCAGATGTTGGCGTGGAAGAAGGGATTTGCACTAAACAAACAACCCTCTCCCTCCACAAAAAGCTTTGTAGCAGACCAAAATCAAGCACAACCCCCTCACCCCATTCCCCTTCCCTCACCTGTGCCCCCATAACACAAATGCTCAAAGGTCTCCCAATCAACACAAAAAGCTTTAGGACTTGAACCACCAGCACTTTAGTAACCTCCCAGTTTGTTTTAAATCTTGATTGGGAGAATTATCCTGACAAGAAAATTAGCGGAAAGTCAATAAACCTGTAGCCCGGAGACAGAGCAGGAGGAACTGGTGGAACTCATTTGCTCACGCACACGAAGGCGCCGGTGACGCTGCCTGGGCTGGCAAAGTTCATTATGATTTTGCCTGTGAAGCCGTGAAGTGCAGGTAATCATATTTAAAGAGATAAGAAACACAAGGAGTGCGGGCCTGAGCTGCGACACAGAAATTCTCATTTATAGCAGTCACGGGTGGAAAATCAATACCCACTTTTGGATGCAAAAGGAATGTCAGACTTGACAAAGCTTCTTTGGATTTTTCTAACTCCCTCCCTCCCCTCCCTCCCCTCTCCTGCTCTGCTACTACTTCAAAACCAAAAAACACAAGGAGATTTGCATGCTCGCTGCATCCAAGGCTCCCCCCAACTTGGCTCACAATTCCTTGAGATTTTCTCTGGCAACAACCTCATTCCATCTATCCTTGTCAGAGCGCATCTTCCTCCCTGGTCCAAGCAAATTGTCTTCATGCCACTTACTTGGATCCTTCTGCCTCCCTTCTGCGCCCACATCGGCAGATCTAGCTCCAGTGCCAGAGGGGAGATTGTATTTACATGGGAATTGAGGAAGTCTGCTCCAAAAATGCATTTTGGGAAGAGGACAGATTGTTCTGCAGCTTCTTTTAAGTAATTTTTAAGTGATAGGAGAATTGTGCATTTTTTCCCTTTGCCCTCTATAAAATAATGAATTATTGGCAGCAAACGGCTCAACAGGCCCTGGTGTTTATGAACTTCCCAAGCTCAAGGCTCATTATTTATGAGCTGCATTCCTGGAGAAATGAGGGATGCAAATACATTTCAGCCTTTTGGATGAATCACTGGGATATCACTGAGGGCCCTGCCTGGGATCCATTGGGACCAGGGTGATCAAACACGAGCACTTTGTTAAATGAAGGAGCTGCGGCAGCTGAGAGGAACTTCTGTGCAGTTTGGGGACCAGCTTCCCAAAAACCACGCCTGACCTCCACAACTCCTACTGCTTGGGCTAAGGTAGGACAGGGAATCACATCCTTGCAGCCCTGCAAATTGGGCAGAGCTCCTTTTGCTCTCTACATGGGGCATTTTTACTTCCCCAAGGACTCTCCAAGGTGTGTTCCCAGCCTTGGTGACAGGAGCTGAACAGTGGGGACTGATGATCCCACCTGTTCTCAGCAGGCAGGTGACACATGCAGCTTCCTTTTCCTCAGAGCTTGTCCTGATCCTGCAAGCACAGGTGAGGAAAACAGAGTTTCCATCACATCCCTACCTAAAAAAGGAGTATCTCAATGGCTTGCCCCACTAGAACGTGGAGCAACCAGGAACAAGGCCTTGGTATATGCCAAGGACTGGATGTCACGTGGATGGGCTGATTTGGGCTCACCTCATCCTCATTGTCGGAGTTGGGAAGGGAGTGTTCGATCCAAGCATTCC
Organism: Phainopepla nitens; assembly: GCA_013400175.1. Lineage (NCBI taxonomy): Eukaryota > Metazoa > Chordata > Aves > Passeriformes > Bombycillidae > Phainopepla > Phainopepla nitens. The sequence continues at coordinate 235,786 of VXBQ01006406.1, read as the reverse complement.
TCTCAAGAAAAAAGAAATCACCAGGCAGCTCTTTGACTGAGTCCTGGATTGTACTGGGTGAACAGGGGGATCTCATCAGGAGCTGCAGTGACAGGACAAGGGGGAATGGCTTCAGACTGAAAAAGTGAGGATTTGGATTGGATATCAGAAAAAAATTCCTCCCTGCAAGGGTGGGGAGACTCTGGCACAAGGTGTCCAGAGAAGCTGTGGCTGCCCCTGCATCCCTGAAAACGTCCACAGCCAGTCTAGATGGGGCTTGGAGCAGCCTGGGACAGTGGAAGGTGTCCCTGCCAATGGCAGGGGTGGGATTGGATGAGTGTTAAGGTCCTTTCCCACCCAAACCATTCCACAATTCCATGACCTACATTTGGAGGAAGACTCTGGTGTTTGTACATCCCACACTGCACACGCCACTCCCGACTCCCGCAGCCCCGCGCCTCTCCGAGCACCAGCAAGCAAGAACAAAACTTCTGGGGCAAGCTGTGAAATCTCCGAAATGAAAATCAATTCCATCTCCATTTCACAGGGCCTAATGTGGCATTTACAACATAAACAATCACTTCTGTTAGGGAGGGAAATTAAAAAGCTGCGCTACATAAAAGGGAACAATGTTTAAAGTTCTGCTGGAAATGAACAGTTGGATTGGAGATAATTACAAAGGGGTGCCAGGCACAGAGCCCCCGTGGCACCAAGGGAGCCACAGCAGCCACAGCTCTACTGCCTCAGGGACAGAGCAGGGGGACTCAAAAACGAACACCAAAGCTGGTGGGGGTGCTTTGAGGAAGGCAGAGGATGGAACTGAGCTTCACAGGGCAGCCAGGTTGCAGGAATAGCTCTCATCTCAAACAATCACCACCAAGCTCCTCCTTTCCAGCTGGAGAGGAGCTTCCCGGAGCCAGAGAGGAGCCCAAGCCAGAGCTCTGAGTTAATTTTACATCCCCATCTCTCAGCAGGGTCAAACAGCCCTAGGATGCAGAAGTCCTGGTGTTAATTAACACTATGGCCTTTAATTTAAGCACAGCAGTGGGGCTTGTGAGCTAACCCCAGCTGGACTGATCCTGCCATGGGAATAAATTTCAGCTGGGAAACGTGAGAGTGTTTGAACTGTGACAAGGGTGAAGCACTCGAAGAGCATCTTGAGAGTGCTGTCGGGTGATGCCAGCAAATAATTGAATCAGCTGCAGCCCAAACTCTGGTACCTCTGCAAACTCAGCCCTGAGAAGGGAATGCCTGCGAGAGGAGAGGGATATGCCATGGAATCACAGAATCATGGAACAGTTTGGGGTGGAAGGGACCTTAAAGCTCATCCAGTCCCACCCCTGCCATGGGCAGGGACACCTTCCACTGTCCCAGGCTGCTCCAAGCCCTGTCCAATCTGGCCTTGGACACTTCCAGGGATCTAGGGGCAGCCACAGCTGCTCTGGGCACCCTGTGCCAGGGCCTCCCCATCCTCACAGGGAGGAACTTCTTCCCAACATCAAACCTAACCTTGCCCCCATCAGTGTGAAACCCTTCCCTTGTCCTGGCACTACCTGTCCCTATAACGAATCTCTCTTGGGGCACCCCAGGGCTGCTCCTGGGGAATCTCACGACCACCCCCTGGGCATGGGATGCTTCCCAGCTCCAGCTGGAAATAGACTCAATGTGTCTCCCCCTGCCATGAACATTTGGCTTTTCCTTTGCCCAAAGCCCAGCAAGAGCTGTAGGAGACTCAGAGTATCCCTGCACTCTGCTCAGCTCCAGCACAGCAGCAGCACCGCCCATGGGAGGGACATGGATGAGGGTCCAGGTGGCATCAGCAGCAGGAAAACACTCCAAAAAGGACTGTGTGAGCCACTAGGGGCTGTTTTGTCTGCACAAGAGATGACTGAGGAGAGCCACAGGAATAAGCTTCCAACACAGAAACAACCAGTGGCAGGAGGGAGGAAAGCTCATGTCCATGTCCATAGAAGACTGGATAAAAAGTAATAAGCTTAAATTGCAGCAAGGAAATGTTAAGAAAGACATTAGAAACATCTTCCTGAAAAAGAAATAAAATAAAAATGTAGTTTTGCACAGTCTCAGTTCCTGCAGATTCTTAAGCACTGCTTAGACAAGCCTAGTCCAGGTGTGGCTTGGTGATGCACTTGCTGTTCAGTCAAACCATCCCTAGGCACAGGCATGGAAATTTGGCATAAAAGAGCATCCACTGGCAAAGAAACCAAACAAACAGTGCAGGCTCCCCAGCTCTTTGGCCCTGTTCCTCACCTGTGTCGGGTGTTCCTGAGCACAGCTCCTCTGCCCAGGATTATGTTGGGTCTGAACATGGCAGAAGCATGAGCACTTTCCCCAAGCCGTTTTCAGCCCTCTACGTGCCCTGAAATCTCCTGATGCAAGAAGCTAGATCCTATTTTCCCTGGCTCAGGAAAAGAGATTTTGCAGGAGAAAGATCTTTCCCTGGCAGGAATGGCACAAAACTCCAGCAAACAAAACTGTGAGTTCTTAATACTCCTGCGAATGGGGAGTAGCTTCTGGGGAGGACTGGCTCCTTAATCATTCCAGGGGATGCCTTGATTTACCTTGATCAGAACAATTTAGCAGACATTTCTTTCCAAAGAGTACTAATCACTTTTTTCCTCCTTCCTGTGCATAAAATAAGATTGAAACACACTGCACAAATTGCTTACCACAGTCCCAAAAATGCTAATCAGCTGCAAACATCTAAATCACGGCTCCAGCCCCAGCCTGGGAAGGTAAGAAAACAGTGTCAGTGCATAGAGAGCTATTATTTACTGGTGTCAGAAATAACTCTGGCATTTCCATAACTGTGAGCCTGCATGACAACTTCCTCCGGGAAACTGCTTCAGCTGCAGAAAAATCCATGACTTGAATGAATTGGGTAATTTTTTTTATAAGGAGCAAGGAAATATGAACTGGGATGCAAGTGCTTAACCTTGCAAGGGCTCTGTCAGCTGGTGATCCGGGGAGAAACGTGCTCTAATGAACAAACCAAGGTACTTTTCAGTGCCTTGCCTGGACATGCTCATTCCTGCTGTGTTGTTAAATCCAAATGTGGATGGCAGCACCGGATAACAGAGCTGGTCAGGGCTATTTTGGGGTTTAGGACAGCAGTGGTTCACTTGAGGGACCATCTGTGGAAGCCTTGGGTGTCAATGGTCTCTCCCCTCCCTGCTCTGTGAGCTGCCCACCAGCTGTCCTCCTAAGACATCCTGCTCTTCTCTGGGACTTCAGCTGAGCCAGGATGGAAAATTATTACTGATGAATGCCAAGCCAAAGGTCTGCCTGGCTGGTGGATGCCTCTGCTCCATCACCATCCCACTCCAGGCTCCAGCACACCTTGGGAGAACTTTTCTTTGAAAGCCACCACACCCAGAGGTGTCCTCCTACTCCAGACCTCTCCTGTGACACATTCACGTCCCTCGGGCAGATTCCTGCACAAAGAGCCCATCTAAGCATCCCTCCTGCTGGTTAAAGCATCAATTTAACCACAGCTCCAGCCAGCCTCAGCAGCAGTAGGTGCATCTGCACACCCCTGGCTCCAGCAGAGCCTTATCACCACTGCCAGCTGTTTCCCCCCTCCAACCTCAGCTTCTCCTATCTTTTGGGGAGCACTCTCAGTTAACAGGGCATGTCAGAACCATTTTCCCTGATTTTATGACCCTCTGGGCTGGCAGCTCTAGTTAATACTTCGATTTATATTTTCCTGAAAGAGTCCTGTTGAAAGGAAAGGGGGAAAAAATCCCATCTTGATTTGCATTCCCTAGGGGAACTGGCCAAGTTCATACAGATTTATGAGGGTGAGGGTAGATATTGACTTAGTCTCTCCAAGGGCTCGGGTGGGGAAGGGACACAGAGGACTCTTATCTTGCTCACACTGTTACAAAGCCTGGGTCGACTCCACTGAAGCTGACTGAGGATTTACACCACTACAACCAAGATTAAAATCTGGCCCTGACTCCAGTCAAATCGAGTGAGCTACTGAGGATTAGGGCACTGCTAATAACTAATTCTCACTGCAGCCACTGAACAGATAAATCGAGTAATGAAAGCGGAGTGGATGGGGAAATGCTCCTGGGCTGTCTCCAGATCAGGGAAAGGCAGGAGTGCTACACTTCCACAGCAAAGGGAACAGAGGGAAATTATCAGCTCTGGCCACGGGAACCAGCTCCTTTCGTGGGGAGGAGGAGCAGGGCTTTGTGAGGAGGATGCACAGGGAGGGACCCAGGTCTCCCTTTCCTCCCAGCAGACAAAGCAACAAAGCCTTAGCAGGAGCTTGAATGAAAGGCTTTCTACACAAAGGTAAGGTAAGGGTGAGACAAACCCTGCTTTTCTCTCTCAGAAACAAGCCCCCTGAAACCTGCAGCTGAGCTTTCCTTGCAGTTACACTGCTGGAGCTGTAGCTTCCCTCTGCAGAGCTCGCAGGAGACAGCAGGGCCCCTGCTCACCCCATCCACAGCCCTGGAGGAAGGGGTGACTTTTCCCAGGCATTTCCCCAGCCTCAGAGGTCCCCAGCCTGGTGGAGAGATGCTAGGGAGGCCAAGAGCACGAGCACTGCTGCCCATTGCATGCCCAGCCTCCCTCGTGGCACCCCTGGCTGCCTCCCAGCCGTCCCTGCATCCCCCATCTCCCTGCAAGGCCTTTCTGCCTTTACCCTTTCCCAGGGAACAGCCGAGGTAAGGCTGTGCATATGCTCACTGATATTTCAAATCCTCCAATTAACGGGAAGATAATTCATGCATTTGAGCATTAAAAAGGTACTTAAGTCAGAATAAATTCCGCTTCATTGTTTCCCAAGATTCACCTCCCACTCCCAGAGCTGAAGGAAATTTAAGAGGCAAACACAACCTGCTCCTCGGTCCATCTCTCCTGGCCACCAGATCCACCATCACCCTGTGTTTGCCCACTAATGAATTGCTTTGTAAAACCGGGTAATATTATTCAGTTCAGTGTATTCCAACCTGAGGCTGCAGCCAGGGAAAGTTATTTTAAGCTAATTGTCTGGGAATGTCCCTCCACAGATCTAGCATCCACATCCCTCCGTGTGAATTCCGTGTGATACTACAGAGGGGAGAGTTAAAAGCATCAGGAAGAAAGAAACAATCCTGTGTGAATCACCTTGAAACAAAACAAATTCTTATTTCAAAGGCTAGCTGCTTTAATCTTCCTTATAATGGGTTTCCATGTTCCTACAGTTTAACAGGTTTGTGGCTTCTGCATTTAGCACTGGAATAAACAATGCTCCAGTAATTGCCAGGTCACTGGTATTTACTTCTGTCTTTTTAAAAACCCTCCCAGCACAGCTGCCTTGAGTGGGATAGACTGTAATTTTCTTTACTGTCTCCCACTAATGAAGGCAAGAGGGCAGGAGGACCAAGTCAGATGGTGGAAAACGAAGCCAAACAGCCTGGTTGACTTTCAACACGATATTAAAATAAACTCCCACCTGTAACAGATTAATTGGCCTGGTCTTTGGCAGCCTGATGGGAAATAAAGACCACTGCTCGAAACCCAGTGCATCATTGTTTTTAATTATGGCTGTTTTTCTCAGCTGGCCTGGTGAAAGGATTATTTTCCCACATGAATATTTCCTGTGCAATTCAGGATGAGCAGATAATGGGGCCAGTGCAAAGCAAGGGGAGAAGACAGCAAACCAGGCGTGCTCCAGCAAGCTCCTAGAGATGGGATTTATTGTTTCCTTCAGTGGAATGGGTCTCTGGGCTCCACACATCACCTCCCAAAAAACAGTGGGCATTTTTATCCCCTTGCTGCTGTCTTGGTGCAAAAGCCAGAGCCAGAAGCAGGGACAGCTCCTCGCTCTGCAGGGACATGGGCAGGGCTGGGACTGAGGATGAGGCTGGCACAGGTGAGACATCACATCTCTGAGCAAGCAGAGCTGTGTTTGATGAGTCCACAGGCACTTCCCAGGGTGGCCCCTTCCCAGCTCTTAGGAAACTCAGTCCATTTTCCCAAAGGAATAAAGCAAATGCTGTCCTATATCCCTGGAATCACATCAACACATTCCCTGGCTGCTCCTTTTAAAGTCCCCATATTCCTTGAATCTGAATGGAATTCCTCGCCATTTTCTGGCTGTGAGCAGGCACAAATGCTTATCTGTATCCTGAAGAAAAGCCAAAGCTGCACCCACAGGTCACCCAGCAGACACAGCGAGATGTCCCTGCTCCAGGCAGAGCATCACAAGAGTTTGCAGCTCTAAATTTAAACTCTTTCTGCAGGTTGAGCTATTAATTACAGCTTTGGAGTGTTTCATGACAGTGCCTATTCACTGCCTGTGCTCTGCCACGAGGCACTGGAGTAGCACCGGATAATTCATGAAGGGGAACAGGAACGGAGGTTTACAGCTCATTGGGAAATTCACTTCCATGAGAAAGTGCAGCAGAACACAAGGGAGGCACTGAGGATTTCACCACATCCCCTTTTTATGCTCCAAGCTGGTGGGTCTGAAAAGCAAGGAATGCTTAGTATAAAAACGAGCCATCAAGTTTTGGCCAAAATTAGCAATATGCTATTTTTTTGCTACGCTCAAGTGTTTGATGGAAAACAGACAGCTCCTGCTGAAAAGCCCATGCTAAAAAATCCCCCAACTTACTTTCTGTGGGAGAGGGGAAAAAAAAAAAAGAACACAATCTGCTATCAGCTCAACCATTATTAAAGGGAGAAATCCTAATCCCATATGCTGCCGTTTACTCAAAGATCTCCACCACATGTACACTGTGTCCTTACAGAGGAGAGCTGAGAAAAGAAACCCCAGAAAGACGAAACTGGTTCCCCTCTAAACTGGTTTTGGTAACAGAAGCTGAGCAGAACAGATACCAAGACCCTCCATCCTTGCCCTGACCTGGACAGTCTCGAGCTGTGGCCTTGGGGAATCTCAAGGTTCAACAAGGCCAAGGGCAGGTGCTGCACCTGGGTCAGGGCAACCCCCAGGATCAATCCAGGCTGGGGATGGAGGGATGGAGAGCAGCTCTGGGAGAAGCACTTGGGTGCTGGTGGGTGAGAGCTGGACAGGCCCTGGCCCAGAACCCCCTGGGCTGGGCTGATCCCCCAGCGTGGGCAGCAGGGGAGGGGGATTCTGCCCCTCTGCCCCGCTCAGGTGAGACCCCACCTGCAGAGCTGCCCCAGCTCGGGGGTCCCAGCACAGGNTGGCTTCCCACTGCCAGAGGGCAGGGACAGATGGGATATTGGGAAGGAATTCTTGGCTGGAAGGGTGGGCAGGCCCTGGCACAGGATGCCCCTGGATCCCTGTAAGTGTCCAAGACCTGGTTGGATGGGACTTGGGGCAGCCAAGTCTAGTGGAAGGTGTCCCTGGCCATGGCAGTGGGGTGGGAGTGGATGAGATTTAAGTTCCCTTCCAACCCAAATAATTCCAGGATTCAATGATTCTATGACTTCTTCTCCTCACTGTTTTTCTAGAAATTTTTGCTTGGCCTTTTGTTTGTCTGCTGTACCACCAGGGTTCAAAAAGCCCACAGAAAAATATGATAAATAGGAAAATATCTTTATGACATTTGAGATGTGATGCTTCTGGCAGTAAGATCCTTTATGTTCCCTTCAAGTTTTAAGAAATCTCATCAGAAGCTGCGTTCTGAGAGAAGAAATCAAAGAGGTTTTAAAAGCCCCATCGCTGCTGTGGGATAGCTCCAGAAGAGGGAGTGCACATATGTGCCAGGGAGAGAAGCCTCCCACATGGTGTTCCTTGCAGGTAACGAGGGGATGGTTCATTATAGGCAGTTTCACAGAACTTGACGCCTTAAATTTTTTACAGCAGCCATGGGCATGGCAGGATCTGGTGATTTGCCACCTGCGCTGCATTTGTTACCTGCAAAGACAGTGCCTTTCTAAAAGCAGAAAAAGAGAAGGAAAAGGAAAAGCAAGAGAAGTTCCTCCAGCAGAGACACACTGTGTGGCCTCCTCTGTGAGCAGCAGGCCCGGCAGGCGGTGCTGGATGAATTAATGCTTCATTAAGGACCTTTCCCAGTTCCAGTGCTCCAGAGTGGTGCTGAGCACGCTGAGCTGGAGGAGCTCCCTTCCTGATGAGCTACAACCCAGTGCTTTGAACATTTGGGTTATTAGAGCTGGGAGAGCAACTCCAAGGTTATTGCCTCGCTCCAAACCAGCTCTGCATATTTTGTGAGTGACTGAAGACTCTGCTGCTTTTTCTCTGCTTCTCTCTCACAGCCGCCGGTCCCCGCCGAGCCCCGGAGTGGCTGCGTTTGGCGGTGACAAAAAGCTCACAGTTTAGCTCCGGTTGGTTCCGTCTCGTCATAAACTTTACAGGCTGCTGGAGGGCCCTTTTTCCATGAAGAACGAGCGTGGGAGCACGGGCTGCACACAGCAGTGAGGCTGAGAACACAAACTCCAGTTGAGATTTGCAAGAGATGATGGGGAATTTTGCCTTGCAACTGCCATTAATTTCCGTCGCAGCCGGGCGATGTTGAGCACATGATTTATCGCAAGTCTCGTGCTGGTTTGTGTTGCTTTTCAGAGTAAAATATCACCTTTCCTTTAGATAAGAACAATCCCCTCTCCCAAAGTCCTGGCTCTGCCAGTGGCACATTAGGAGCATTAATAAAAGTGAGTGGAGCGTTAATAAATTAGCAGGTACCTCACAAACTTCAGCACAGAATCCCAGAATGGTTTGGAAGGGACCTTAAAGATCATCTCATTCCAGAATCCTGCCATGGGCATGGACACTTTCGACTCTCTCAGGTTGCTCCAAGCCCCTCCAACCTGGCCTTGGACACTTCCAGGGATCCAGGGGCAGCTACAGCTTCTCTGGGCACCCTGTGGCAGGATCTCACCACCCTGACAGGGAAGCGTTTCTTCCCCAAATCCCATCTATCCCTCTTTCATCTTAAAGCCATTCCCTCTTGTCCTGTCACTGCAGGCCCTTTATGTCAAAGGTAATGGGGAATGGCAGGGTTGTTCCAGATCTTTGACTGAGTAGAGCAATAAAGACCCAAAATCAGTTTTGGGAACCGAAACTTCAGCACAGGCTTTGCACCCAACACAGCGAGAAAAAAGGAGAACAGAGAGAATCAAACCTCAAAACTACAGTTTCCATTAAATCTGTGCAAATAGGGTGTACCTCAACCTGTTCCTTCTGCAGACACCTCTCAGCAGATGTAATTAAATGGAATAACCAGATTTGTGGCATTAGAACAGCCCAGTCCAATCTCAGGTTGTGCTGCCACTGAGGAGGAAGAAAGGAGGTCTTGGGGAACTTCTGAAATAATTTTAATAATGCAGCTAAGCCTCAAGTGAAAGTTTTTCAATAGCAATCACTATCCTCACCTGTTGGACACTTGGAAAGAGCTCATGCTCATGCATCTCACTGTCCTGCTTGCATTAATAGAACTTCCTTGCACTCAGAAGGGTCCCAAAGTGATTAGAATTGACTGGCTACAGGATTCATTTCCCTGGGCCTGAACTGCATTGATTCTGGTGTAGAGCACAGTGGCTCTTTAACGACAAGCAGTAACAAACCATGAGAATTCGAGGCAGGAGGTCAAGAGCAACTCAGCCATCCAAAACCACCACCCAAAAAAAAAAAAAAAAAAAAAAAAGAAAAGGGATTGAGGGAAAAGCACTGTAGTTGAAATAATCTAAAATTTGAGTAGAGCCCATGGCCAGCACCTTCAAGCTTCTGGAAATTTCCTTCCAGCCATACACAGGCAGGTGATTACTTTCTCAATTTTGGTTGAAAAAACCCACCGAGGATGTATAAAAACTCCCCTTATTTGCTGGGTACCACAGAGGGAATTACCAGCCTTATTTGACAGCATCTTGAGCTTTCTGATTGATTTCCTAGCTAAGCTGTTGACCAGGGATGACCCAGTGAGGGCGGCAGCCCTGGCTCATGCAGCTCCCTCCCAATTGGCCTGGAGAGTGAGTGATCTCCGTGCACCAGCAGTGACCCCACAGGCAAAACAGTTTCTTGGCACCTTTATTAGAAAACAGTAAAGATATGAGAGCAAAGACCCCTGGTTCTATTTGAGGGTGCACTAAATAATTTATTTTCCAGCGAGACTTTCAGCTGGTCTGTCTGCCTTGCTGTGGGAATCACAGAATCCTAGAACAGTTGGGGCTGGAAGGGATCTCTGGACATCATCCAGCCCAACCTCCCTGCTGAGGCAGAGTCACAGAGAGCAGGTGACACAGGAACACATCCAGGTGGGTTTTAAATATCTCCAGAGACAGAGACTCCACGACCTCCCTGGGCACGGGAGATGCAGGAGACATTAACACAAGAGATGTTAGGAGACAATAACGGGATTTCTGATTCTGGCAGCAGGGACCAACTGAAAAAGACCTTTGATACTAAAACCTTTTATGCTGGCCATGACCTCCAAACACCCTGGATCTCTCCATAGTTCCTACAACTTAACATGAGCACAGTCACACCTTGGACTTCCCTTCTGGCCAGAGCTGTGCATTAGATGTGCCAACCTCCTCCTAGCCAGGCTCCCCTCCCTCACCTCCAGGACACCCCATTCCCGGGAATGTCTTGCAAAAAGCTTTCATGCTGCTGGAAGACCATGGGGAGAGAGAACAAAGCCCGTGCTGAGCCTGCCTTAGCACAATCCCTGCAGATGCAAAAACACCAAGGCAGAATAACACCTCCCACAAGGCTGGACCACTCTACACCACAGGATTTACATGCACACCAAACTGTGGAGCAGGGTCCCTCTCCAGCCTCCATGAACATCCCATTTCCTGGCTGTACAGCTCCCTTCTAAGCTTTGGCTTCACAAACACCTAAATCCCTACGGTTTGAAAGGACAGTGTCTCCTCCCTGCACCCTGACTGTGCTGCTTTCCTATGGCCCTGGGAAGCCTTTCCTGTGTCTCTGGGAAGCCTTTCCCATGTTCCTGGGAAGCCTTTCCCGTGTCCCTGGGAAGCCTTTCCCATGTTCCTGGGAAGTCTTTCCCGTGTCTCTGGGAAGCCTTTCCCGTGTCTCTGGGAAGCCTTTCCCGTGTTCCTGGGAAGCCTTTCCTGTGTTCCTGGGAAGCCTTTCCCGTGTCTCTAGGAAGCCTTTCCCATGTTCCTGGGAAGCCTTTCCTGTGTCCCTGGGAAGCCTTTCCCGTGTCTCTGGGAAGCCTTTCCCATGTTCCTGGGAAGTCTTTCCCGTGTTCCTGGCTGTGGGCAGGCTCTCCCACGATAACGGGGGAGTGAAGTGCAGTTATTGCTGGCGGTGCCAACTGGAATGTCCCACAGTTCCCAAATGGATGAAGGGAGGGAGAGGTGGTTTCCATGGCACACAGCTTTTCTAAAGGAGCCAAAACATCTGCTGGAAATATTTGTGGCCAGCTAGCCCTGGAGAAGGCTGGATAAAGGATGGATGAGTGCCTCAAGGGACCCAAAACTTCCAAAAACTGTAACACTGCCAGAGTTTGTCTGTCCCAGTGACACCAAAGGTCTCTCTTAGCCAGTTCAGAACTGCTGAGCCCTGGGGATGAAGATTCTGTTCTGAAGGTAATAAATCAGAGATGACAGAGGGAAAACTGATGGGGAATGCATGAAGCAAAGAGCACGGGAAGTTGGCTAGGAGATCCCAGAGACCGCATGGGAGAGAGTTCATTACTTTTCTCAAGTCAGTGCTGTTAATTACATTCAGGGCTCAAAATAAAAGTCATCTCTAGGTGAGGAAGCCTGACAGGGCTCCGTTGTATTTTGTGTTTGCTGAGTTACCTTTCCTGCATTGCTCACCTGGTGGGGAAGGTTTGCTCGGACCGCAGTGACAGCAGATAAATCACTGGCTTTGCTGCCATCTTTGAAAAATGAATTTCAGGCCCCTGCATTTCTCATCAGTGCATCTCCCTTCCCGCTGCCTCCTCGCTGGCACAGGAGGGCTGGAGGCTGTTTTAAATGGAAAGCCAGGACAAATCTGTGGCTGAGCTGCTCCGGGCAGCTTCCGAGGTGAACTCAGAGCTCCTGCCCCAGGGGCTGCTGCAAACACAACCTGGTGGGTGTGCATGAGCAGGCACTGAGCCCTCACCTGAGCTGAGATCACTAAAAATCATGGTCTGGGTGTATTTTTAGGAGCGGATGGGCAGCCAGGTGCCCTCACCTGAGTCAAACTGACCTTGAGGGGTCGTGCCAGAGGCTGAGCGGTCACCGCTGCCCAGCACTCACCACGGGCATGTCAGGGTGCTAAGGAAAGGCTCTCAGGGGGTCCCCAAAAGCGAAATGCTGGGGGCTGTTCTGCAAGGCTCACCCAGGCCGCCAGGCTCAGCTTTTCCAGGAGGAGCTGGCCTCCCCCACCAAGTAAATCTAGCCGCGGTAATAGATCCGGATCTGCTGGTGATGCCGCAACCAGGTGTTTGAAACAAAGGCATGGGAAGAGCAAAATTAGGTCAAATCTGCTGATGAGAGATGAGTAAATAACAGTTGCTATTCCAGGGAGCTTTTGTTCTCGCTAAAAGGAGAGCAGGCAGCTTTGCAGATCTGTCTCCTCTCATTCCTGCTGAAGCAGGGGTTTAGGCATCCTCAAAGTTCCATGGGAGCATAAAAGGAGGCTGCGGGGAGGGAGGGGAGTTTAAAACTGTGCACGCTCATGGAAATGTGTAGCTGAAGCTGTGAAAAGTGATTAATAGAGCCAATCAACAAACAATAGTGGGAATATTATTGAAAGACTTTCTTTGCGAGTGTCTGAGCACGATGGACTGACAATATAGAGGAGTGTGCTGCTTTATAACTGGAGTTTTTTCCTTGCAAGTGTAATAAGAAAGTGGCTAATAATAGGATGGAGAATATTTTCAAGGTGTGTTTTATTATCCACTTATCTCTGACGCTTGCCAAAAGAGGCCTGAATATTCTTCAGTACATTGGAGACTTTCTGGCAGGGGAGAAAGACTGATGAGTGCTATAAAATAGGGAGTTAATGAAAGCAACTACATCTAAATGCAATATCTGGGTCCCATGGCTGAGATTTCCTGCGGACCGACACCGTATCCCTCTGTGGCTCGGGCTCTGCAGCCAAGTGAAATGATGTTCTCTGCCACAGGAGGTGGGGAAGCTAAGAGTCATTGCCAGCATTTAATGACACAAAAGTAAGATCGTAGAACTGTAGAATGGGCTGGGCTGGGACCTTAAAGATCATCAAGATAATTGCCATTATCTAATTTGCTGATAAAAAGGAGTTCCACAAGCCCCTGCTTCCCAGAGGGATGCAGGCAGAGAAACTGGCAGTCTCCAGGCAAAGTAATTCGAGAAAAAAAAGCCCAGAGTGTTTTTTTTCTCATACAGAGGGAAATAAGGGCCATAAATGCTCAGTTACACATATTCCCAACCAAAGCATCCGGGATTACCTGAAATCCCACAGCTGCCAGCAGCATCCCAGAGCCATTCAAACAGCAGGACCCCCAGGTGTCCCCCGCTGAGGCGAAATGTTGGTGTTTGGCTCATTTGTTCTCTCATTCCCACGACGTGATCCCAACCAAGCTGAACATGCAGGAGCTGGAGATGTGCTTTATGCTCTTTGTAATACCAGCTGACAGTAGATATATATATATTTATATAAATAAAAAAACCACCCCTCTATACACAAAAATCTATCTATATTTGAAGCATCTAAAAGAATTACTTCACTGAAAAACATGGGAGATGTTGATGGCAGTAGAAGCTGTCAGAGAGGCGCAGAGATTTAGCACTGCTGGGCCTTAAGAAATGCTGTTTTTGTGGATGCTCCTCGTGTGCTGCAGCTTCCCCAGCTCAGCTCCATCACCTCCCCTCATCTCCACAGCCACCAGCCCTGGCATCTCTCACTTCATTCAAATTCCAGAGGTTCCTCTCTAACGTGCTGAGCAAAAGCTTCCCACCTCTTATCCCAAGCTTTCAATCTCATGAGAAATATTAAAGGGAAAACATGAAAATTACAGGAAAAGTATCCAAAGGATCGTAACCTGCCGCAGTAATGAAAAATCCAATTGGGCTTGGAGTGGAGTTGGGTTGATGTAAAATAAAGAGGAAAATGAGGGATGTTTAGTCCTGCCTGCAGGAAGTGCTGCTGTGTGGGGCAAGAAACAGAATGCTAAATAAAACCACAGATGGAACATTTCTTGGGAATCACAGAATTGTGAAATATTCTGAGTGAGAAAGGGACCCACCAGGATCATCCAGTCCAACCCCTGGCCCTGCCCAGACATCCCAACAATCCCACCCTGGGCATCCCTGGCTGTCCAAGCCCTCCTGGAGCTCTGGCAGCCTCGGGGCCATGCCCATTCCCTGGGGAGCCTGGGCAGTGCCCGGCACCCTCTGGGGGAAGAGTCTCTTCCCAATATCCAACCTAAACCTGCCCAGCACAGCTCTGGCCTTCCCTCAGTTTGTGGATGCACCAGGCACTACAGAGGGAAGATGATGGGCTCAGTTATCCCTGGGAAAACAGCAGGACCTTTGGAAACTGGCAGGGATAACTGGTAGGGAAGCAAAAGGGCATGTTGGGCTGCCAGTGCCAACAACAGTGCCCAGCTCACACCGTGCCAGGCTGTCCCTCAGGATCCCAGCTCACACCGTGCCAGGCTGTCCCTCAGGATCCCAGCTCACACTGTACCAGGCTGTGATCCCAGCTCACACCGTGCCAGGCTGTGATCCCAGCTCACACCGTGCCAGGCTGTCCCTCAGGAGCCCAGCTCACACCATGCCAGGCTGTCCCTCAGGATCCCAGCTCACACTGTACCAGGCTGTGATCCCTGCTCACACTGTGCCAGGCTGTCCCTCAGGATCCCAGCTCACACCGTGTCCTGATGGACCATCCCTACATGGTGCTCGACGTTCTGCCCCATCCCAGATCTGCTGCATCATCCTTTGTGCCTCAGTTTCCCTCTCACCAAAACCACTCCAGCATTTTGCATGCTTTTCCAACCCCAGCCTCACCAAATCCCATCTCTTAGCCTGAGTGAAACCAACAAATCCCAGTCTCACCCCCCATCACTCCCTTTGCCAGCCGTGGAAATGCGACTTCCCTGTCAAGCTGTGCAGCTGCAGTTCTCCATCGCAGCCAGCACTCCAATATCCACGGAGCCACTCAGAGACAGGCAGGGTCTATTAGTGCTAATGAAACTGGGGAGCCCAATTCCCCACGCAAATGAACTTGCAGGATGGGGATTACATCTCCTCACTTGCACGAGGTTGAGGTCTGGCATCCATGGCTCTCTTTAAAAGTCTGACCTCATTCCTGCCTTGTAAACACCCTTCCAAGTATGAATAATAATAAAACCCCCTCACTTTTCTTGCAGAATCATTACATTGTTTTATTATTTTCCTATTCATGCTGTCAATAATAAATCACATTACCCAAGATGTTCACATTTATTAGACTATTTAGAGCTCAGCATTGCTGGCGTGGGTTTGTGTTCGTGCTGTTTGAGAGCTCAGGGTTTCTTAATAACTTCGGGTCCCCAGCACACACCTTTCATTAAACAATGCAAGAGGGGACAATAGTCCTGAATTAGCAACGCCATCCAAACATCCCAGTGTCATGGGAGGGTCAGGAGAGCAGCTTTGGGCTTCAGGGCCAGGTTGGACAGGCCTTGGAGCAGCCTGGTCTAGTGGAAGGTGTCCCTGCCCATGCCAGGGGGTGGGATTCGATGAGTTTTAAGTTTCCTTCCAACCCAAACCATTTTGGTATTCTACAGAGCTCCTGCAGACATTGGTAAAGGGAAAGGAAAGACTTAAGGGGGGTAAGAGATGCAAAGGAACAAACAGAGCTTAAAGGCAAGTCTCGCTCCCTTCTCAAACTAAGCCAAGAAACAGCAGAGAAAGATGAATTCCTACAAATTATTTCTCTGCTACTTTAATTGTCCCTTTACTCCAAATGATGTACAGACCCACGAGAGGATTCCTCAATTGCCATCCTGAACACGGAATTTTTAGACTATTTCCAGGTGTGACCCTGGGCACACTGAATGAGCTGGCGAAGTCCGCACAGGGCCCTGGGAGATGAATTTCTATCAAGTCTGCAGCCCCTTCCCTGGAGCCCTTTGGGTCACAGAGAGTTTTAATGGTGACACACAAAGTGTCACCCATCTGTGTGAGCTTGCAAAGCCTTGGACCAGCAAGAGAAGCACATAGGCTTCGTGAGGAGCTCAGTGTGGAGTCAGAAGACCTCACCCAGGGTGCAGTGGGAGAGAAATTAAGGGACAAGAAGAGGAGGAATTTACTCAGTAGATACACACAACACTGGCATAACAAATCCAGGGTCTTTACTCTTGACTTCACTGCTGAAGCCAGAGAATCACCATCCCTTGGCGCCAGCGCAGTGGGATTTTGGGATGCACCTTCTCTGCCAGCTTCCTTGAATAAAGTGCAATTTAGCACTTCAGGTTTGTTTGTGCAGGCTCAGCCTGGGGCTGCTGCACAGCGAGGGCGGGCAGAGCTCCCAGGGCAGCAGTGAGAAAACAAACCCGGCCCTGGCTGGTGCATGTGAGCAAAAGGGAATCATATGGTTGAAGAGAAGAGTAATTGTAGCGGAAATTCAAAATCACTTCACTGAGCCCATTTCATGCTGTCCTTGTTGATCCTGTAAATCAGCAGTGGCAATTTATTCCTAAACAACAACAATACTGAATGAGGAAGAAAATGAAATAATTGTGTTTCGACTGGCTTGTGACTATTCCTCCATATTTATAAACACAGGTGTCGAGTGTAAAGGCCCTGTCACACTCATCAGGCAGCACCAGGCTGGGCTGTGCAGCATGGCCAGGGCAGGAGGCTCCTCCTGCAAAACTTGGCCAAGGGTTTGGGATTCCCATCTGGCCTCCCAGAAACCAAAAGAATTCATCAGTGTTTCAGGAAAAATCAAAGCCAAAACAGCCAGAGCAAAACACTCCCACATGTGCATCTGAGTCCCAAACCAGGACTGTCCTGCTTCTGGCATCTTCCTGGGCCATCACCAGTCAGTCCATCTCACTCCCACGTTTACCTGAGCTCTGCTGCTTCACCTCTGTCCTTGCTCACAACAGCCCTCACTTCCCAGCCCTTGGGACATGCACAAATCACAAATCAAAGAATCCCAGAGTGGTTTGCGTGGGAAGGGACCTTTAAAGACCATCTTGTTCCACCTCAGGGACACTTTCCACTATGCCCGGCTGCTCCAAGTCCCATCCAGCCTGGCCTTGGACACTTCCAGGGATCCAGGGGCAGCCACAGCTGCTCTGGGCACTCTGTGCCAGGGCCTCCCCATCCTCACAGCCAATAATTCCTTCCCAATATCCCATCCATCCCTGCCCTCTGGCACTGGGAAGCCATTCCCTGTGTCCTGTCCCCCCATCCCTTGTCCCCAGTCCCTCTCCAGCTCTCCTGGAGCCCCTTTAGGCCCTGGCAGGGACTCTGAGCTCTCCCTGGATTCTTCTCCTCTCCAGGTGAGCACCCCCATCTCTCCCAGCCTGGCTCCAGAGCAGAGGGGCTCCAGCCCTGGAGCAGCTCCATGGCCTCCTCTGGCCTTGCTCCAGCAGCTCCACATCTTTTCACATGCAGAGAAAATATTTGGGTTTCTATGAAGCTGTCCAAGGCAGACTCAGCCCTTTGCTCCCTCCCACATGGAGCAGGGGATGCTCAGCCTGTCAAGGAAGGGATTGGCTGGAAGAAGCACTGCTCAGACCCGCTGCAGCCTCCCAGGGTCTCCCCAAACCTCAGATCCATCGGCGTGCAAGGGCTGGAACAACCTGTATTGCCTTTGGCTATCTCAGAGCCCTTCATCCTTGATCAGAAGATAATCAACTGGCGGAAAAAAATCTGACATCCAACCAGCTTTGCTTTTAACCATCCTCAGGATTGTACCTCCCACACTACTCCGTGACTCCCTGAGGGATTTGGGACTCCCTCAGCCTCAGTGTCACCTTCCTAAGAGCTCTGACAGCCTCTGCATCACAGAAAGGAGGTGCCAGCAGCCAAGATCCATTTGCAGAGGAAACTAAGGTGTAACAGCTCTCCAGATATATCAATCAAAGTGTCTTCTAGGGGAATATTCTGCCTTTTTTCCCTAAAAAATGTGTTTGGCAGATGATGAAAACAATGTCAGACTTTGTCTGCCTCACTGTTCTCAGCAGAAGATCTCTCAGCTCATTTTCTACAGTCTCTACTCCAGGTGCTGGATCCTTTATGATACCCATTGGATCAAGCAGCTGGAAAAGCTTCCAGCCTCTCTCCTAATCTGTTTCATTAATTATGATCTTTAGTTTCACCCTCATTTCCTTAAGCTGTTTTGACAGCCTTGTTGGTCCATCAATCAAGTGTCTTGTAAGTACTTTTGAAATTCTTGGTGAATCTCAACCAAACTTGACAAGAGATGATGAGACTTCACTGTTAAAGGGAAAAAGGAATATGAGAAAACCTAAAATAACAGCAACAAAAAAGCAAGATGTAAAAAGAGGCCGGGTAAAGGGAAATGCCCCCTCTCTGGAGGTAGAGAATACAAAACATAAAATATAAAACTTCTTCCACCCTCAGCACAGGTTCTTTATTCCTGTGCCCTGGGATGGGGGAAGGCAATGTTCTCCTCCCAAAAAAACCCCAGTACAGGCCACGAGACAGCGCCCAGGAAAGTTTAACTGTAATGGAAAACTTTCATCAGGATGTTTGTTTGAAATCTATACCACAGACAGGGAGATGTGCCAGGGGGAACAAACATCATCTCGATTAAGATTCTGCTGTGCAGGAGGATCAGGAAATGCCTCCTATGAGAAGTTTGCCCTCTGAGCCTGCCATGCCTGGAATCTCTAGAGACAAAAGACAATTCCAATACATTTTATTCCTTCTTTCCTCCCTTAAGACCAAAACACCCCCACGGCACTTTGACCTTCCAGTTTCATTCCCACTGTAATGAGCTCCAGGCATCCCTTTAGCAGGATCCACGAGCAACCCCTGCTGTGACACTCCTTCCTCTGGCTGATGACAAGGACATTTCCTCAGTGTTTTTTACTGGATCATTCATGAATCTCCCTTTTCCAGCCCAAATTCAGCTGCACAGGTCTGCTTGTGCTCAAGTTTAATGATACCACGGGCTCCAAAGACCAGAGAGATCATTTTAGGGAGTTGTGGATGATGGATTGATGGAAGAAGGAAGGGACCATCCTGTTTCTTGCCAGTGCACACTGCACTTTTTGGAAATGTACTTTGGCTGTCATTTGGGCTGAGATGGACAGATGGAATCAGGGCATCACTGCAAGGAAAATTATGGAAATGTGAGGTAATAGTTTTTGCTTCATCAGGTTCAAATAGATGGTGCAAGATGAGAGGAAAACTTAGGGGAGGGCTGGGGGGATGCAAAGCAGATTTAAGAGGACGAGATATAGGGGCAGCCTACTGTCTGCTGAGGCAAAGACGGATTGCTGAACCCCTGGAAGTTTCTTCTGTCCAATTAATGTGCTCACACAAGGGCTCCTGTTAAATACGAGCTCTTGCCACTGCACTTGTGACTTGGTCCCAGTTCCCAGGATTACATCCGTCAGAGTCTGGGTTTGACCACCCTCATCACCCTCCTGCCCTTGCCTTCCAGCCCTCAGGGAGGTCTTAGCCTCTTCTCCAAGGTGTCCAACACCAGGCGCTTGGTGCCTAGCAGGGATTTCTGGATTGCATTTGGAGTCTGATGCCCACAGTCTAAACCACAATTACCTGAGATGGTTTTGCTTCCTACAGTGATAACAAAACCTCTCTCCCGTCTCCTGCTGCTGCCCCAGACTGATCCCTGATAAAGGTGAGAATACCTCAGACACACACAGAGCTGCATTTCCCATTACTGCTGTTGCTATTGAAGTTATTAAGATAATTGCTGTGCCAGACTCGCCACAGCAGCGGCTGTTAGAAGCTGGTAATGCTGCCTGTTTTACACTTGTGGGGACGGATAAGTGGGGGAGATTTACACCCAGGCTGACAGTCAGCTGCATTCCCACACCTGATAATTTGCACTCGGAGCCCGACTGGAGTGAGAAAGGCCAGTGCCTCTTTTCCAACCTGCTTGTTTTACGTTCGCTTTGGTTTCGCTATCAACTAAATGCACTCAAGGGTAAAGACTCCTCGGGGACCTGTGAAACGGTGCTACTGCAAACACAACATCTATATTTGTTGCCACGGTGATAGTTAATAACATTAAAATGGAACACGGGCCCTTTTTGCAGCGGGACACGCGGGCTGATGCCTCTGCTGAGTAGGGGAGATGGGGGCAAGGGGGGACACAGAGCTCGGTGCCTCTGGCTCACACATGCTGGGGGGTTCTGTGTTGGGGAGCTCCTGTGCCTGTAAGGAGACACCAAGGACAGCTTTGCATCCCAGTCAGGATGGAGAGGATGGAGAAACCTGGAAAACGTGAGGGAGGTGGTGCTGAGGTCTTTATAGCTGGAGAAAATGCGAGCCTGGGGCCACGCCATGTCCCTCCAGCCACCAGCACCGAGTTCTGCAGTGCAGAAGTCTCCAGGATGACCTTTCCTAGACAGACACTAGAAAGCCATTACTGAGCACAAGCCAATTTGCTTTGCAAGTCTAAGCGGCAATTTTCCTTCTTAAATACATTACAGTTGAAGGTAAATGGCTATAAACAGAAAGTTACTCCTCAGTCCCTCCGCAGAGACCTCTCCCTGTGGTTATGAGCTATGATCTTAAAAAGTACTGTAGTGAGGCAGTGGCAGCACAGGACATGGTTGTTTTCAGAGACTGACTTTTGTGCCAGGCTTTTATTAAGAAGGAAAAAAAGATTAAGTGATAATATCCGCAGGGGGCAATGACTTCTTCAAATATCCTTATGCAGCAATTTTACCAGGGAGTGAAAAATTAAGAGCAAGGTTTAAGGTCTCCTGGATTTTATTCCAAGTAGTAGCACTGGCTGAAGAACAGCAGCTTGCCAAGCACCTCATGAAAATTCAACAGGATGGGGTCATATGCTGTGGTTATGTGAGGAATTTCAGTACCAGGAGGAGGAGGAGGAAACACAGGGATAGCAAAGAACTTTCCCTCAGTCCCACTGCAGGCTCCAGAGAGCTGAGGGAGGCCACGGTGATAAATAGGGGAAGTGGTTTGTACAGCAGGGGAGACTTGTCCTGCCTTCCCACCACCCACAGGTCTCCCCTGGGCCCCAGGAGAGCTTGTCCTGCCCATTTCCACTCCCAGGTCTCCCCTGGGCCCCAGGAGAGCTTGTCCTGCCCATTTCCACTCCCAGGTCTCCCTTGAGCCCCAGGAGAGCTTGTCCTGCCCATCTCCACCCCCAGGTCTCCTCTGAGTCCCAGGAGAGCTTGTCCTGCCCATCTCCACCTGCAGGTCTCCCTTGAGCCCCAGGAGAGCTTGTCCTGCCCATCTCCACCTGCAGGTCTCCCTTGAGCCCCAGGAGAGCTTGTCCTGCCCATCTCCACCTGCAGGTCTCCCTTGAGCCCCCGGAGAGCTTGTCCTGCCCATCTCCACCCATGAGTGTGGAGGCCAAACAAAGGCATTTCCCCTCCCAGCCCCTCCTCGTGCCTCTCAGCAAACAACCTGAGATTAAACTGTTTAATTAGCAGCTCTCAAAAGCATTATGGGATTCCCTTCTTTTTGATCAACTCGTTGGTCTTTCCGGTCCAACACCTGCCTCCAGCTGCAGCGCGGTGGCTCCAGACAGCCTCACACAAAGGCAGGGTAATCACACAACCCACCTCGGAGAATTTAATCCTTCTCATCTCTTATTTTGGCCTGACATTTCTGTTCATTAGGAGCACGCTGTGTACAGCAGTGTACATCTTCATTGGGAGCCCACCGTTTCTATTAAATGTAATTATTTCTCCCTGCAGCTTGCATGCTAAAGATGGGCACTAAAAAGCGAGTGGCTGCTGCAGGATAGGATCACAAAAGCCTTTTACATTCCATGTGCTTTGCAGCAGTATTCATGGACTGCTTGATACTGCACAGGTTTTGGAGGTGTGCAGGACCATTGGTTTGAGTTATTTCCACCTCTGGGCTCAGCAGGAATGGTTTGGGGTGGAAGGGACCTGAGAAAACACCAAACCACGAGGGCTTCCCCTGCCAACAGCTGGCTGAACTACAACAGCTGGTGTGAGCACAACATCTGGTTTGCACTGAAACTCCTCCAGCAACAAAAGATCTACTGTAACCCCTGTGCCAGGAGCTAATTAGGCCCCTGTTAAAGGTGTTGCTTATTTTCTAGCATGAATTTGTTTGCAGACCTCACCTTCCATCTACTGGGTTTTAGTGCCTCTCTGATGGCCAAACCAAACCACTTTCCTAATTCTCCCCTGAGATCAGGCTATCCCTATCTCTCAGCTCTCTGTGCATTATCCAAACGCCAGAAGAGAGAGAAAAATCAGGGGTAGAACAAGCCCTAAACTTTTCCTTCTTTCCCCTAAACATTTTCCCACCTCATAACATTATTTTGTCTGAAACTTTTTTTTTTTCATTTTCAAAACTGTTTTCAGCTTGACCGAGCCAAAAAGCTTTTACAAAGTCATTTTCAAAGTGGTGGCACATCCTATTCTGGCAATTTGGTATCAGGCCTGTACTCTTTTGAAATGAAATGGTATTTTAGAAGTATTACAAAAGTAAATAAAAGTATTTCTAAGTACTTAATTTGAAATTAAATGCTATTTCAAAAGTAAGCAAGAACCATCAGAGCACAGTTTGCATATGTAGAATGAAAGAATGAACCATTTGAAGGAAGGGGTTTGTCTGGGCAGGGTTTGCGGTTTTTTATTTGTTTCTAAATGATGTTTTCACAGTGTTTCAAAATGTTGTCATTTTGTGGCATTTCAGGCTGAAATTGCCATTCTTGACAAAAGAGGGGAGCCCAGCTAAAACCTTAGGGCAGGAATTTCAGATGGCCAGAGCCAGAGGGGATAAATTCACCCTTGATTCCAAATGAGGGCCAAGCACACAGAAAAACAACGTCCATTAGCAGCTCCCTGGCACCGGGACCTGTGTGAGCCTTTTCAATTCCCAGAGTCTCAGAACTTGAAAAAGCCATTCCACACTTATTTAGTGGAATATCTTTATTCAACCCTAAATGTACGCAATCAGCATTAGGTTGATGTATTCCAGCCAGCAGCGACTTGGGGGACCCACTTGAACAGGAGACTTCATGAATATTCTACAGACTGACATTTGTTTGCAGTATTTGAATATTTCCTAATAACCAGGGGAAAAAAATGCATTCCAGGAGGCCAAGCTCATGAATGCTTTATAAAGTCAGGTCTCCCCTGAAATATCATAACTGGCAAACATTGCTCACTACATAAAGATATGCAAAAAGCACTGGGCATTTCCAGCACCTGAGTTCCACTGGGAGCTTCTCTTTCCAGGCTGGGTCTGGTGGGCAGAGTGTCCCATGACACTCCTGATGTCCCCAAGGTTGTTTTGTCACGGGAGCAGGAAACAGATGTGTCACAGTCATTCTATTGGCAGTGTCACAGAATCACAGAGTGCTTTGGGTTGGAAAGAATCTTAATTATGATCCTGTTCCAGTCCTCCACTGTGGGCAGGGATGGCACTCTATGGTTGGAGAAATCCCTTCTTTTAAGGGCACTCTTATCAAGGATTATTAGTATTTTTTATGAGCCTCAGTCCTGCAGCAGCACTGCAGGAGTGTTTTATTTTTTACTGTTGTATCTTTTCTCTTTCACATCATAAACTTCAACCCCTCAAAATATAACTTTCAATCTATGCCACCCCCAGTACCTGAACACAAGGAAAAAACCACACTCGAGGTAACTGCAGCCATTAAGGATGTGAACAGTTATTTCCTCCAGCTTCTTCTCAGTGACCCTTATTTAAAGCATTCCAAAACTCCAGCCTTTTTCCAACCTTGGCTTGTGCTTGTTGAGGGCAAGTGAAATGGATTTTCATTTGCTACACAGTTCTCTCCAACCATTCAATCTCTCTGCCCTTATTTATCCTTTTACAAAGTCAGTGGGTCCCTATCTAATATTAATATTTCTTTGTGTTGAAGAAGTACAAGGATTACTCATAAAATCTCTGCTCCTGCATATTTTGAAGAGTAAATAGGGGGATTTTGAAAGCCTATTTGGCATCGGCCTAAATCTGCCTTTCAAAGCTCCTTTGTGACCAAACCAGTTGTCCAACACACTCCTCGTTGTCTCAACAGCTTCATAATTCCAGAGGCACTGTCTCACTCCAAACAGATTGTTTCCAGCTCCAGGATTAGTCCAGTGACGTACAGCCAAAGTCAGGAAATTCAATTCCTCTTAAAACACTCAGAAAGCACCAGAAAGCTTCGATGTTGTCTGGAGCAAGCAGGCCAGATAGCTCGAGTCAGACGCTGAGGGATGAATCAGTCACCTGAGATTTCTTTTACAGCCAAAAGAGAAGAAGGAGCACTTTTAGCAGGC
Source organism: Phainopepla nitens (assembly GCA_013400175.1). NCBI lineage: Eukaryota > Metazoa > Chordata > Aves > Passeriformes > Bombycillidae > Phainopepla > Phainopepla nitens. The sequence continues at coordinate 211,451 of VXBQ01006406.1, read as the reverse complement.
AGGTCTCCTCAAATGCCCATTTTCAGCTGAGACAAATCATCCCTGAGGTTGTCTCTTTCCATTGACTAAAATCCCACGAATCTGGGAGCACAAGGCTCACAGCTCATGCTTGGAGACTCCACCTGAAACATTAAACCATCCTCAGAAACACCAGCCTGACAAAATCCTAACAATCCACAGGGGCTGCCTTCCATCCCAGCTTCATTTCAGCCGTTTCCCTGCATTCAAGAGATTCCTCAATCCAATCAAGTGCTTATTAACTGCCCTGAGCTCTTATCAGCAGAAATGTGCTGCTGCTGCCAAATTAATGCAACAAGGATTAAGTCACTCCTGGAATGTTTTATCCCACAAAAGCTGTGCGTGCATCCAGGTAAGGATGTCCTGATGGAGTCCAGGTCATGCTCCTGCAGAGCCAGTGGAAGTCTTGGCCCCATTTTGGGTCTGATATTTTTACCATCCACCATCTGGAAATGTTTCACTAATTAAAGGCTCTCCCTGAAAACTCAATTTGGCGAAACTCGTCCAGCTCTGCAGTAGATTTGACCTCGGTGACCCCAACTATTGTGCTCTGCAGGTTGACAAGGTGCTGAATAAACAGGTAAGCACAGATTTTGTTGCCTTTACTAATAAATCAATTTTAATTACAGTGACAACATCAGCAACAGAATCGAGTCAAACTGCTGGGCTCATTCTTCTCCCACGCTAACTATCCCAAATTAAAGGGTGAATTGCACTCTGCTTGGGGTATTGTCATGCAGACGAGGGAAAACAACTCGCTTTCCAATTTCCTCATGCAAATGCAAGCGGAATTGTTGAGACACAGAATATATTTTACCATCTCAGTGGCTCTGTAGAAGATAAGAGGAGCCGCGAAAGTTTTGCAATTTGTAAGCTGGCAGCTTATTAAATAAATAAATAAGAACCCACGCCCTGCAAACCCAAATGTTTAAATAACATTACAAGTAAACTGTCAAGGTCAGCAAATAATACGTTTAAACAATCTTGTATTCTTTTTGCCTTTCTGCAAAGACTATGCTATAATTTATGGGTTTATTTCCTTTTCAAAAGAAGTTTCTTGATACTGTCTCAAACTCTAGTGGAATATTAAAAAAATAATAGCAAAATATTCCAGCCTGAAGGCTATTGCAGGGTGCTCTGCATTCTCAAGCTGGTGCCTGTACCTCCCTAGCACGAGGCAGGCGGCACTGCAACACCAGTTTCTGTGAAGTTACACCCTACCCAGTATTTGCAGGAATCCAGAAAAAGGTTCAGACCAACCTGGTGCGCAACACCCACCAAGAAAAAGACACTCACAAGAAGAAATAAACTTGTGTAGATATTCAGAAGAGCCAAAGCAAAGGGGAAAAAAGGCAACTCAGTCATAACCAAGGAGGACCAGGTATTATTTTTACCTTTTCAGGACCAAATGAAAGCTCAAGAGCAATTATGTGAGTCTGAGCTCTCCTCCCAGGCTCCTTATGCATTTCATCTCCATGACTCCGTGTGTCACTCTTTCCCTTTTATCCCACATCTGAGAGGAGCCCCTGCTCCTACAGGAATGGTCTCCATGCCCTTGGGGTTTGTGTAAAGGTTGGACCAGGCACTCTGCTGCAGGACCCCCTGTGATTGGGACATTCCCAGGATGTCACCCACAGCTGTGGCCAGTGACACCACTAAACACCACCCACATCCACACTCCCCCAGCTCCTGTGCTGTGGGGTCAGAGTTCGGTGGTTTCCATGCTGAAGTCACCCCCAACACCATTAAACTCAAATCTCCAATGCCAGGGACTGAAACAGGAGCCAAAGCCCAGGAAATGAGATACTGATCCATCAGGCACGGAGAGGAGCTCACAGAATTATTGAATCATTACAGTTGGTAAAGACCTCCAAGTCCAAAGAACATCAAGTCCAACCTTTGACCAAGCTGAACTCCAGGCCCACTAAACCATATCTTGAAATGACACATCCACTTGCTTTTCTGAACACTTCTAGGGAGGATTACTCCTCCACTTCTGTGCTCCAGTGTGTAACCACTCTTCCTATCAAGAAATTTTTCCTAATAACTAACCTGAACTTCCCTTGGTGCAGCTTGAGGCCATTCCCTCACGTCCTGTCACTTATTCCCTGGGAGCAGAGCCTGACTTCCCCCTGGCTGCCCCCTCCTGCCAGGGAGCTGTGGAAAACCAGAAGGTCCCCCCTGAGCTCCCTTTTCTCCAGTCTGAAGAACCCCAGTCCCCTCAGCTGCTCCTCCTGGGACTCATGTTCCAGAGGTCCCACCACAAGGCTTCCCCTTGCCTGGGCCTCCTCCCCTGCTCCAAACCCAGTCAGACCCAGCCCCAGCCCCAGCAAAAGGTGCTTCCTGCTTCTCCATGGGTCCATCTCAGCTGCTCTGGCATGCTCTGCCACTAGAAAGAAATGGATATAATCCTTAAAAACAGCCTCATGGGGTTGGAAAGGGAGCTGCTGCCAAGCTGCTGACCATATGCACTGAGCACGGAGAGGGACTGGGAGGCAGGATTGGGAAGAGGCTCCCGCCGAGCAGCTGTCAGCCCACCCTGGCTCCTTGGGGGGACTGAAAGCGTGTAATTCCCAACTCCTGCATGCTGCACAAGTTATCATTTGGAAGTTGTTGCTCTGCAGTGACTTGACAGTCTAACAATGCAAAATAAATCTATTCATGCTGCTTTGGCGAGACCAAATCCCGGGAATGTGCCGCAACAGCAGAGAGCAGTGATAAGTTCTTGTAACTTACAGCAACTCGGTGCTGTCCTCATTACCATAAATTATCTTCCTGCACACACAGGAAACCTTTGCAATGGACTCCAGCTTTTATTCCCTGCTCTGTGTTAGAGCTGGGAGTACTTTGTGTGAGCCCAGAGCCCTCCTGATAGCGCTGGGTTTGAAGTGCCTGGAAGCTGCAGCGCTTTTCCCGGTTCTCTGACCAGAGCATTGGTGTTAGCAGCACTTTCTGGACTTGTAAAGAGGATTCACGGCTGGATTTTGTGCTCTGGAATGCACAGGGACTTAGCACATCATCTCCTGCAGGTCTCTCTGTGCAGCCTGGGTAGGGCTTTGTAGCAGAATGTGGTTAAAAGGAGGGGGAGAAACTTCTGCCTCAAGGAGAAGAGCAGAACCAAGACAAATTCACAGAGCCCAGGAATGAGGCACCGAATTAATCAAAGTGGACAGGTGAGGGAACAGTGCTCTGCCTATCAGTGGGATCTTGGATGCATCAGTGTTGATGAAAAAGGACAGTGAGACATCTTCATTTCACCTGATCCCTCCTGGAGCTGGCCGGGACGTGTGCCCATGTCCAGGACCGGGGGAACACAGATCCCCACGGAGATGCTCCCAGTCTGGTACCAATCCCTTGTCTCATCTCCTGCACCCTGTGCACACTGGAGCTCTGGAATGACCTGTCCATGCCCCCTGCTCCACCCAGGATCTGCTGGCCAACACACCCTGCAATGCTACAACAACTGGAGATCCCCAGGCCCAACCCAGCAGCAGGCAGGGACACACAGGAAATAAAAGTGGTGGTTTTTAAAAGCTTTGTCTGGATTTGCAGCTCATGAAAGTTGCTCTATGAGGATGTTGAAGGCCCCAGCCTGAAAGGAAACATTGGTTCAGGATGAGACAGCTGGAACTGGGATAGGCTGGGAGAAGCCTGGAGAAGAAAAGGCTCTGGAGAGACCTCAGAGCCCCTTCCAAACGGGCTCCAAGAGAACTGGAGAGGGACACTGGACAAGGCCTGGAGGGACAGGACAAGGGGCAATGGCTTCTTGCTGCCAGAGGGCAGGGCTGGATGGGATATTGGGCAGGAATTGTTCCCTGGGAGGGTGGGCAGGCCCTGGCACAGGGTCCCAGAGAAGCTGTGGCTGCCCCTGGATCCCTGGAATGTCCAAGGTCAGGCTGGACAGGGCTTGGGATCCCCTGGGATAGTCGAAGATGTCCCTGCCCATGGCAAGAGATGATTTTTAAGGTTTCTTCCAACCCAGACCATTCCTGGATTCTATGATTTCACACTCCACTATGGTGGGTTGACCTTGGCTGGACACCAGGTGCTCACAGAGCTGCTCCATCCTTCCAGCTGGACACTGGAGATAAAATAAGATGGAAAACAACTCACAGGCTGAGATAAGGCAGTTTACTAAAACAAAAGCCAAACTCTGCATGCACAAGCAAAGAGAAAAAAAAGGTTTATTCTCTCCTTCCCATCAGCAAGGGATGCTGAGCCACTTCCTGGGAAGCTGAGCTCCACATGGAGTGGCTGCTCCAGGAGACAAATACAAATAAGGAGTGCCCCCTGTTCCTCATCCCTTCCCTCATCCTTTGATCTGAGCTGGGGGTCTGGAACATCCCTTTGCTCAGTGTGGGTCAACTGGCCTGGCTGTGTCCCCTCCCGGGATCTTGTCCACCCCAGCCCCTGGGTGTGAGGAATGTTGAGACAGTGCTGAGGCTGTGCCAGCTGTGCCCAAACCAGAACATGGGTGTGCAATAAACACCTTTCCAGCTCCCACTGGGAGTACAGCACTGAGACGGCTCCTGTGGCAAATGAACTCCAGCTCATCAGACCAAACACATCCCCTTCTACCCCAAAACTGCACCTGAGCTGGCACGGGAAGAGCATCCACCCCTCCCCCTGCAGCTCAGCAGAGACGGCAGAGTGGGAAGGGCACATGAGGGACTTCCTTCCACAACAGAAGATGCAGCTACAGAAGGCTCCAAGCACCAGACTCAGCAGCCTGACAAAGCAATTCTGCACCTGAATATCCTGGTTCTTCCCTTCCAGGCTGATTTTGCCTCTACAAAGACTCCAGTGGGGCTGCAAGTTCACATTAACAAATTGCCAAGCAGCAATTTTTCTCCAAACGCTCTTCTTGGGGAAAGGCTTTTGGAGGTTTACTGTTTGGGACTTAGGGCTTTCTCCCTATTTTTTCTTAAAACAAAACTGCTTGCACTGGTAGGGGCAGAAATGACTGCCTTGTGCAGGAGATGGGGGAGCAGATTTAGGGAATGGGAGGCACAATCGCAATGACCAGTTTAGCTGTCACACATGAGCCATGTACTACATATTGCACACCTCTCTCCACCTGGAACTGAGGACTTCCAGCTTATTCCCTGGAAATCCCCCAGCCACCTGATACCAGCAGGAAGCCATTTTGATGTTGAAATGTTTTTTCCCAAATCACAGGGGTCAAATAAGGTTTGTTTTTTTCTCTATTCCAGCCAGGCTAAAAACCACACTGCCGAAATCTGCAGCGTCATGAAATGAGGGAATCTCATCCAAATAACAAAATCACAGAATCCCCAGGTTGGAAGAGACCTTCAAGATCATCGAGTCCAACCCATGCCCAACTCCTCACTAAACCCTGGCACCCAGTGCCACATCCAGGCTGTTTTAAACACATCCAGGGACGGTGACTCCAGCGCCTCCCTGGGCAGCCATTCCAGAACTTTATCACCCTTTCTGTGAAGAACTTCTTCCTAATATCCAACCTACAAAAGTCCCCCCATTTTCCAAAGCCAAGCTGGGAGATGTGTTCCTGTCCACGCTTCCACACCAGGAACCATTTGCAGCTCTCAGTCCCCCGAGTTCCCTGAGCTTCTGTCCAACACAGATCCAAGCCTTGTGTTTGGCTGAGTTTTACTGAGTGGTGTCTCCTGGCCCTTTGTTGAGGGATCAGCTCTCGGGGAGCTATTCCCAATTTATTCCTCAAGCTGGATGCTCCGTAAGCAGGCAACAGCCGTAAGTGTTTCTTGACAGGCGCTTGGAAATATAATGCGCCACAGGTTGTGTTTCCTTCCTCTTAATAGGATGCAAAGCTCCGTTTTCAAAAGGATATGCTAACATTTTAAGCTCTTTTTGTTCATATAAATGATAATGTAGTCAACACAAGGGCCTCATCTCTCCTTGAAGTGAATATTATTCCTATTCACCTTAACATATAAGCACCAAACTTGAGAATAAATCTTAGCCAAGCTTCCCCTGAGTGGGCTCATCCAGGGCATTGCTCCCAGAGAGGAGCTGGTGGAGGAGAAGCAAACCTGGCCACTGCTGAAAAACCAAGGGATGGACTTGAGGCCTCCTTAAGTTGTACAAGCTACTGTAGCTGCTCCTTTAGTGCCATGCAAAATGAGATTTCTCAGTCCTAGAAGAATGATTTTCTAGAGGAAGGATGCAATAAATAATTTGCCTGAAATTATTAGAGAGGTCAGGGCATTGTCCAAGACGTGAGGAGATCTTTGCTGTGGACCAACTACAGAGAAAGTGTGGAGTGAAGCCATAAAAGACAAAAACCATCGGTTTTTCGGAACTTCTCCAAGGCCCTTTATCATCATTCCAGTGCCTGAAGGAGCTGACAAGAAAGATGGAGAGAGACTCTTTACAAGGGCCTGGAATGGCTGGAATGGCCGGAATGGCTTCCCACTGCCACAGGACAGAAAGAGATGGCATATTGGGAAGGGATTGTTCTCTGTGAGGATGGGGAGGCCCTAGCACAGGGTGCCCAGAGCAGCTGTGGTTGCCCCTGGATCTCTGGAAGTGTCCAAGGCCAGGCTGGATGGGGCTTGGAGCAGCTTGGGACAGTGGAAGGTGTCCCTGTCCATGGCAGAGGGTGGAACTGGATGAGCTTTAAGGTCCCTTCCGCCCAGACCATTCCACGACTCTGACACTATTTAGGCTCGTGGTGCTTTTCCACGTGTAAGAACCAGGACTCTCTCCACATGCTAGCCCCTCTCTGAACAAATGCATCCTGCTGCCTCCAAAAGACATTCCTGGCAAAGCACACGAGCAGCACTCAGATACAGGGAGGGAGGAGTTGAAACCCTACAGGTTTTCCTGCTCATGAGGTTTTGGAAGGCGCTGTTCTCCTTGTTTTCAGCGCCCAGGCTCCTCATCACACCTGCCTTACACACAACCCCTGACAGGTTCACAGACAGCCCTGTCTGCCTGCTCCCGAATTACAAAGGAAGGATCAATTCCAGCCTGTCAATCCCTCTGTTTCATTAGCAACTGATTGGGAGGCATCACATCCTGTCTTCAAGAGTCAAACCCGTAAACAAGACAACATTGTTAAAAAAAACCCCAACAAAACAACAAACCAAACCACTAAAAAAACCAGCTAATAAAAAGCTCCGACTGCCAGATGCCAGGGATTGCTGCGAGACTGCAGCAGGAATAACAATTTGAGAGATAATTGAGCTATTCCTGTTGGCCATGAAACCACAGCTCTGGTGCAAAAAGAGGTTTCCCAAAGTTACTGGACACCTTGGAAGATGCTTTTCCTTTTAGGATGAGCAGGAAAAAAGGTGCTATAAGGAGAGAAGGGGAATTGCTCGGAAAAACATCCCTCTCTCCCTAGGTTTTCGATACAACCTCACCATTTCCAAAGCTGGGGAGGTGCTGGCTGGGTTCCTCAGGAAGGACTAAACTCATCCATGTTTTTTCCTAAAGCACCAACTGTCACCACTGTCAATTCAGCTCCTTTCATGGAGATTAGAATTCATTTGCAAAAGGAAAAAGAAAATGGGGAAAAATAAAAGAAAGCAAAGAAGGAAAAGGAAAGAAAAGGTATTTAATTGGCAACTGAATTCTTCATGAAACAAAGAGATGGATTCATGCAAAGAAGAATAGGGAGAGCTGTTTTGATATCTGAATTTTAATGACTCCGTGGCATCCCTATTTGTTATGTATCTGCTTTCGAAATGTCACGGCTGGCTCTAGTGGTAATTACTGAATTTCAACATTTATAGAAAAGCAGCACATACAGTATGGAGATAATTGCCCAGTTGGAGAGTTATGAAGGATCCAGGTTCCCCCCCGCCCTCCTCCCTCCTTCTGCGACTACAGAATTTTGGTAATTATCACTAGAGCCACTTGTTAAAAAATCAGAAAGCAGGTAAACAACAAACACCAGTGTAGTTTATTCATTAAAATTCAAAAAACACATCATCATATTGATCTTGAAATTACAAACTGCTGCAGCTTGCAAAAAGCAGGGCCCTCCCGCTACCCTGGCGTTTAGTGTTGCTGTACATCATACACTGAGACACTTTCCTGATAGGAATTGTTATGTAATAAACACTATTGTGGGGCACTTACAGGTAAAATAAATCGATTTATCCAGGTTATAACATCAGCCATGATCAGATCACAAATCCCAGGGCTTGGCACAGATTTGGTGTCAGCACAAAGCAGGGAGCACCCACCAGGCCACAGCTCTCCAAGGAGAAACGCACTCCAAAGCACTTGGGGAGTTTGATGTTTGTGTTTTAGCTTTTTTTTTGTGCTTTTTTGCTGTGGTCTGTCCCAAAATGCTCCTACATCCATAAAAAAAAATCACAAAATAAAGGGCAGCTCAGCTCTGCCTCTGCCCTTCTTTCACCCACACAACTCCTTCTCTTTGTAGGAAACACTCTCCCCATCTGGCAGACAGGAAAATCCAGACACTCAGCTATAAATCCCCTGTTGCTTTCTCTCAGTTCATCACTCAAGGGCTGTGTGATGTCCCACACCACCCCAGGAGTCACAGCAGTGCCCACAGCAGAGCCAGCACTGCTGGCTCCACACAGAATTCAGGCTCAGCTTCAAACAGCCCCAGGTTCTGAGTTTCCAGAACATGGGATTTTGTGACGTTCCGATCTTTAATCAAAGTCAGGTACAAAGAAAACTCGCCTGCTTAGAAGTGGGGATGTGTTAGAAGCGGGGGCATGGGTTGGGGAAGGTAAACACTCGGGGATATAATTAAAGGAGAAACGACAGTTAACGACGAGAATCTCCCGGCTTTCACAAAAACACAGAAGGAAAAGACCATTATACAGACACAGGAGATAAGTGGATCCAGCACAGATAAGACTGACAGAGGGAAATTGGAGGCAGAAGAGGATAAGAAGCTGACACCGACACTTACAATATTTACTTTTCCATCTGTGTTCACAAATGAAGAGGATGAGGATTTGCCTAAGTCAGGGATCAGATCCCCGGGGAGAGGAGAAGAGGAATTAGGGAGTGTGCAGATAACACAAGAAATGGTCAATAAGAGCTTAGGGGAACTTAAACTGACACAAAGAATTAGGGACCAGATGGCAACATGTGTAGGAGGGATTTACCAAACAGGGGAAGCAATGACAGGGCAGGACTTCAGCCCCATGGATTCCCTGAAAATGGGTAAGACAGGGAACAGAGAGTTCCAGCAGCAGGTGGGTATTTACACCAGAACCATTAGTGATCTCTCAAAGACCCCATTACTCTGACAACCCTCTCCTGTCGAATGCTTCCGACAGCAGGGTGGATTATCCCAGCTGCCTAAGGCAATATTTTTTTGTACAAAAAAGTCACTAATTTCATTGCTCTGAGGGCTCCTGTTGAACTGCTCTTCCCACCTTTATTTTTACTATTCAAGACTTAGCCTGTCCAGGAGAGAATTAAAATTTGGGTGTTTTCTGAGGGCTTACAACTAAATCTTAGATAGAAAAATCAGGGCTGAGCCGGCTTTCTCAAACCACCACTCAGTGAGACAGTTAATTGTAATTAAATCCATCTTTATTTAAGACCAAATGTAAGATTTGCTTAACTTAAGCCTCCCTCCAAAACCAACACACGTGACCACCACAAAGCCAGAGGGGTGCCTACTTCTATCCAAACATTAATGCTGGGGGAATGCAGAGGGAATCAGCTGCCCATCCACTGGAAGATGAGTATTTATTTGGAAGCTCATTTTTAAGGGGAAAGAACGGCTTGAAGATGCCCAGGTTCATTAAGAACAGCCAAGATGATCTGATGAGAAGCAGATCAATCCTTATTAACTTGTTAGGAGCCTTCGAAGAGATTACTTGAGTTGGTGGATACGGGAGCTGTGATTGGCACCTCTTGCTGGCCAGGGAGTCACGGACGGCATCCAGCCCGTGGGGCCCATGCTAATGGGAACAACTGGAGGGTCTGGGGAACCAGTGGGAAGGTCTGGGGAGAGAAAGGGGATCCACAAGGACACCCCACAGGTCAGGGGGTGCCCTGAGATCCTGTGTGAGGCTCCCCAGGGAGGTGAGGAGCAGTTTTATGCCCATTCTGCCCACAGCCTGCAGGGTAATTTAATGAATTTATTGTCTGGACACACATTTGTAGTGTAACCCCCAGCTTAGCCCATTTTATTGCACCTTCCAGCTCTCTGCCTAACCCACAAATCAGCTCTACGACTCTCTGGCAGGTCTGAGCACCCTTCTCCTACTAAAGCTTCTCCTGGAGTCAAGGAAACAGGAATCTGGCCAGAAACACCAATGGAAAGGCTGAATTGGAAATATTACACACACCCAGGAACATCCCTCTGGACATCCATCACCCTCAGCTTGTACCCATCAGTCCAGACTGAGCAAGCCATGATGTCTTGGAAATATTCCCCATTGCCATTCCAGAGGGAACCAGGGCTGGGTTGGTAATAACCAAGTAATGCTCCAGAAAATGATATCCCTCTGCCATCGTTAGAGCTGAATGTTATGGAGATGAAGCAGTGGAATGGGATAATGAGGTGTGCAGTGGAGGAGGCTGGGAGCCTGCCAGACAGGGAGGATGCCACTTCCCATCATTTCTCATTGGCAAAATTGATAGCTTGTGCCACCAGCCTCTCCCCCAGTTCAACATTCATCCCAATTAAGGAATCACAACTGATCTCCTCGAGGAACCAAAGTCTCAGTGTTCAGCTGGGCCAGAGCAACTTTGCCTCTCAACTCCCACAGCTGCTGGGCTAGAAGCTCCTACCCACCTGATGTCCCGTTTCTTCCACTCAACAAGAAAAGAACATTCCTCATGTCCCTGGAATGTTTTCTTGTTCTTGAGCAGGTGAGAAGATGAGCTCACACCTTTCCCCCTCCTCTGTGTCCACCTCTGCAGAATAAGGTCCACATCCGCAGGGAGGACGATGCTCCACCATAACCCCTCTAGACAGCTGCTGAAATCCCAGGCAGTGTCTGGAGTACAGTTTCCTGTGTGGGTGGTGACACACAGCCAGTGACGGGTGCCAGATGGGATAAAGCAAACTTGGGATCTCAAGCATGGAACTCATTAAGTTGACTTTGTAAGGAACACCCCGATAACAACCCTCGGAGAGGCGCCGCAAACCCAGACCTCACGAGGCAGCAGAGACTCCCTCTCTCACACCTGAATAAGTCCCCTAATCACAGGCAAAACTTCAATCAGTGCTTACAACAATCCCACAACACAAATCCATCCGACGCTCCATTAATGCTCGCAGTATGACTTGTTATCCACAAAGGAAACACTGCTGGGTGATAATGAAGGCGTTCGATTGGGATTTCGAGATGAGCAACAAGAAGTGCCTGGTTACCAGAGCGTGACACTCCAAGCTGGGATAAATAAGCTCCTGATTGCTGTGCTTAGCCCAAGTCACCTGTGGCTCCACTGAAGAGCCTCAATGTGCCCACCACCGCTGGCGACTGGCTGGGATGAGCACAAAGCCATGGCTCTGCTCCCTCTTTCCTGGTTCCCAGCCAAGGCCTGGGCTTTCCTGGCTCAGGACTCATGTTTGTATCACCACCGATGCCGTGAAACTCCGCGAGGTCACGGGAAGAAGCAAAGCAGAAGTGGCTCATTGCGAGTGGAGCATTATCTCCATTAATGAGGCTGGGTAAGAGCTGTACAGGCCAATTTTTACCCATCATTCTCTCTAGAGGACCAGCTCACCTCTGCAGGCTCTGAGCCAGCATTAATGTGGGGGTTTTTATGCCCCGCTCAGGATTCTTCATTAAACCACCCTGGCATTTCTGCCAGCACAGGGTCACAATTGCACTGCACAGCCTCATTGTCTGCACCAGAGCAGCAAGAGCTCTGCAACAAAGGAGAGGAAAATCACAGAAACACATTGTTTTTCCCGACAGGAGGCTCGGGGAGGGCTGGCATCACTGAGGACTTGCCCTCTTCACTGCTGGCTGCAGCTGCCCTGTGAAAGGCAGCCCTGCCCTGCACCACTGAGCACCAGTGTCTCGTCTCACCTGCCTGGCTTGGGATGTAAAAAGCCCTTCCTGAGCCTAAGCTGCAAAAGACTAATAATTCTCCTGGCAGCTGGAGTCCTGACTGGAAGCCTTATTTTATTGCTTTCCTGCTACTTTTTTGCTCAGAAGGCAAGGAAAACGCCAGAGAAGTCTAAAACCCCTCCTATTTTCATATTCGTTGGCACAGAAAGCAGTGAACTTTCATCTTCCCTCAGCATTGATTCAGAGCAGCTTTGCTGGAGCAATTCAGAACACAATAATAATGACGAAGATAAAAAATATAAATATATAATAGTCTCACATATGTGCATATGGCCATCATTAGCAGGGAAGAATTTGGGGCTGAGTGAAAGCAGAAGAAAGCAGAACTTCTCCAGGCAATGCTCTGCCACCCACAGGTTTGCCTTCCTTTCTCTCACTGATGAAAAACATTTCAAAAACTTGAGGGACACGTTTGGAGATGGTCCCCACTCACTGCCTATAAAAAGGGGATGTGTCTCCTCCAAATACCAGCTCACTTCTCTTGGTGTGTGTGGCAGCAGGAATCTGACCCTGATGGGTTTGGAAGGAATCCAAGGTTGCTTTGGGTGCCAAGGGTGAGTGAGGGAAGTTGATACTGACAGGGAGGAGCAGTTTGGGACAGACAATAAACACCTCAGGCTGCAGGCCTTGAAGCAGGTTTTGGCAATTCAGAGTTAGCACCTGTTTGGAGGCAGGGGACCCTCACCTCTGCCTGCTGCAGCATTTTTTCCAGTGCTCCTTAGAATTCCCTAAGCTGGTTCCAGGACATGGCTCACTGGATCTGTTGTCCTTGCTGGCAGCTGTGGGGACTGTCACCAAGCCCAGTCCGCAGGGACTGACAGAGTGAAGCAGCTCTCCCAGGGATTCCCCTTTCCTCTACACTAAAAATGTTTCCTTCACTCCAAAATACTACAAGATGCAGGATATTGGTGAGGCAATAGATAAGTGTGGCTACGCGCAGCAAAATATTACACCTGCAGTCCCATCCACCTTGTAAAATCTCCTATAATCAGCTCTAAAAAGCTTTGAGTTGGTCAGGAAAGACCAGCTGAGCAGCTGATGGGGACTCTGCCCCATGTACCTGTAGGTGCTTTACTCACCCTCCTGCCTTTTATTTTTAATATCATCACTGCTCTAAAAATAAAATCAACTTGACACTGATGGAAGCGGAAAAACCCCACCAGACCAGTTTCTCCATGTGCCTGACTCCAGGGCCCCTTGATCAAATTGTTTTCCTTCTCCCTGCTGATCCCCACAAACTCCTCAGCTCTGCCCAGGGGGGACAGGGCTGGAAATGGAAGCCCAGGTTTCCCTTTGGCATCGAGCTGTCAGAGACAGTTCCATGAGCATCATCAGTCCTGCGCCTGCTCCTCGGGAGCGAAGCATGGCTTTGGAAATGGAAATGAAAGATTTCTTTCCCATTCTCTTTTCCCTGCCAAACCTGTAACAAGCTGGAGATGGGATGTGCCAGGAATGGATGAAAATAGAAGGAAAATAGCTGATAGTACTTCAGCTAAAGCAGCCTTAGGATGAGGTGGGAGCATCTCCTAAGGGACTGCTGACCCTCACAGTAAAGCCCTAAAACCAGGAAGGTTACTTCTCCCACGGGAAACAGTCCTGCCTAAATTAGCAAATTTTTCAGCCTAGATGGAGCAGGGTGATTATCTACCATAACTATCACTGCTGCCTTCACCTGCAAAAACCCTGCCTGTCTTCACAGCCCTTCCCTCTCCGCCCAAAGCATGTCCCAGCTTTCAGGTTTCACCAGCTCCTTCTCCTTCCAAGGCTGATCAACCTTGGCTTGGTGAGTGGCTGCAACACTGGCTCCTTTACGAGCTCAGTCCTACAGCATCTTTAGGAAGTTGGTGGGAGAGAGAGAGGAGAAATAACACATTCTGCTGCCACTGGAAACCAAATTATTCCCCAGCCAACATGAAAAACCCACTCATGAACAGACCACAGCTCGCTCATCGCTTCCACTTGATATTTATCACCGGGATGTTTCACCAAATGAATCCTGTCATCAGGCTGTGCAGGCAGTTGCCAAGTCCCAGGAGCAGCTGCAAATCTTCATTAATAAAATTTCAGGATGTGCTTTGTTTGGGCTGGAGACCGCCACTTCCCATTCTGCCACCCTGCAAGTGTGAGGTGGCACTGGCACCAAAAGTTGAGTGCAAAAAAAGGCCTGTGAATTTTAAATGAAAACAGATGTTGGGAAATGCCATTATCCAGCATGTGCTCCAGGAAACAGCATTAACATTTCCCAGTGATGGGCCCTGGAAACTGGGTGCTGCAAAGGACGTGTTCACAGTTAATGGGGTCCTTGCATGGGTGGTGGGACAATGGGGTCACATCTGCTGCCATTGGGGTGGATGTGGAGGTAACTGGGTGTGAGGGGTGAGTCTGAGAGATACCACAGGCAGCACCTGGCCCTCCTCAAGCCAGGAGCTCTGCGGTCCCAGAGTGTCAGACTGGTCTTGCAAATTCCCAAAGTCTGGTATTCCCTTCATGCAGAGACACAGAGCACTGACTAGAGGATAAACAAAGCTATCCCAAACAACCCAGATGGAGATAGGAAAAAAGCTAAACCAGCACAGAACATTCTCCCTGTGCCATTCCCAAAAACGGGTGTGAGAGGGAGGTGAGATGGAACCAGGCTGCTGCTCTCGGCCTGAGCCTCCTGCCAAGGTGTCTCTGTTCTTCTGGGAACACACACTGATATTCAAAGGGCAGGAGGGAGTCAAAACAACACTTCCACGCAGCCAGAAGGGGTCATAGAATATCCTGAGTTGGAAGGGACACACCAGGATCATCCAGTCCAACCCCTGGCCCTGCCCAGACACCCCAACAACCCCACCCTGGGCATCCCTGGGAGCTCCTGGAGCTCTGGCAGCCTCGAGGCCGTGCCCATTCCCTGGGGAGCCTGGGCAGTGCCAGCACCCTCTGAGGGAAGAGCCTTTCCCTGATCTCCAGCCTGAGCCCAGCTCCAGCCATTCCCTGGGGTCCTGTCCCTGTCCCAGGGAGGAGAGATAGGAGCTGCCCCTCAGGAGGAGCTGCAGCCCCTGGTGATGTCTGACTTCAGTCTCCAGCTGGACAAACCAAGTTTCCTCAGCCACTCCTCGTGCAGTCCCTTGAGATCCTTTACCATCTCAGACTTGACTTGGCTTCACTTCAGCAGCAGCAGAGGATGGGGGTAAAACCCTGGGCACCTGATGCTCCTGGCTGCTGGGCCTGGGTGATGCACCCCAGTAAGAGCCCAGGGAAAAGGTGCCTCTCTGGAGTCCCAGAATTTGGGTGAAGGTTCCAGTGTGGGAACACTTACAAGTCATGCCCAGCCACCCTCATGGGGACTTTGCTGTTCAGTGCAGGAGCAGCTGGTGCTGGGGATCGGCTCCTTGGAGAGCTGGCTCTCCCCTGCCAGGTCAGCCCTGTTCCCTGGGGCACTCAGCCTGTCCCTGCTCTCCATGGCTGCTGCCTTCCACCTCGCTGTGCTCAGAGCTCTGCGCAAACCGACAGACACGGCCTCCTCTGGCATCACACTCTTGTTCAGGGCTGAATCAAACCCAGCCAGGCCAGAGAACTCTATTTAAAGCCACAAACACTGCCTTTAAATCAAGGTAATGCGTGCAGCCAGGAGCTGTCTCTCCTCTCCACAGTTACCCTGATAATAGGATCATTCAAGTCCTGCTATCAAGGCTCCTGGATGCTTTGTTCCAACCAAATGGGAACTATTGGTCACCTCGCCCTGCAGAGCTTCACCCTTTCCCTTCCTCACCTGCTTTGAAGGATGAGTCAGACCAGAGCTGTGGCTGTAAAAGCCCAGCAGAAGGGGCACAAACCGCGGGGACAGCTGGATCCTGGCCCTGCAATCCCATCCCGAGCGTGGCTCCGGCTGCCTCCCCACAGCTCCTTCCCCTCTCACTGTCTGCCAACCACGAGCAGCTTCTGCTCTTCCTGCTTGCAAGTCAAAAAGCTTGGAAATTGAGGAACAGAGGAAAAATATTTGCTCGTTATCCAACCAATTAGTTGGTGGTAAAGACAGCAAACAGAAGCGAAGTCTCCGAAGCACCACATTTTTCTTTTAAGTGCTGTAAGCAGCTAATGACTCCGCAGAGCTCTGGGAAAACAGACTGGAAGCTCCAACGTTTTTGAAAATGTGAAAATAATCTGGAGCTCGCTGTGTTGTTTAGGTCTGAAAAGAAAAGCTTTGAGAAGGACATCCCAAAAGCTTTCCTCTTTTCTTCCTCCCACAGACTTTGGTAACATCCAGCAGCCTCTGCAGGTACCACATGCACCTTTTCACCTGTTAAATACAGGGAACATTGATGTTCCCTGAGGGACAGGATCATCAGTGTCCCTAAGGATAAGGAAAGGGTCCTCCTGCTCCCCAGGCTCCACCTTGGAGAGGAAGGTAAATGAAAATACACTTCAAATTCACCAAACTCCTGATACCACCACTGTCAGAAGGGTTGAAAAATACCATGAGCACACTGCAGCACCTAATTCCCAGGAGAAAATTTGCTGTGGGTTCATTAATGGTTATTCAATGTGGGAAAACACTTCATAACCAGATCTAGATTTGATACCACAAACTCCCACGCTTTTCCCCCAGGTTCTGACCAAAATGCACACCCAGCACAAACACTCCCGTAATCCTGATGGCTTTGAATCATAAGTGTCACACAGAAATCAAATTATTTATTTTACTATCCCCACATCCCTCCCAAGCTGCTTCTGTCCCAGAATTGCCTCTTACATTTTCTGTATACAGATAGTAATAACTAAAATAACCATGTGGATGGATATCACGAACCTGGAAGGTAATAAGAGGCAATGACTCCAGTGACTGAAATGAAGGAGAAAGACAGTTAATGAAATAGAGATGCCTTCCAACAGCTTTTAAATCAATTCACAGAGGCAATTTAAACAGCCCATCCTGTCATGATGTTTAAAATATGTCAATTCTGCTACTTTTTCCCCATTTCCCTTTTTGGCTGAGTTTCTTTCAGTTTTCCCTTTTGGTTTAAAAAAAAAAAAAAGGTTGGGGGGGATATAGAAAAACTCACCTTCTTGGCTTCACAGCTTGAGCTTGCTGAAAGACAAAAATCTACTTGAACACAAGTGAAGTAACTCCAATGACAGAGTGCCCTGGTTAGAAAATTCCTAATAAATCACCAAAACCAATTGCTGCTCCAATGCCACGTTTGACAAATTGAAAATAAATTGCATCAATTGCATGGGAGCCAGGAGAGCCCAGTTCAATATTTTCTCCCTAATACAGGTGGTGTTGGGGGGGACATTTCTATTATTTATTTATTTTTCACTTCGATCGATGCCGTGTTCTTTTCCAATACACCCTGGTCAGTGAATATTCATCTCTTCCCTTAATTAATGTGTGTTCAGGAATAGCCAAACACTGCATCTCCCCCTTCTGCACAGGGCAGGCATCAAAGCAGTAAAACTCACACAATTATGAGCCATTTTAGTGAAATAATTTGAAATCTGAAGTTTTTGCTCACTCTTCACACATCCCACTCCTAAACACAAACTCTCTCATCTCAGTTCCCTCCAAAATCATGGGGAAAGCCAACATCTTCTCAAGCACAGGTTCTTGAGGAGTGCTTTTATTCACTTGTATGGCGTTAATAAAAACTAAAATTACTATAACTGAAATAAACTAAAAGAGGAGAGATTTAAATATTGGGAAGGAATTCTTCCCTGTCAGGGTGCTGAGGCCCTGGCACAGGGTGGCCATAGCAGCTGTGGCTACCCCTGGATCCCTGGAAGTGTCCAAGGCCAGGTTGGATGGGACTTGGAGCATCCTGGGATAGTGGAAGGTGTCCCTGCAGGGGGGACACTGCTAGGGGGTGGCACTGGATGGGATATAGGTTCCCTTCCCACCCAATCCATTCTGGGATTCCATGATTTCCACCAGCCTAGCACCACAGGTAGAATTATGCTGCATTTCTACAGCTCCAACAGGTCCCAACAAAGTCAGAATTTGGAGTCTGCCCACTCCATCATAAAATTCTTACTTCAAAGCACAGCCTATGCAGGAATTCCAGCAAGGCCAGGCAAAAAAAGGACAAAATGGGGATTGTGGCTATATAAAAACACCTCTGATCCTCCTGTGAAACCTCTCTGCAGACAGGGATGCAGCAATTGGAAGATCGTGGTCAGATAACACCATCTCTGACTAAATTAAGCATTGCCAGGTTAAGGCCACTAAAGCCCTCCCTGTGCATTGCACCACTTCATCCCAGGATCTCCAGCCACACCACAGGCAGAGCTTTCATCAGGAAGTGTTTAATACCAGCACTTCCCCTTAGGTCTTATTTTGCTTCCCATTACTCTGAGATAGGATTTTTTCCTGGAGCTCACCACAACCAGCTCAGCTCCTTTGGTGAGTTCTGTCCACCCAGGGAGGGCATGACCTGCTGGAAATCCAAATATGCTGTGACTATGTAATTAAGCCTCTTAATTCAATTCTGTTATAAAGCAAATGCAGCAAAGCCACCTCCTTCTCCTCGCTGCGTGGCCCAGCAGGACCATGGAAATACGGCTGGGCCTGCTCTGGTTTACCTGGCAGCCTTGAGGCTGGGAGGACAAATGACACAGGGGACAGTGCCACCACAAACTGCTCCCTGGGGGGATTTCCCCAGCAGTTTCTATCCTCCCTATCCACCTGCACACTCAAGGCTGTTCCCAATGCCAGGAAGAGGTTTTTTCCCCGAGGTGCAAGGACTTATCCAAGATTAAAAGAAGGCATTTTCATGATCCACCAAAACCACCTGTCCCTGTCCTGAAGTGCTCAGGCTCTGGAGATACTCATTAGTGATTTTTGCAGCAGGCAAACCCAGAGAAAATGTATTTTCCCCTACAAACTCAGTCTTGGAAACAATGGAAAATGTTGGCTCTGATTTCAGCTAGGAAAAAGCAAAAGCACCAACCAGCCCTGCTGTCCCCATCCCTCCTCATCCATCCCTGCAGAACAAACAAACAAAGCCTGTGAGCCCGGGAGGACATCTGGCCCTGGGAATTCCAGCCCAAACAGTTGCAGCCTGGCACAGACAGAGGCAAGGGAAAGCAGAGTCTCGTGGGAGGTGTCACAGAGCCTTAATTGCAGGCTGTGGGTAACACAGCCCTACACAGCGAGATCTGCCCGATATTCACATCTTTGAGAGATCTCCTGCAGGCTTCACAGGCACAAACCCTATATTCCATACATACAGCTGCAAACATCTCATTTCCGACTGGAATTGCTCCTGTTAGGAACAATTTCTAACAGTGCTGAGAGCAGTGCTGCTGCTATGTCAGTGCCTGTTGCCCAGCTGCCAAATCCAGAGCCCAAAAAATCCCTGCTGCACCTCCAGCCTCAGCCCTTGTGCTGCTGTCCTATGGCTCAGGAGATTTGGGAGGAAGCCTAGCCTGCTTTCCCCAGCCTAGCACATTGTGTGGTTGCTAATCTGTGCAATTATTAACTGGAGGCAAGTAAAAAATGGGATATTTGGGGGCTATGAGGAACTTTTGGGCCATTTGTTTCTCTGCCCTAAGGAAAGCAACAAGTGGCCATATCAACCTGACTGGTGCAGGGATTAATTAGTGTCAAGTGGCTGCACTGTTGACTCAAAGAGGTCCATCACAGGAAAAGCACTGCCAGAGGATGGTGTGGAACAGGGATATCTGCTCCCTCCACCACTCCCCCAGGCACTGGGGAGACAACACCCTGCTAGGAATTCTAACCCCATTCCAGGGAAACAAAAAGGAACTTCCAGATTTGACACAAAGCAAAACTGAGTCCTCAGAGAGAGGACTGGAAAAAAAATTCCAGCAAAGGGCTTTGGCATTACTACGGTCCACAGTCCAAGAAAAGTGGGCTTTGCCACGGCCCTGCTCTAAAGCTGTGCCTCTTGCATTAAGGGAAGCATAATTCAGAGTCGCCAAATCCCAGGCAACAAGCCCAGGCAATTGTGTTTGTGTCTCTACTCAGGGTAAGAAATTAGTTATCTGCCTAAAACAAGCAGGCAGTTTCCAATGCTGTATTTGTGTAATTTGCATGCCTCAATAATGTTTTATGTATTACGCTACTTATAAGCTAAAATGTACATGCACGCTCCTGCAAATTTAGGTAAATTATGAATAAATTAAATCTTATCTAAATAAACAAGTGTCTTTTTGAACAGAAATGCGAGCTGTCATGAATATTTAAGTGGACAAGGATAAATCCTCTTCATACAGTGTTACTTCAAAGAGGATTTTAGAGCTTCCTGATTTTTAGTTAGGGGAAAGTAAAGAAAAGAAAAGAGGAGGGGAAGGAAACCTCGGGCCCAGCTATTCTCCAGAGAAATCACTATTGAGGAATCTGGCCCTGTGGGGAGAAGCAGCAAAAGCTCTTTTTTTGGAGGCCTGCGAGGGGTTTTGTTGCTATTTTTGAGCAAAGGAAGACCTGGAGGTTGGATTTGCAGGAAGAAAACTCGAGCAGAGCCAAGGCGTGGAGCCCATGGAAAATCAGTGCTGGGAAAGGAGAAAAGGGAGACTTAGGGGACAAAGTCAGCATCGTGCACCACTGACATATCTCTGCATCCAGCTCCTTCTGGGGCTGGAAAAGGGGATCCACAAGTTTTCCATCCGGTGCCAGCACCTTATGAGAACTTTGGGCAGGCAGTGCAACCTCCGGGCTCACTGTTCTCAACTGCACAGGGGAGATAAACATGCAAATAAGACGGCAAAGATGAGGCAGGAGATCATGTGCCTTATCTGCCTGCCGGAGCCGATCCCTCCTAATTGCAGCTCCAGCGCTCCTCGCCCGGGTCTCACCCGCGGCTCCAGGGGGCAACGTGAGTCTTAATTAACTGAGTCTGTGAAGAGCTCCGAGATCCTCAGATAAAAGGTGTTATGGAAGGGCAGAGTGTTATCAGCTGGAAATAAACCCTAGATAATCTTCTCTCATCCAGAACTAGATGTCTTTTAATAATAACCCTGCGGCGCCGCGGCGGTCCCGATTAAACCCCATCTGCTGCTCCAGCAGGAGCCGTGCGGGAATCCGGAGGGCTGGTGGGCCCGGCAGCAGCTTCCCTTTGGTAACATCCACTGGCACGTCCATATTCCCTCCCTGTCTGTAACCTGGAACTCCTAACTCCTGTTGATAATCCATGAATTCCCCACAGGGCGCCAAGGACAGGGAAGGGCACACAGATAGAGCCTGGGAGTTCAGCTGGGAGGACCATCACTGGCACAGGGAAACTGGAGAATGTTGTCTTACACAATCTCAGGGAGAAGTGCTCCAGATTTTTACCTGGTAGGTTGGAGAAAGTGTAGACATTTTTATTCAGAGGAAGAACAAGAAAAAAAAATAATAAAGGACCTGGTTAGGTGGATTCTGCTGTAGGACATGGAGGTTTTCCTGCATTCAGGTTGGGGCTAAAGCAATGAAGGGCTGAAGCTGTTTGCCCTCAGATCATGGAAAATACTCTGTGAGATTTCAGCCCTGCTCCCACCTAAAACATGGCACCGCCTCTCCACAGGATGAGCCTGGCAGGGAGCTCCACATGGAGCCAAAGGTGGCACAATCAACCCAGCTGCTGATGCCAAGAGCCAGAACAAGGGCTCCTTCCCCAGTGCCAGGGCTGGGACACGTCAGTGGAATTCCCTGGGTGCTTCCACACCAACTCCACTGACCCTGAGGGAGTTTGGCCCTGATCTGCTGCCCCATCTCAGTGGAGACTCTTCCCTTCACACCTGGGGGGCCTGGCAGGTGATTCCTCTCCCTGATGGCAAATCCACCTCCGCAAGAGCAGGGAGTTCCCTGGCATGAGAGGCTCAGGCACTTATTTGTCCATGACAGTCCCGCCTGCCTGTCACCAGGGCAGCTTAAGAAACAGCAGTCAGTAGGGACAAACCAAAAATGCCCCTAATGAGCCTCTTCAGAGCACACTGGGCTTGGGTTTGTCAAGTGAGCAGTAGTGTTATCATTTCTAGGTGTAAATGAACAATCTGGCTTCATAATGAATGTGTATGTTATTAGGAAATAATGGCAGTGTCACTGGAACATGTGGAGCCACTAAGGCCATTTCAGGCTGAGAAACAGCAGCAGGAGACGCTTAATGAACTGCAAAGACATTGCTGGGAGCACACGCCGGCTCCTGAGAGGGGCCTCCTGCAGCCAACCATGACATCAAATCACCACAGACACGTCACTTGTCCTTCCAAACCCATGGCTCCAAACCCTGCTCTGTCCTCTCCTGGCACTCCTCTTCCTCACCCTCTACCTTTCCCCCATGGGGTCACTCAGCCCGGGCCTGGATCTTGCTGTGAGAGGGACCAGAGGCTGATGCAGCCTGGAGAAACCAAGTCCTTGTGTGACCAGCGTGTCCCCAGCTGGCAGTGGAGGGGCAGCAGGAAGCACTTCCCAAAGGAATTGCTGCCCCCTCTCCCCATACAGGTGGTCCCACACAGATTTTCTCATCTTTCAAGTTTTGAAGGAGTCGAGGAGGAAAAGAAGAGGGGAAAGAAATGATCTTTAAGGTCTATTGGCTTGTCAGATCTTAACCTTTAAATCAAAAGCAATTTTTAGAGTCATACAAGAGTAAAAGGATTTACGATATCAGTACAATTTTTTTTTTCTTATCAGTGCATTCTGCATTTTCCCAAATCAGACAGATCAGTTTTGGTCTGAGACCAAAGCCTTGGATAACAAAAGCAGAGGTCACTGCCTCATCCCAGCATCCCTGAGAAGTTGTTGAGTTTTGCCCTTCCTGAAGGATCTGCAAGACTCACTTACAAAGGCACTTGGTGGCCTCCCACCTGCGCTGTTGCAATTCCACACTAATGAGTCAGTCCCAGTGCTCCTGCAGCCCCTGGGGAAACAATCTCATCCTCGTTCCAGCTCAGCTCTTTATGAAAGCATAATTACAGTTCTAGCTGAGGATTTTAGCCCAGGATACTCATCTTCAGTCCCATTTGCTGCCGTTCCCAGGAGAAGATCCCAGCACGTGCCTGGTAACAGCGGCTCAGAGCCAGCACTGCAAATCCCTGCCCTTCGCGGCCAAGGGGCTCCTGAGCCGCCCTTGGAGAGACTCCCAGCAGGGATTTGAGCTCAGCCAGGCAGCACAGGGCCGTCCTCCAAAGGGAAAACAAACTGTTGTGGTGAGAGGAGATACAAGAGCGCCTCTGAACTTCCCTGAACACTCCTCATCAGCCAGGCAAGGCTTCACATTCCCGTTAACTCCCTGCAACCTCATGGAGGAGGCACCAGGGCTGGCAGTGTTGGGCTTGCTCAGCCCCTGCTCCCTTTGGAGAACTTGAGGGCTCCACACCCACCTCTCCATGCAGCCCTGGTAATTCCATCCCTAGGCCCCAGGGAAGAACAGTGTGACAGTGAAAATGCTGACACAGCCATAGTAAGAGAACAGCATGTGCCGTGTTCGCTCTGGGAAGGTGTTCTACAGCTGCTCTTACCCACTTTTGTCCCCCTGTGACATTTAATCCATCAAGCTAAGTTGAAAGCATACTGGGGGGGGGGGAACAAAAAAAAAAACAGCCAAAACCCTCTAAGATGTGTCCCATTTAGCATCCTCATAGCTTCCAACAACAACAAATATACAGCAGAGAGAGAGAGGGGCGAGGGAAGATGAATGAAATTGCCTGAGAGAGGGAAATGAGCAAACCCAAAAAAGCAATGCCTTTATTTAAAAATATATAGTTGAGAAGTCTAATCACAGAGCATTCAGCTGTGAGGTCTATCCATTATCAAGAGACTGACAACACACACCAGTAGCCAGTCAGGGAACGTTACTTAATAAATCAAAGCTGACAAGCGCTCCCAAACTGATATAAAAATGCTCTTTAATGTCTGTGACCTGCATAAGTTTTATTCATTTTACTTTCTAAAATAATAGATGAATAGCAATCGAAAACAATCTATTCTGCTCAAGTAGGCATCATATATCTTTATTTTTCAAGTGCTTATGGGAAAGAAAGAGAAGTCCCTGGGTGTGGAGGCACAGGGCAGGGCCGTGTGTGCCACGGGCACCTCTGAGGTAAATTATCCTTCCAGCTGTTTCTCTGCCCCCCTGCATTGTTTCTGCCTTCCTGAGCAGTCAGCAGACAATTGATATGAATGTTATTGACACATTGGAGGGGCTGAAGGATGCTCAGCTCCACAGATCCCACGACTGGGTTGAGACAGCCCCCACATGCCAAGTGCATGCCTGCCGCCTGCCCGTGCCCTCAGCTCGGCACAAAACTCCTCAGAAATCTCCAGAATCAGAGTCCTCATCCATCCTGCAGCTCCCCTGCAGCTCTGATTCCACAGTGTTTCTGTGAGCCTGCATCCCTGACAGGAGCTTTTTATCCTACATTCCAGTGTGAACAAGGGTTTTAGGAAGCAAGGAGCATCCCCGAGAGTCCCAGTGACCATCACACCCACCTCCAAAAGGCAGAAGCTGTCAAGGGGAGATGCCCTGACAGTCAGAAATGTTGCTTCCAAAAGTTAGCTATAGCTGCTTTGGAATTAGCTCAGACCCTGATAACTCAGACCATCAGCTTCCCTGCAGGGTGGTTGTTTAAAAAGCAAAATAAAACAAAAGGAAGCAGTTTCTCCACTGTTCTCAGTTTCCATTAAATGATGATCTTTTAGGAAAAAGAAGATTGAAATTGCTGTGTATGTCACCTCCCCCAACCCACCTCTCAGCTTTCAGAAGAAATAAGGTTTGATCTTTTCAAATGGAAATTAAGTAATTTGCAAAATATGTATTTTGGCATTTCGGCAACTTGGCTTTCAAAATAAACTGGGGGTTTATTGATTCCATGAACCACCACCAGAGTTATCTGCAGACCATAATTTTCAGCTTTAATGAGAAGAGCAGCTTTTCATTTGGAATAATAAGTGCCCTGCTCTTGTGTTTTGGCCCGTGCCCTCCTCTCCATCAGTGCCTGGCAGCCAGGGACTGGTGGAGCGCAGGCAGGGACGGATGCTCCCAACATCCCAATCCAAAAACCCAGCGTGAGGCAGAAGGGAACTTCCCTCGATTTTAATCAGCCTTAATTCACACTGTGGCTACAAAGTGGTTGGGAGGACTGGTGAGGCATAAATCACGATCCTTCCCTGCAAGTTTAATCAACTTCCAACTGAACCAAGCACCTTTCTGGTGATGAAAAGGACCATAAAACCATGGAGAGTGATATCCTGCGTGTTATTGCTTCCATGGCCTTAGGTCTGGGAGCAGCAGTGCCATAACCCTGAGGGGAGCATCTTCCATCATCTCAGCACCGATAAACATTCATCACTCCTTCCTCTTACACAGGGGAAGGGATTTGCAGCAGCTTTCCATCTTCTGGGTGCCCCACCAGGTGTCTCCCAAAGAGGGAACGCCCAGCCCTTTCCCATCATGGCTCCAGGAAGCACAGCTTTAGAGGGAAGTCATCCTGCTTTGGGAAAGCAGACTGGCAGGAGAGACCCCCAGGGAAAATGTTCTCTACCTATAAAACAGAAGAGTGATTCTGCTTTTTATGCCAGGAACAACAAGGATAAGCTTCTTACCACCTGTGGAATGCCCAGTGCTCCATTAAAACAATGTCCCAGCAGACAGAAGGATCAGGCTGGATGCAGGAGAGCAGGGAATGTACTGAGCTTAAAATAACATCCAAAAGGAGCAGTTCGTGGTTCAGCAGGGCGACCGGGGTCTGGCTCAGCATTTGGGATGTTACATCCTGCCCTTCCACAAATCCTGCTGTGATCAAACGTGTGAACAGGCACGGGAACAGCAAAAAGAACAAAAAAAGAGACAAAACTCAAAGAAAATGGGAATTATGCATGGCAGGCCTCTGAGATGTGCCAACAGGGCTCCAGCAATCGGCTGCTCCCTGCTGATCCACAGCCCAGGAAATGAGGCTGCACGAGACAGGTGAGAGGCAGAGCTTTCTTGAACAGGATAACAGGAGATGTTTTACCTCCTGATTTACCTAGCCCAATTACTGAGCTATGGCAGGTTTGCTCCTGCACTGCCTTTCCCCCAGGGAGGCACCTGCTCCATCCCCTGCTCAGGTGAGACGTGAAGGTTCCAGCACAGCCAGACCAATCTGGGAAGGGCTGGGGAAGTGATTTGGCCACCCCAGGTGGAGCTTGAGCAGGATGAGGAGGAGCACCAGGCACACGGAAAGCCACCAAGAGGGTTTCCAGAGAAGCTGTGGCTGCCCCTGGATCCCTGGAAGTGTCCAAGGCCAGGCTGGACAGGGCTTGGAGCACCCTGGGCTAGTGTAAGGTGTCCCTGCCCATGGCAGGGAATAAGAGTTTTAAGGTATTTTCCAACCCAAGCCGTTCTAGGATTCTGTGATTCTGTACAATCCCATTTCCAGTGAGCCCCAAAAGCTGTGACCATGCTGGGAATTGCTTGGTTTGGAGACATTCCCTGTGGAGCTGCAGTGCTCAGTCTGGTTCCTGGCTACAAAACCAGGCAGGACATAGGAAATGTATGGAATAAAGAGTTTCAGAGAAACAGAAAATATTTGTGAATGTCACCAATGCCAAACTGCTAATGGAGTTTGCTTTGTTTTTTAAAAGCCAAACGTTTTACCGTCAGCACTTCTGAAATAAAGTAATTTGACATTTTGGAAATAAATTCCTTTTGATAGAGCATTTTAAATTCAAATTACTCTAAAAACAGAACACTAAAGCAAACATGAGGGTTAAATAGTCCCAAACCCCACAGATGAACATTTTGCATAGTTTTACAACAATCTGCTTTAAATTTTCCTTTGTGAAAAAAAAGCGAGCAAGAACTCTAGTGCTCCTGGCATGGTTTGACCTGAGCTATTAGTTTTTTTTCTCCAAAGCTTTTGGCTCAGGCACAGCACTGATCCAGGCTCTATTTAGAGAGACTGACACAGGCAAACCTCCCGTGGTCAGTGCATCCCCTTTGCCCAGGCATAAAAGAACCTATTTTCAGCCTGGCCCCATTAACAGGGGCACGGCTCCCCCGCTCCACCTCCCACCCCAGACTTCTTCAATAAGAACATGAATATCAATAAAGCATTAATGAGCAATTTTCCCAGCTTCAGCGGCTCTTACTGGAAATAAACCCTGACATCTCTTATGTCATTGACTACCTCTCATCTCCCGGCCCGCCTGCCCTGACAGATCCCCGATAGAGCCTCACCTTCCTTCGCCTCTCAGAATAGCAGCTCTGCTCCTTGGGCCTGGGGCTGTGCCTGGGCTTCAGCTCCCACTTGGGCCGGTCTCAGATGATCTGAACCCACGCCAAGGAATAGTCAAAGGCCTTTCCTTTCTGCTGAAGTAACGGCTAAGGGTTGGTGGTGCTGCCCTGGCACCAGCCAGCCCTGGGAAGGGCGGCTGGAAGGAGGGAGATGGACGTGGGAGGGTGGGAGGTGCAGGTACCAGATGTGTGTTAGGCACTGGCACAGAGCAGTTGTCCAGAGAAGCTGTGGCTGCCCCATCCCTGGAAGAGTTCAAGGCCAGGCTGGACAGGGCTTGCAGCAACCTGGGGTAGTGGAAGGGCACCTTTCACCAGCCTCCCAAAAGGGAATCTCCACCTGCCACAACCAAATCCTCCTGCCAGTGAGATGGTCCCTAACCCTTGATAAAGCCAGCTCTGCCTAACCCAGGCCTTGGAGGAAAATGGATGAGTTATGTGATCGCTCCAGGTCCTCTCAAGCCATTCTTCTTATTCTGCATTTCTCCAGTACCAGGAGAACTGTGCCCCAAATAAAACATGTGTGAGCTGCCTCAAACCCATCCAGGGTTCTCTCTCCTCACAGAGAAAAGGATTTTCCAGATGCTCAAGCTAAATGTCCCTACTGGAATTTAAATATGGGATTATGACCCTTCCCCACCATGGTCAATCATGATTCTCCTCTGCTCTGCAGCAGTTTTTGGCATGTCCAAGGCTCTTGGTGCTATTCTCCCACTCTCTGTGCTCAGCTGCTTCCAGAACACCCCAGAAAGGAACAAGGGAAGGAGTTACAGGCATGGGAACTGCATGGCCTTGCCAAATAAAAAAAAGTAACATAAAAAACCCCAAATACCCCAATCAACACAAAAAGAATGAAGAAAGATCCCAAAACACCAGAGGGGAAATGGAATTGGCTTTGAAACCTCTCTAAAACCTCAGCAGCAGGGAAAATGGGGCCTCAGCAGGAGGGAAAATGAGGGATGAAACCATGGTAGTGTATGAAACCATGGTAGTGTATGAAAGTGTGGCTGACCCATGTACTGGTTGGGGAGGCCCAGGAGGATGGTTTGCAAGAAAAAAAGATATTTAAAAAAACCCTCTAATATGGAAATAAAAACAAAGGGGGATTTTTTTCACCCCTTTAGAGCAGAAGGTTTTCCTGCCCTGTCATTACAGGAAACCTCTGGCATAAATTGCCCCCAACACAGATTTCCCTGCATGAAGAAGGGATTATTTCTGCCTTTTCCCCTTCCACACATCATTTACAACATTCTGCAGTGATTTACCAACACCAGCTGCACTTCCTGGCATGAAAGCGAGAGAAGCAGCTACAGAAGGGTTTGTTCTCCATTTTTCCACAAGACATCTCCCAGCCTGCCCTGACCTATTCCTGCTGCCCTGCCCCATGGGGGCACAGGGAGCAGCTCCCTTGGCTCAGCCCTCAAGCCAAGGATCCCACCTGGAGGTTGCTGGAGAGCTCTGCCCACCCTCCTTAAACCTGAGCCCTGCTGCAGTGCTCTCAGAGCCCCCTGAGCCATGGAGTGTGTCTGAATTAATACACTGGGATCTGCTCCCCTCAGCAAGGCACACCATTTCCACTGAAGGCAGGGAGCACATCAATCAATGTAAAAATAATTTAAAAACCAGCCCTGTACAGCTCTAAATTGTACATTCAGTGGGACTGGGTGAGTCCCACTAAAGCCACACTCAGGCACATCCCAGGGCTGCTCTTGGGGTGGAAATTGGGGAAGTTTGGGTTGAGACCAACAGTTTGCTCAGATGCTGTTCTTTATCTTCATGTTAGCAGCCACACAGCGAGATAAAACAAAATGAGGGGAAAAACTGCTGTTTCCAAGGCTGACCCAAAGAAAGCAAGCTGGGGGAGCTCCTGACTCCCTGCAAGTCCCTGAAAGTTGTGGTCAGGTGAGGGTCAGGCTCTCCTTCCAGGTAACAGCAACAGGACAAGGGAAACGGACTCAAGTTGCACCAGGGGAGGTTCAGGTTGGATATTAGGGAAAATTTCTGCCCTGAAAGAGTTGTCAGGCTTTGGAAGGGGTTGTCCGGGGCAGTGGTGAAGTCCCCGTCTCTGGAGGGGCTCCAAAACAAGCACACATGGCGCTGCATGACATGGCTTAGTGGGTGAGGGGATGTCCCTTCAAAAGATGAACTTGGTGGTCTTTGAGGACTTTTCCAACCTTAATGGTTCTGTGATCAGACATCTCCACTTTTCCAGAGCCCAGTGGAAGAAGAGAGACATTCCCGGGGTTCTGTGTCCCAGGCCTCCACAGGAAATGCTTGGGTTGCTCAACTGCTTTGGAAATTTGCCTCAACTTCTAAACAAGCAGCCAAGCCAGCACAAAATAAAGATATATAAAATCATGGAATCCCAGAAGGGTTTGGGTTGGAAAGGATCTTAAAGCCCATCCTGTTCCACGCCCTGCCATGGGCAGGGACATCTTCCTCTGTCCCAGGCTGCTCCAAGCCCTGTCCAGCCTGGCCTTGGACACTGCCAGGGATGGGAAATGTATATTTATGTGCAGCCAGGGATGCAGAACCATCCAGTTGCCCAGCCAAGACTTCCTCCAGTGCCTCTCCACATGGGCTGGATCCTTGTAGAATCCTCCTCACTCACTCTTGGGGCCAGCCTGGCCCCACAGGTGAACCACAGAATATCTTCTCACAGAAAGAAATCCATAAAAGTCAAATTTTCTCTGAGCAAAAAAAGAGGGGAAAAAAGTCAGTTTTGACACGATTTTAATTTAAAGAACTTCTTTCCCTTTTACAAAGGAAGAGTGCTTTAAAAATGTCAAAACATTGGATTTATTTATTTATTTATTTATTTGGAGCAAAATGACATTTCACTTGGAAATGTCAGTTAATTTTTAGCTTTGAAAGTTTTACAAGATGAAGCAGTCAAACTGATTTTTCTGACAATACCAAGACAATTTCAATGAACTTGACTGGAACATTTTTTGGGAGGGAAGTGCAGGGCTTGAAGAGGTAAAAAATACTAGGAAAAAAAAAAAGAAAAGGAAAGAAAAAAATAATCAGTGCTCTTCCAAAACCTTTAGAGCAACAATAGGGAATGAAAAATATCATTTGAATCCTCAGAAAGCAGTGAAGAAAATTGCCAGCTCAAGTGCTTTGTGCCCTGTCGGTATTTACAAGTTTTACTTGAAGCAATTAAACTTCCTGAGTGGATTTTGGTGATTGCTGAGAATAGAAAGTCTAATGCTGCTCCTCCAGCTCTCTTCGCCTCCTTAATCCGAGGAGAGGCGGGAGAACAGTCACTGGAGGGAGAGGTTCCTGGAACAAAGCTCCTGGCTCTCTGCGTCTCCAGCCCTGGCTCTCCCAGAGCTGCTGGCACCCAGCGGGCACGGGGGGTGTTCCCTCCCCTCAGTGCCACTTCAGCTGACACCTCCCATCCACGGGAGCTCATCAGGGGAGAAGCTGATGCAATTTAATGAGTGTGGGAACAGTTGTTGATCCATTTGTTTCTTGCTGTTAAATAGGAGGAAGAATGACCAGGGGAGCCCAAAGAGCTGCTGCTGCCAGCCCTGAGCCTTGGAGCCAGCATGGATTTGGGGAAGAGTTTGTAAAGGAAGGATAGAGAGGACCTTCACTTCTCCATGCCACTGGCCCAGCTCTTTGCAGACCTTAGGCCGGGCATCAGGAAGAATTTCTTCATGGAAAGGGTTGTCAGGCATTGGAAGGGGCTGCCCAGGGTGGAGTCACCGTCCCTGGAAGTGTCCAGTTAGGGTTATGGTCTGGGTGACAAGGTAGTGTTTGGTCACATGCTGGACTTGATGATCTTGGAGGTCTTGTCACATCTTAACAAATATTTGATAGAACAGCAGAGACATGGAATGATTTGGGTAGGAAGGGACCTTAGAGGTCATCTTGCTCCAACCCCACTGCCAAGAGAAGCTCTCCCACATCCATGGGCTGATTTACTGAAAAATGGAATTCAGGATGAGCACGTGGCTTCCCTTTGCAGCAAAACAATTTGCCAAGAGTTTGGAGTAATATTCAACCCCCTCCACCAGGAAATCCTGAACTGATAAAGATTTACCTCCAACCTCTTTTTTGGCTGATAACCCTCAAAGCCCAGGAGGGGCACAAGCTGTGCCTGTGTTCATGGGAAGGAGAAATTCCATGGGCAGCCCTGTGGCCCCTCCTGCTGCCCAATTCTTGCGACACCCAAAGACAGCTCCAGCCAACAGGACAGATAACGCCTCTACTCTGCTCTTCTGTTAGAAAAAGTCCAGAGGAAGCCATGGAGATGGCCCAAGGGCTGGAGCCCTCTGTGCTGGAGCCAGGCTGGGAGAGATGGGGTTGCTCAGCCTGAGGAAGAGAAGGCTCCAGAGAGAGCTCAGAGCCCCTTCCAGTGCCTAAAGGGGCTGACAGGAAAGATGGAGAGAGAGAAAGACTTTTTACAAGGGCCTGGAATGACAGGATAAGGGCAGGGTTAGATGGGATATTGGGAAGGAATTGTTCCTTGGGGGGTGGGCAGGCCCTGGCACAGAGAGAAGCTATGTCTGCCCCTGGATCCCTGGCAGTGTCCAAGGCCAGGCTGGATGGGGCTTGGAGCACCCTGGGACAGTGGAATGTGTCCCTGTCCATGGCACAGGGTGGAACAAGAAGATCTTTAAGGTCCTTTCCAATCCTGACCATTCTGGAATTCTCTGATTTCTGTGAGTGAAATCCCTCCTGCAAACAGGGTTTGTGCTGCACCAAAGACTTCCCTTGCATGCTCTGAACTCCCATCGGTTTCTAGTTTTGCTGAACAGTTTTGTTGAAGGACCCACTGAAAACTCTTTTGCCAGGGCAGGTCCTTCAGAGCACTGGGGGTGTCCTGTAGGGGATCATGCTGTGGCCACTGGCACAGGAATGGGCAATGCTGTAAACTCTGACCTGGATAAAATCCAGGCAAGGGCTCCAGCACTCCGTACCTCCAGCTGCTCTCCTGCATTCTCAGCTGCAATCCCAACACCTCCAAAGCCACGGAAACACTGCACGCAATAATCGGCCGCTGGAAATTTAAAGCCAGCAAGCTTTGTCAATGAATAATTGTTCCAAAACAGTAAATTAATAAATTCCCCCGAATCCATAATAGATACATCTTTGTTCAGCCACAAAGCTTTGATATAAATTGTAGCTTTTTAGGGCTGCACTGTCAGAAGCGTAATGTATCACCGGAGAGTGGATCCGAGTTCAAAAGTACATATAATAATATAATTAAGATAGCTTGACAAGAATGTATTTTAAAAGTATAAAATACCTGCAGGTATAATGGCTTCATAAAGTCTGTCAGATTTACTTCTGCTGTGAAGAAATTTAAAATGTTTTGCTCTAATGCAATGCAAATTAAGCCAAGGATATTCATATAACAGAGTCCTGAAGAAAAAATGAGGTGAAGAGAGGGAAGAATCAGAAGTCAAGAGCAGAGCAAACAAGGTTCTGAGCTTTCCAGGCAACTGGGCTGCTCGGTGGAACAACCAGGAGCCAGCAGAGCCGAGTTTGATGCATGCCTCTGCCACCGGTGGGGTGGAGGCGAAGCGAGCGGATGAGTTTCCTTCCAGGTTGGTGTTATCATCCCAGATTCCTCACCTCGCACTGCAGCACTGATGTGCTTTATAGAATAATTTGCAAGTGGAAAGTGATTTTCTTCTTTTTTTCCTTTCTCTTCCCTTGCTTCACTGAAAGCTTAAAATAACAGAGATGTTTAAGTGGGGAGGAGCACATGACGGTGGAAACCAAATCCAACCTTGCTGAAGTTCCTGCACTTTCTTCACTGGGCATTTCCTCTCCAGGGGCAGGTTGGACTCGGCCTTGGACACCTTCATGGCACCTCACACCCCCTGCCTCACCGCCAGCCCCTGCCCCATGCACCTTCCAAGCACAGTAAATATTTCCCTGTTTCCAGGAAGAAAAGCCATTAAGAAATCAATAGCAGAATGTTAATAAAATACTTTTCACTTCTCAGTTTCCTTGGCTCCAATGGTTGTGTTTGGATTTAACTCTGACAGCTCTGCTGAGACACACAAATCCCTCCGACAGCACAGGCAGGGAGGGACTTTTCCCCTCCCTCTCTTCACATGTGGATTTTTTTTAGACAATATGAATTAATCCCCTTTCTAATAGGAGGACACCGTGTTCAAAGGCCACTGTGTGCAGCTGGTGAGACTTGGCTTCTCTCCTCCTCCATCAGCTTGGATTTGTGCCTCAGTTTCCCTATCCAAACCACAGAGGCTGCTCTCCTTGAAGACCCTTAGCAGGATCTATTCAAAACAAAAGGGCTCTTTTGGGGTCATCCTTCCCACGCAACAAAACTCCTTTGCTGGAGCTTTCATTCATTTTCCCATCTCAAAGGGAAAGAAGTCATCTTTTTAAGCTTTAATATAGTGCCTGAGGGCATTTGGGATTTTTTTTTCCCCCCTTCTGTTCCCTACTGAAAACAGCTTTAACGTTCAGTAACCAGTTCCAAGATTTGGGTTCCAGGAATGCAAGACATGAAATATTAAGAAGTTTGCAAGCAACAGCAACATCTAAATGGGTGGAACAGCCCCACTTTTAGCAATATTTGGGACAAAGCTGAGCCTAAATATTTTTTTAAAGCTGGGAAGAAAGAGAGGGAGTGTGGAAATGAACCAAACAGCCAGCATAAAAAGCCAACAGTCCCGGCACTGGACCAGATCTCTTCCTCATCCTGTTGTATCTCTATCCTACCTTGCCTTGCTCCACCCAAAAAAAAAGCGGAGTCAAAAAATCAAAAAGCAAAGCAGTGACAGCCAGGGAGGGACCAGGCTCGTCCCTGTGACAGGTGGCAAAGTGCTGGGCTGCAATTGCTGCTGTTAAGTCGCAAGAAAACAAAGATGTCAAGAGTCTATGGGGAGAGCTGGGAGGACGCAAATCAAGATGCAGTTCTCGGTGTCTGTGCCAGGTGGAAAAGGGAAGGGTGAGCTGATTAAATCTGCGCTGGCGTCAGATGGGGAGAGGCTCCTTCCATCTGTTTGCACGCCAACGACTCCCGGGGCTGGCAGCTCTGAGTGAGCTCAGCAGCCACAGGTGAGCAGAGCCCGGCCTGGAGCTGCCTGTCCGAGTGGAAACTGCTCCTGGCTGGGCAGTCTGGGCATGGAGGGACAGAACAGCTCTGCTCCGGCTCACTGCTGATCCCTGCATCCCTCCATCTCCAGCTGGCTTCTCCCCACCCATACCCAGCAAGTTCTTTTGCATCCAAAAACCCCGGGTCCTTCCCTGAGTGCAGCCAGAGTGCTCATTTCTGTCTGCAAAGCAGCAACAGGGCTGCTCCCCTCACTGCAGGGTAGTTCAGTACAGGGCTGTTGGCCACTGAAGTGATAAAATCCTGAATTGGTTTGGGTTGGAAAGGACATTAAAGCTCATCCCATTCTACTCCTTGCTATGGGCAGGGACACCTCCCACTCTCCCAGGCTGCTCCAAGCCCCATCCAGCCTGGCCTTGGGCACTGCCAGGGATCCAGGGGCAGCCACAGCTGCTCTGGGCACCCTGTGCCAGGGCCCCCCCACCCTCAAAGAGAACAATTCCTTCCCAATATCCCATCTAACCCTGTGGCTGTGGGAAGCCATTCCCCCTTGTCCTGTCTCTCCAGGCCCTTGCAAGGAATCTCTCTTCATCTTTCTTGTCAGCTCCTTCAGGCACTGGAATGATAATAAAGGGGCTTGGAGAGGTCCGTGTTCCTGAAAACCGATGGTTTTTGTCTTTTATGGCTTCACTCCACACTTTCTCTGTAGTTCGCCCACAGCAAAGATCTCCTCACATCTTCGAAAATGCCCTGACCTCTCTATTTCAGGTAAATTATTTATTGCATCCTTCTTCTAGCAAATCATTCTTCTGGGACCGCAGGACCACCAATCCCTCCAAGCTTGTGGTATCCAGCACCTTACCAGCCCCACTGAATTTATCCTCTGCCTTCACCAGACAGATCTGTGAACTCAGGAGTTTCTCCAAAAGAATTTCCAGGTTTTTGGGAGTGATCCAGCTCCACCTCTGCAGTGCACACATCACACTTCACTTCATCCTTTTGTTGATTTTCTCAGTTTTGCAGCCACCTGAGGTAGTTTATTTTTAATCAAATAACCACAACACTCCAGAAGCCAATGCTCCATCAACAGACTAAAAAGACTCTTTGCACCGTGGCTGTTTTCTGCTGCATGCTCAGTCTGACAACACTTCCTACAAGGGCTAATGCTAAAAAAAAAATAATAAAATGCTTTCCTCTATTTCAGCTTTTATTGGCAATCCATTCTCATTAAGCCAAACACATTTGTCTTCATAACATGTACTTCACAATTACAATATCAAAGGGTTTGTATCTACATAATAAAAATGATCTATAGAATAATACAAGGGGAAAACATCGTAACGTAATGTTGTTATTAATGAATCCAATGGGATGTAGGAAGGCGATATTCCCATGGGGCACCTCCACGCCCTTCACTGCGAGCTGCTGGGGAGTATGCTTGGGTCTGGATCAGCACTGAGAGGGGAGGGAGGGCAGATGGGAGTGCAATTAAAGGGCAGTTCACAGTGACAGAGGGAAGGCAGCTCCAAGGGCTGTGTTAGCAGGGTGATGGCTCAAACACCTGCAGGCTGTGATCCAGCTCCAGCCCCAGCTTCCTCTGCCTGTCCTGGGCACCAGCTGGGGCACAGACACCCAGAGNTCGTGTGGCCCCTCCAGATCCTCTCCCATCCCCATGTCCCTCCTTTGGATGCTTTTTTGACAGCTTTAGATCTTTCTTATATTGTGGCACCCAAAGTGCCCCCAGCACTGGCAGTGAAGCCACCCCAGCCCAGAGCAGAGCAGAGCAGAACAGAACAGGACAATCCCTCCCTGGCCCAGCCAGGCCCGATGTCCCCAGGACACACTGGCCTTTGGGCTGCCAGGGCACTGCTGACTCATGCCCAACTTGCCCTTGCCACAACTCCCAAATCCCTTTCTGCTCCCTTGAAAAGCCCTGTTGGTGCTCTGCAGGAGCTCTGGGTCAGCCAGCCTCTTGATGGGAACACTTGAGGGGTGTAAGTCTGAAACTGAGGAGCAGAGGCTGGCAGAGTCCCTGTGCCCGGGTGGGTGCTGATCACCAGCAGTGCCCTGCACGAGGATCTGCTCTCCTGGAGGCAACTCAGACACTGGAAAAAGCTTTTCAATACTCAACCTCTTTAATTCCTTTGTGTCTCCCAGACAGGATTCAGCAGAGCACCAGTGGGTTGATTAAGCTACATTGTACGAGATTACAAAGAACAAGGATAAATAGAAGGGGGAGGTTCCCGCAGTCGGCAAAGACATTTTGGTCCAGAAAAGTGGGGGAGGAGGAAATAACCCTGAGCAAGAAGGCAGAAAGGCAGAGCTCATCTGCAGCAAACAGAGAGAGACTGCAGAGACTCAAAGCAAGGGGGAGGACATTCCAGAGGCACCTAGGAAGCAAAAACCATCATAAATAAAAATCATAATAGCAGTGTTGTTATTTAAAATAATTAATACTTTTAATAGTAGCAGCAGTGTAAAAATGCAGGAGAGGGGAAGGGGAAGCTGGAACATGAGGTTTAATTCAAAATTTGTGTTATTTGCCCAAGCTTTTTAATTTCCAAGTGCCCAAGGTGGGAGCACAAGATCAGTCCCTTGTCTGACCCTGGCTCGATATTACCAGAGCCAAACACACAAAAAAGGGAGCTGAGCCTCTGAGCCAAGCTTTGTCATTTAGGAGATGTGCTCCCATTTGTGTTCCACCAAAGCAAGAAGACAGATTTTGTATAAAAAGGCACATTATTGACTATCATTGGCAGCTGCTGCTCGGCTCCAGGAGTTTAACCAAGATGCATGGCTGGCTGCAGCAAAATGCAGCTACACAGAGGGCCTGGGAGGTTTTATTCTGAGCCCTCAAAAATAATGATGCTCACAAATGCAAAATAGCACCCAATACTATCAACATTTCAAAAACAGTCCCCAACTGAAGAAAAACCCTGGGAGATTAGGCAGGCAAGGCAGTGACAGCAATTCTTCTCAATAACTTTGACGTGCTGCTTGTCGTCCTGTTTTTTTCTCCCTTTCCTTCTTCAAACAGACCAACACAAACAGCATTTGAAAACAGCCATTTCAAACCAGGAGCTGGAATTTTGGACATCAATGATGTCAAACTGCAGCAATCCAGTGCTTACAAATAAGTTCTTGCCTTGTGACAAGAGAAAGCTGATTTTTGCCTACAAGGTGCTTGTCGAGGGAAGCGCTGAGCGGCTGCGGCTCCCTCCTCACCAGCTCTCACACGGGGGCAGAGTGTGGGACATCAGAATATCCTTCAGATACCAGGGAAAGGTTCTTCCCCAGAGGGTGCTGGGCACTGCCCAGGCTCCCCAGGGAATGGGCACGGCCCTGAGGCTGCCAGAGCTCCAGGAGGGCTTGGACAGCCAGGGATGCCCAGGGTGGGATTGTTGGGGTGTCTGTGCAGGCCCAGGAGCTGGACCAGATGATCCTGTGGGTCCCTCCAGCTCAGGATATTCTGGGATTTCATGAAAGTGAAGAGCACTGCCCCTCGCCAACAGTCCAGGCAAGGGAGAAACTCAGCATCACAACTCTCTGCTTGGGAACACGGCTCTGGAGCTGCCTGCTTTTCACCATATTCATTTTATTGAAAAGGGAAATTTATATAAATAGCCCTCCCTCCCAAATTCTGTTTGTAATCTCGGTGAATAACTATTGCTTTAGGAGGGTAGAATTGCTGACTCCTTTATTTCTGAAAAATGTATTAGAAAACCTTCTCTTTATAAGAAAAAATGAGAAAAACAAAATCAATAGAGTATGAAGGAGCATGAAAAATGCATTTTAGAGTCTCTCTTTTTTTTTTTTTTTTCTGGTCCAACGTTGCTTTCCTGTAAAGCTTCTGCAGAAACACACATTTAAATGTAAATGTTCTGAAAGTAAATGGGTAAGGACGGAAAAGATGAAGAGGAATCGTGAGCCACTTGCAACAGCTCCTTGGGATAAGTAATGCAATAAACAGTGACAGGCCAGGATAGCACATGGGACTTCCCTGGCTCTTCCTACGTCAGTGTGGATGTGTTCCTGCTGGCAGACAACAGCCAGGCTCTGCTGCTGCCCAGATCCCAGAATCCCAGAATCAGACAATGGCTGAAATTGGGAAGGGACTTTAAAGCCCATCTGGTCACACACCCTGCTATGGGCAGGGACACCTTCCACTGTCCCAGGCTNCTCCAAGGGAACACCCCCAGCTCTCCCAGCCTGGCTCCAGCCCTGGAGCATCTCTGTGGCCTCCTCCAGCAGCTCCAGATCCTTCCTGTGCAGGGAGCCCAGAGCTGGAGGAAGCTCTGCAGGTGGGGTCTCACCTGAGAGAATCAAATCCCTCAGCTTCTCATGGCTACAAAGCTGAGAGTTTGGGGGACCACACTTTTAAGCTTTTGGGCAAAACAGAAGCTCACAGCTCATTGGGATGGAAAAGAATAAAATCCAGGGAACCATCCCTAACAATAGGCAAGAAAGCAGAAGGTCAAACACAGCAACTAAAAGCAAACTAAAACACCCCTGTGCTTTCATACATTTCCATACATTTCTCTGAGCTGGAAAGGGACCTACATGGATCATTGGGTCCAATATTTGTCCCTGTACAGAATCCCAAAAATCCCACCCTATGCCTGAGAACATTCCAAACACTTCTGGCTGCCCTTCCCTTGCCCAGACAGTTTTTGTCCTTCAACAGAGCAGGTCAGAGCCTGGCATGTCCCCCCACCCCCAGGACCAATCCAGTGCATCCCCAGCCCTGGCAACACACCATCCCTGAGCATCTCCCAGGGTCCCTGCTCCAGCCCTTCCAACCCTCATTAGCAGGAAGGAGAGGGAATTAACCCCCCAGCTGCTCAGGAGGTATAATACCAGATCTAATTTCACAGACACCGTATATAGGCCACAAGCCTATAATCATAATAATACAGATGTGAGATACAGATGTTCCCAGCGCCAGCCTGGCTGCATCCTGTTAGAGCAGTGCTCAGTCTGGTGCTAAAGCTGAGCTAATACCAAGCGCCTGAGAGGATTAATAGACATTAACGGGGCATTATGCAACCATTAAACACACTTGGGATCGTGCGTGGGGGCCAGCCCTAATGCTCCCCATGGCCCCGGTCATTCCCAGCAAGGTCAGGGGTTCTGAGGGATGCTGAACTCCCTGGCTGGCACACAGCAGCCAATGAGCTGCTCCTGAGCAGCAATCCACACTCCATCCATGCTGGATCTCCTGGAGAAAGGGTATCCCCCAGAGGGCAGGGGTTTGGGGGATCCCAACTCCAGGAGTGCTGCCTTGCTTCTGTAATTCCAGACATCTCTGCTAGAGCCAGCACCTGGCCCAGGGAGGAAAGGGAATTGTTTTTTTGGATAAGCCAATATGCTCAGGTGGTGGCAGCTCTAAGGTTGGCACAATTCCTGTCCCACCTGGAAGCGACGGGCTCAGACTGAGAGGATGAGAAGAAATGGCCTCAGGTCGTGCCAGGGGATGCTTAGATTAGAAAAAAATTATTAGGAAAATTTTCTTCATGGAAAGGATTGTCAAGCATTGTAACAGACTGCACAGGGATGTGGTGGAGTCACCATCCCATGGAAGTGTTCAGCAAACACGTGGATGTGGCACTTGGGGATGTGGGTTAGTGGTGAACGTGGTGGGGCTTGGTTGGTGATTGGCCTTGATGATCTTAAAGGTCTTTTCCAATCTTGATTCCCTGACCACCTTGGATGGATTCCCTTACATCTCCAGAAGGAAGTGGAGAAAATGTGTTCCTGCAGAAGAGTATTTTCCTTTGGAAACAGAAGCTCTGATGAAGGCAGAGGACAGAAGGTGGGAAGCAGTGACTGTTAAGGCCATTCCTCACTCATTTCCCTCATTACTACAGTAAGGGAGAAGAGGCTTCCCAAAGGATTTGTTCATAAGGCTCCTCTCATGAACAATCCAAAGGATAATTCCCCACTCCAGAAGCAGCACTGGACCAATTTTGTGATGCACAAGCCTCCACATCTCTCCAGTAACCACAGACCACAAAGAAACCTTGTAACATGGGAACTGAACCACCCAGACCAAATATTCATGTGCTGGTAGGAAATATCAGGGTTCAGTCCCATCAGAACTGGGAGCACAACATGAAACTTGTAATTCCAGAGCCCAAACAAGCACTGCTTTAGCAAAAGAGATAAAATTCCATCAGCCAGCAGTGGAAACAGAGTCGTATTATCCTGGTTTCCCAGGCAGGAGGGATGTGCCTCAGCCAGCACAGAGCACCTTAAAGAAAAGAATCTGAAACACTCCATGGCCAGCAATTGTTGCATTGACCACTTCACCTGGTTTATCATCATACACTGCTTTTCCTTTCTACCTTTATTCAGGTCTTTCAGCACCTATCTCGCAAGATTTATTGACTGCACATCAATGAGGTTTTCTCTTCCTTACTCGGCTCTGAAGGAAGGGGGAGAAAAAAAACCTTCTTGAAATTATTTGTATTCTTCCATATAATACCTCTTTCAGACACCCATCAGAAAAGTCCTTTACAAGCGAGGAAATAGCCAATATTTTAGAATCTGCAGCGAGGCGCTTCAGCTAAGCTCACTTTATTGTAAAATTAGATGTCATTGTGAGAAGTACCCATATAAATACAAGTGCAAAGGGCCCTTGTGCTAATGCAGGAGCCAGGGTAACAATGTGCTATTTCTACCTGTCTGCAAAAAACTTCCCTTGATAGCTTTGCCCATATAATACACAGCATATTTACATCCAGCATTAAATAAATATTATGCAAAGAGTACCGCGCTCTAATATCCAAGTGTATTTATGAAAAGCTAAATTATATTGCTGAGTTTATTTTAGTCCTAGAAAGCCCCATGGGGAAAAGATATTGTGCATCTTAAAAGGTAAATGTAAGCTCTTCAAGAGAAAGGAGCCTTTACTGGAAGCAGCACATTGTACCTGGGTAAATCTTGGAGCAATTACACAGCAAAGTTTTCTTTGATGAGGCAGAGATGTGATGACATGTAATTACTTTTTCAATGCTGCACTGTGTGTTTATCAAAATGTTAATGCAAGCATAATAACAGGCTGTATGTTTGTGCCGAGAATGTCAGAGCCTCCAGATGTCAATCACATCTGAAAATAAAATTGCAAATAAGTAGGAAGGCTTGATGGCACAAGTGACAGCCCGGTCCTCGGGCGGCTGACAGGCACCAGCTCCCTCTCCCTCGGCGCTTTGTCACTGTAATGCACCTAATGGAACAGAGATTCCTTCTATTAACCCAAATGGAACAGTCTGGCTCCAAAGTGAGCTAAGCCATGCATGGCCATGGACAGAGGGAGGCAGCTAATGAGCACTTCTGTAGGCAAAGTTTGATGGGTTTCTCATTTCCGCTGTCCCTCTCATTCCGTGCAGACCAGCACAGACATTACTGGGCTCCTGCTGCAGAAAAACAACCTGCAGCTGCATTCCCAGGTGAGGATGGAGGATTGGGGCCTGGCAGATGCCAGGTGCCCACAGCATCCTGAGAGCCAGCAGCACCTGAGAGCCCACAGCACCCTGAGAGCCAGCAGCACCCCAAGAGCCTGCAGCATACTGAGAGCCAGCAGCACCCCAAGAGCCTGCAGCAAACTGAGAGCCAGCAGCACCTGAGAGCCAGCAGCACCTNAGAACACCTGAGAGCCCACAGCACCTGAGAGCCAGCAGCACCTGAGAGCCCACAGCACCTGAGAACCAGCAGCACCTGCCACAGCATCCACAGAGCACTGCAGGCACTGGCTCCATTACACTGATGCCTTTTTGGGGCTACCTAAAAACAGAGGCCAGACAAAATTAAGAGAAAAAAAAAAGCAGTTATATTTATTGAAGGGCTTTCAGGTACACTTCAGGCAGTCGAAGCCCCCCAGGGGCTATACCTGAAATGGATGACAGGTCACAGGTTTTCATACTTTTGTAAGTTTGATCTATTTGCATATTGGGGTTTAATCTTCCAATTACATCTTCAGGTAATGAAGTAATTTACCCAAAGTTTGCTCCCCCCAACTCACTTTTGTTTCCATCTCTGGGGGCCTGAGGCAGTAAGGGGTCCTTGACTGCCAGGCCTGGAGAGGAATTGTTGTGTCTGACCAAACTGGGGAAGCAGCAGCTCACACTGTATGTGGAGTTCAGAGTTACACACTAAAGAATTGCAGGATTACAAATATATGAGAAATATGAAAGCTAAAATCCTAAGGCATCAATACAATCACAGAATCATGGAATGCTTGGCTGGGAAGGGGCCTTCAAGCCACCTCATTCAACCCCCCTGCCATGGGCAAGAGCATCTTCCACCAGACCTGGCTGCTCAGCCTGGCCTTGAACACTTCCAGGGATGGGCAGTCCACAACCACTCTGGACACTCTTTTTCATCACCCGTATAATAAAAAATTTCTGCCTAAACCTACACCTCCAGCTTTTCTATCTTTTAATTGTCTTAGCTCCTATAAAAATTTGGGTTTTTTTCATAATGAGAAATAAACAAGACTGGAATGCTTTTGCCAGTCATGAGGTGCAACACCTGGATTTCCAGCTCTCTCTCACACTCAATGCCACGCCAGGTGTCCAAGCACATGCTGGAGGGACAGCCAGGCACCACTTTGGAGCCCAACCAGCAGGATAATCAATGGGAAGAGGGGGCAGGGAGCTTTGGGAAAACATGCTAATAAAGCCAGGGAAGGTAATGTCAGGATGGGAAGAATGCTACCTGGCCTTCCCAAAGCTCCCCACCCAGGGAAAACGGCAATCTTGGAGAGTGAAGCAGCAGCATTTGGGTCCAAACATCTTGAAGGAGGCCTGAGCATCTTGGAAATACAGCTGACAGTTGCTTGGCAACTGTGGTTACAGAAAGATTTTCCAAGTAAGCAGCAGGCTGAGGGAAGTTTAGCATCACAGGCAGTCAATAATCCCAGTTTGCGGCAGGTGAGAGGAGCGCGAGGGGAATTTCTAACAGCCCCTTGCCCAAAATAGTGCAGACACCTCGTGGGGATGCATGTGAGGCCAGGAGCAAGGGGAGAGGGTTGTTGGGACAAGGCAGTGACAGAGAAGTTCTGTCTGCCTTTCCAAGAGAGCGACAAAAGAACCTGGAGTCGGGATGGGACTCCAAAGAGACCTCCTCCCCTACCTGGCTTTAGCTCGGTACCGTCAAGAATTTTGGATTTCAAGGTTTTGTATATCACAACATCCATGAGCAAAAGAGGTGTTTTGAGAGCAGGAGGCTCCATAACAGCTCCTGCCTTTCAGGAGGGATGGAATAG
The DNA here is from genome assembly GCA_013400175.1 of Phainopepla nitens. Lineage (NCBI taxonomy): Eukaryota > Metazoa > Chordata > Aves > Passeriformes > Bombycillidae > Phainopepla > Phainopepla nitens. The sequence continues at coordinate 167,909 of VXBQ01006406.1, read as the reverse complement.
TCAGTTGTCAGCAGGAAAGCATCCAACCAGTTCTGTAACAAACTGAGACAGCACTACTGAAACCATCGAAACAGCCAACGAGTCTCACTTGAGCAAATACACTGAGAAAAGGGAGAGGAAATAGCAAGGCTCACGCATTTGCTGTGGTAAGCAGCTTAATCCTCAACAAAAGAAAATAGGGAATAACCACTTGTTGAGGGAAAATGTGCCACGTGCTGATTCCAGACTGGCCAAAACACTGAAACATTGGTTTCATTTATCCTTCCAGCACGGTGACAAAATTGCTTAGCAGAAAATTATTGCCTTCAGAGGGCTGCTGGTGACAGCTGACTGAGCTGATGATGTGGAAATCGCACCTCAGATCAGTATGCAAAAAAACCCAACAGAATGGAATAATACTAATAAAAAACCCAAACCAGCTTTTCCTCTCCCCTCTCTTGTTTCTCCTCCCCATTCCAAGAGCGCTTGGCCACAGCCCTTCAGTGGATCCCTGCACTAATGCCTGGGGTACTTAACCTTTGTACTTGCCACTCAACAGCTGAAAAATGAATCCTCTTTTTTTTCACTCTTATTTTAGAGTAGTTTTGGGAGCTGCCAGCAAACTGAGTGTCACTTGGACACTGATGTGAAACTCAGAGCACCATAAGAATTCACCGGGGCTTTACGAAGGACGTCATTGTCATCATTATCCTCATCCTCATCCTCATTCTCATCCTCATCCTCAATGCCACTTTGGGAGCATCAGAGTTAATGTTTGGAGCTCTGCTTAATTGGCTTCTCACAAGTTGAGCCTGCAACATGACAGCCTCACTACCCTACCTAAAAATAAAGGATAGAGCTTTTCCAACAAGGCGCCTCTGGGAAGCTGCAGCCAGCATGAGGGATCTGAGATGTGTCTGACAAGGCAAGATCTCGCCTTCCTCAAAGCAAGGGCCTTACAATGCAAAATGTATTTATATTTTGGTGCTGCTCTCCAAAGCAGGTGTTAGATAATTCAGTAATTAGTATGCACATCTAACTTCATTGCAGCCTCTGTTGATCTCTCAATTAGAGTTAGCTGGGTCCTCTGAAGTTTGCAGTAGTTAATTAGAGCATTATTGAACAGCCAGGCTCTGCGGGAGAGCTCCGCTGGCAGCTGCCGCCTCCGGCTCACGCTCCGCTCCTGACCCCCTCGTGTCCAGCTGGAGGAGTGGGAATTCTGACCCACACTGCTGTGGGCATCCCCTGCCACAACCAGCCACAGCGAGGGGTTGGGACTAGATCATCCTTCAGGTTGCTTCCAACCCAAACCATTCTGGAATTCTGTAAGATACCCTGAGCTCTGCATGATGCCATTAATATTTGGGGGAAAAATGGGGTAAACCAAAAGAATCTAATCCAGCACCAGTGAGATCAACAGGGAGTGAAAAACCCCATCCCTACAGCTTTCAGTGCAGAACTCACATCCCATAAGGCAGGGATCACAGTGAGGGGGAGTTTAACAGTGGGATGCAACACAAAAAGAAGTCTAAAATATGGACAATACACACTGGAACTGCTTTCATAGAATCATGGAATCACAGACTGGTTTGTGTTGGAAGGGACCTCAAACAACCATCTTGTTCCACTCCCTGCCATGGGCAGGGACACCTTCCACTATCCCAGGTTGCTCCAAGCCCTGTCCAACCTGGTCTTGGGCACTTCCAGGGATGGGAAGCCACAGCTTCTCTGGGCACCATATACCAGGGCCTCTCCACCCTCATAAGGAAGAATTTCTTCCCAATATCCCATCTAATCCTCTCCTCTAGCAATGGGAAACCATTCCCTGTGTCCTGTCCCTCCACTCCTTGTCCCCAGTCTCTCTCCAGCTCTCCTGGAGCCCCTTTAGGCCCTGGAAGGGGCTCTGAGCTCTCCCTGGAGCCTTCTCCAGGCTGAACAGTCCAGTTTGTGAGCCCCTGAATACTTGAACAAACCACAGCTAGCAGTGTGAAACCCAGTTCCCAGTAAATAATTGAAGGTGTCATGTCAGCTCCAACACCTGAAACCTGTTTTTGCGAAACTCCTGATAATCACTGAAGTACAGCTTAGCATTTATCCTATAAATATTAGAGGAGGCGTGTGTGTACATCATTTCACATTCCAAAGCAAGCCTGTGAGCTGAACTTTAGGGAAATCCATGGGATGAATACACGAAACATGCAGAGGCGCACGATGCAGCATGATCAAAACTGGAAGGTTTTTCAAACACTTGTCTCAAACACAGCTGATGATTTTTACAAGAGCTTCCTGCAGGAGCGCCGGTCTCTGGGGACTCGGCAGAATGTATTGTCCAGGTCCAAGGTAAATAAACACCCTAAAAGGCAGTGCCCACGGGAATCTCTTGGAGACTCCAGAAATTTCGTTCTGGAGGATTACAGTCTTTGATACGGATGTAGAACAGACGTGGGGCCTTAGCAACGCTGCCAAGCGAGACCCAAAAACCCAGAAAGCAGCAAAGCGCAGAGCTTTGAGGCAGCAAAACTCCTGCAAGCCTTGAGAAAGAGTCCACGTTTGATGCACATCCCCAGCCAAGCTCCGGGGCTGCCTCCCAAATTCCCAGAATCGCCAGAGGATGCAGCCTGTGGAGAAGCCCCATTAGCATGGACAAAAGGCCCACATGGCACATTAGGAGTTCCAGCACCTGCTATCAGGAGCAAGTTCCTCTCCAGGTGGCTTTATCACTGACCTCCAGATGGAGGTGGGCTCCATGGCAGGCTCCAAGCAGGGCTCGGGGAGAGGCATAAACAAAAAGCCATGTTTTGAAAAATTAAGGAAGCAATTTAGAAGTGGATAATTAGATCTCCTTTTCGTGCTGCACTGGGAAAATTAAATTACTTTTTTATGAAGGTGTATGTATCAGCTCTGAGTGCATTGTAGGATAAGATTATTTTTCTAATATTCCTTCTCCCTCCCCCCCAGCCCCAGTTCCCCAGCTCTCTGCTCCTCACGCATCCAAGGAAGTGGCACTTGTAGCCTTCAGCTGTGGCAGGCGTTCATCTCCAATAATTGCGTTTGCTGCATAAATTGCCAGTGACATGGAGAATAAAATTAGTTTAAAATGAACCCAAATGGCAAATCTCAAACAAGTATCAGATGGAAGAACTCATTAATCCTCATTTCAAAATGGGCAGAGTGTTGGGGCAGCCGAGCTGGCCCCGAGCCTGATGGGAGGGTGGGTTCTCTTTGGAGATGGTGATGGAGCTCAGTGAGGTGGACCAGACTTTAAAAGAGGTTCTGGTCAACGTGGAACTGCTGCCTGTCAAGGCACTGATTTCATTCTGCTAAGAAAACCCTCCCCACAACCCCATGATGAAGAAGGAGCAGGTGATCAGCTCCACCCTGCACTGCCCAACTCTTCTCAGGAGATAAGAAACTCCTCCAAGCCTCTCAACTGCCCATGAAGCACATCCCACCAGGCTCCTTCTGCCAGGCAACAGTTCCTTGGAGGGAATACTACAGCCTCATGGGGAAGGGCACTCACAGAATCACAGAATTATTAAGGTTCAAAAAGAACTTTCAGACCATCAAATGCAACTCAACACCAGCACCATGTTCACCCCCAGACCATGTCCTCATGTGCCACATCCACATGTTGTCTGAACACTGCCAGGGATGAGGACTCTGCCTAGACAACCTGTTTCAGTGCTTGACAACCCTTAGAGTGAAGAGACCTTTCCCAATGTCCAACCTTAACCTCCCCCGAGGTCCAGCCTGAAGTGGTTTCCTCTCATCCTATCATTTTTCCCTGGGAGCAGAGCCTGAGCCTCATCTGGCTGTCTCCTACTGTCAGGGAGTTGTGCAGAGCCAGAAGGTCCCTCCTGAGCCTCCTTTTCTCCAGGCTGAGCTTTCCCAGCTCCCTCAGCTGCTCCTGGGACTCCAGACCCTTCCCTAGACATGCTCCAGCCCCAGAACTGGACATGGGATTGGAGGTCCCTCAGCAGTGCCCAGTGTCAAGGGACAATCATTGCCTCGGTCCATTGCCCACACTGGGGCTGGCACAGCCCAGAGGCCATTGGCCACTTGCCCACCTGGGAACACCTGGCTCATGTCCAGCCACTGCTGATCACCACTCCCAGGTCCTTTCCCACTGGGCACTTCCCAGCCACTCCACCCCAGCCTGGAGCTCTGCAGAGGATTGGTGGGACCAAGGGCAGGACTTGGCACTTCACTCTCGACTCACATGCACTTTGCCCTCACACACAGAGTTTTTGGTACTGCCTGGCCCTGGACAGAGATCCTGGATCGTGTCCCCACCGTGTCCGCTCCCCACGCTGGGTTGCTGAGCTGCTTTTGCCGACTTTCTTTAATGAGGTTTTTTGTTTGCGCTGCATAATTTTCAAAGGCATGTCACCCACTTGGAGATGGCCCTCAGATCTCCAGCTTGGGGAGGGGGAGGGTCCTTTGAAGCCACAGTCATTAATTCAGGAGCTGGTTTCTGCAGTTAAGAGCACACGTGTTTGAAGCACACAGAAGCCACCGTGGAGACATCTGAGAGGTGTCCCATGATACTGCACATTAGACAGAGCGATTATAAAACTGCCAGGCCTGCCGTCCTTCCCTGCTTTGTAACTTCCCTCCAGATATCAAAAAAAAATTGTCTAGAATATCAAAATATCACTGTCTGGCTCTGATGATGATCTTAGGACTAAAGACCACATGGAACAAAGATTTCACTTTAATTATCAGCAGATCCATTTCTCCTAACCCCATTGTTAAAAATGAAAGAAAAGCAAAACAAATCACAAACAAACAGTAAAAAAAAACAAAAACAAAAAAAACCCAAAACCTCTCAAAACTTCATGCAGGCATCTGGGAAACTGAAGTGCTGTGAAGCTGAGAAGTGAATATGTTCACAAGCCAGGAATGCAGACAGGCACAGTTTTGTTTTTAACATTCCCAGTGGCTTTCCATCCCTTTACTTGTAGTTCCAGTAGAAAGAAAACTGTCCTAGTCACACCAGCACTGTTCCTGACATTGTCACCCTTGGTCTGCTCCCTGAACTCCAAGCTTGCCTCCCTGTACATGTGCCACTCCTCAGCAACCAGGATGAAGAATTATCCTCTTTATTAAGAGAGTAATTGATCACCTGTATACGTGAAAATACCCATAGCACAGCCTCCTGCAGAGATTATTTCTTGGTCAATCTGTCTCTTATTCTTGAGACTGATCTTCCAAAAGTTTTAACTTTGGGGATAGGACTCAAAGGCCCTTGGGGATAAAAGCCTCAGCATTTCTCTTTATTTTCCCTTTACTTCTTCCCTTTATGTTCTTTTGAGTTGCATTAGGGAGGGTTTAGATTAGCTATTAGGGAACATTTCTCTATGGAAAGAGCTGTCAAGCACTAGCACAGACTGCCCAGGGCAGTGTTGGAGACACCAAACCGAGAAGTGTTCAAAGAACAGCTGGAGGTGGCACTTGAGGCCATGGTTTAGTGGTGAACAGAAAATTAGAGAATTATTCAGGTTGGAAAAGACCTCCAGGATCATCAAGTCCAAGCTGTACTCGATGACCCCCTTGTCCCCAGCCCAGAGCTCTGAGTGCCACATCCAGGCCTTCCTGGGACACCTCCAGGGGTGGAGACTCCACACTCCACCCTCTTCACTGGCAGCCCCTGCCAATGCCTGACCACCCTTTCCATGGAGAAATTCCTCCTGATGTCCAGCCTGAGCCTCCCTTGGTGCAGCCTGAGGCTGTTTTTTCTCAGTCTGTGCTTGTCCCCTGGGAGCAGACGTCTCTCCCATGATGGTGGCACTGGATAGATGCTTGGACTTGACCTTGGCATATTTTCCGACCTGAACAATTCCAAGATTCTGTGATTTATTGCTGGCAGCACGGGTGAAAGCTCTGGCCCCAAATCCATGACTGCAGCCTCATGCAAGAACTGCCTTTTTGGCAGAGCCACCACCACCAACTGCTGCTGGAGGATTCCCCTGCGATTCCCCCCAGCCCTCCCGTGGTTTCACCAGACCCCAGCAGTGGGAATCCGCCCTACAAAGGGCACTGGAGAACCCAACAGTCACAATCCCCACACAAAACCCCTCTTTCCATTCAGCAGACAACAAAAGCCACATTAACAAGCTGTCAGTGAAGGGAACCAAGCTGCTGCTGCTCATTATGGCAGGAAACTTCTCCCCCTGTTCCAACACGGGTGCAGCCTCAGCGTTGCTGGCCCCGGTATCACTCAGGCATTTATTTTTATATACCTCAGCAATATGTAGCAATTAGCAGAGGTAACACTAATTAGATGTTACATTGTAATGCAAGTCCCTCTAAACTTAAGTCATAACATACCTCTCTCCTAATGACTGCAAGGTCATTTTGGTATTCCGCATAATCGCTTGGATGCTAATGAATCGTTTGCTATGCATGGGAACATCCTGGCTTTTCCCTGGGTGGATTTCACCATTTACCAGTGGACACTTGCTTTAAATTGCTGCTGAGCCTAATGTGGTCTTGAAGAAGCCACCTAAGCACCCCGATTAATTGCAGCGTTTGGTGGTTCCCCAGAAAGCAAGACCCCATGGAAAACCTGCTCCAAGGGCAGGGAAATGCTTGTTTGAAGGGATTAGTTTGAGATTATGATGGCATGAGACTCCAGGAGGCAGAAAACCTGGATTTCCTTTGTGCCTCGTAATGGAAAAAGCTGGAAGACAACAGGCTTACAGGCAGCTTAGTGCTGTTCTGTGTCTTTTCCATCATTGCTGTCCTAATCTCCTTGGGAGCCAGCACTGCACCATGCCACATCAGGAGCCCACACTTTGATTCCCTCAGTTTCCCAACCTACAGCCATCACCAGAGCTGAAAAAAAATTGGAAATGGCGGCATTTAGCAAAAGTAAATTCTTAAAATTTTGAAAATAACATTCATGGGCTTAATAATTAGCTTTTTAATTAATTTCCTATTCTCCTCTAATTACGCTGCTTGCAAAGAAAAATTATAAGAGCTGTAATTGTTTTACTAAAAGCAATTGGATTATTCCAAGACTGAAACAATGCATGCCATAGGCAGTGGGAATAATGGGAGTCCCAGGCTTGGACCTGTTGATCTGGGGAAGCCACTGTGGTCCCTGCACAGCTGGGCTCTGATGGGATCCTGATGGGTCCTCATGGTTTGGAGCACAGAGCATTGCTGCAGGGAATTCACCCAGGTAAAGGCACTGCCCAGCCTGCAGGATGGGCAACAACTCAGTCCAGGACAGACCTCACTTCCAAGGACTTTCCTGAAGCAAAACCCAAAAAGAACATCTGTGTCCTATCTTCAGCACAGAATGGAAACAGAATCCTGGAATTGTTTGGGTGGGAAGGGATCTTAAAGCTGTGCCCCGCCCTGGCCAGGGACACCTCCCACTACCCCAGGGTGCTCCAAGCCCCGTCCAGCCTGGCCTTGGGCACTGCCAGGGATCCAGGGGCAGCCACAGCTTCTCTGGGCACCCTGTGCCAGGGTCTGCCCACCCTCACAGAGAACAATCCCTTCCCAACATCCCATCCAACCCTGCCCTCTGGCAGTGGGAAGCCATTCCCTGTGTCCTGTCCCTCCATCCCTTGTCCTCAGTCCCTCTCCAGCTCTCCTGGAGCCCCTTTAGGCCCTGGCAGGGGCTCTGAGCTCTCCCTGGATCCTTCTCTTCTCCAGTATCAACAGCCCAGCTCTCCCAGCATTTCCATGATGGGAAACTGCATCAAATCAGGAGGGAGGGAAGAGCGTAAAGAAGTTTTGGACTGCTGGCTGGAGGCTGGGCATGGCAGACAATAAAATCAGAGTGAACAAATGACTTATCTCCTGAACTTTGGTCACTCATGAAAATCCAAGGAGAAGCCATGCTGGGATGCATTTTCCAGGGCCCCAGAATCAATGTCTGCAGTAACTAAAGCACTTTAACATTAGCTGGAAAGAGCTGCTACCATTCCAGGCTCTGCAGTGTTCAGTCTTTAAGCTTTGAGCGTTCCTTTCTGCTGGAGAGGCCGGATGGATCCGGCCTGGCTGTTGCCACAGGGGTCATGAAGTCCAGCAGAAGCTGGAAGCATCTCCTTGCATAAATCAACGGGCTTGAACTTGCTGAGAGAAATTTGCCAACAAAGAAAAACAAACTGGAAGCAGATGGAAGAAATCCTTCAACCCCAACCAGAAGTCCCTGGAGCAGAGGCTTTGTGATTTTGAAAGCAATTTAGGCAGATTTCTCTGCCTCTTTGGATAGGAAGGCAGGGGCAGGTAGGCCGCTAAATCCCTCAGACCACTTCCTGCATCCCAACCCACGTCTTTAGTGTGACTTAAGCCAAGACTCTGAACACTGCAAACACCAAAATCATCACACCAGCAGGATTTTGAAATTCAAAAGAGCCCTTTTTGCAACCCAAGCTGAGGGAGTTCAGAGGCGGCTCTGTCGCTGCACTGGGGTCTGAGCGCCGAGGAGAGGGTGCTGCAGTGGATTTGTTGGTTGAGAGAACAGTCTATTCTCATGCTCAGATAATGCAGAAATAAAGTGCATTTGTAACAGACAACAAAAGGATTATCCCCCATTCATTTCAAAGCACCTTTCATTCCACTCAGGGATTACATTTTCCTTTACTTATCTTGCAAATGGTTTTTCATAAGAGAGCGTGGCTTATGGCAAATACCAAACTGTGGTTGGGACAATAGGAGTGTGTTCTGCAGGAGAGAGATGCCGCTCCCAGCACAACTCACTGCTGTAATCTACTGCCTCACAAGGGCCACTCTTCTCAAGAGCAGAGGCAGATCAGATGGGAAACCTTGGCACACTTCAGATTTGGGGGAAGTTTCTTACAAGTGCAGCTTTAGCGTTCACATCCTGTCACTAGAGGAGAACAACAGAGCTTCGCACTTATGTTGGGTCCATCTGCCCAGAATCTCAAAGCACTTCTGCAAACAAAAATCCCATCCAGTAAACAAAATCTAACCCTGCGTGGCTTCTTGGCTTGCTGGAAAGCAATTGCTTCTGCAGTTCTCTGTGTCTGGGAAACCAGTGCAGTACGGCAAAATTCAAGTGCTTCCCACACACGGGAGAATCCAGGGCAGAGGCACACAAGAGCCTGCTGCAATCACCACACATCCCCTTTTCCAGTGAAAATCCAAGAGGATTGAGATGACTCTGCTCCAAAAAAGACTCAACACTTGTACTGTCAACACCAAACTATGGGCCATGGGCAAGAGCTGGTTCCCCCTGGATCAGCAATTCCCATCTCATCCACTCAAAACCATCGGATTTTACAGACTATGAGAAAAGTTTGCTTGGTCTCAGCCCAGATGTGAGCAGTGAGTTGGAAATACCAGAGCTGGGCTCTGCAAGCCAGGGGAGAAGATCAAGGGAGGTGCAACTCGTTGGTTACAACTGTCCTGCCTCTTTCTGCCTCCCACTAATGCAGAATTCAGAGTTTCTCACAAAAATCCAAAACAAAATGAAACAACAAAACCTGGGGATGTAGTGAGCAGGTGGTTTAGTGCTGTCTCTAAGTCAATGACACTTGGAGAGTTATGATTGATTGGAGGTGGGGAGGGGACACCTTTCCATGCCTGAAAGACAGATAGTCCCTGCTTGCTTCATCTCAGCTTTCCAAATAAAAATGGAGAAGAACACAATGCTTGCCATTACAGTGTCACTCAGCCAAAAAATAACCCCCATGTTTGTCAGCCCCCAGCCTAACAGAAAGCATTCAGTTATCTCTCCTGTCCTGCTGTTCCTGATAAAGTAAATTACAGCATCATTGAGGAGCTGTAGGAGCAGCCCTGCTCTCCACTGCTGCTCCCTTGTGATTTATTCCCTGTGGTTGCCCTCAGAACCCCCAAAATGCCAGTGTGTATTTCCCTGTCCCCAGAGTGCCACAGAAGCATAAATACCATGGCTGGCAGGATTGGATTTGCCCAATGACATGCGAGCTGCTCCTTTCTGAATCCAAAGGCAGCCAGGTGCAGCGGAGTCACACAGGGAGCATGGAACTGAGGGAAAAGTGGGAAAATGTCCCACTGCTATGGGAGCTGCTCCCCACACTCATGTATTGATCCCAGCAAGCCCAGAGTCCCCAGTGCAAACCATAACCAGAGGCAGGAGCTGATGCACAATTGGCCCCGTTTGCCTTCTCATTGATCAGCCACTTTCAGCTTTGTGTTTATGGAACTACTTGGTCTCGTATAAGACCTATGGGGCTCCCCCCCTCCTCCCCCTTCTTTCTAATGGATTGAAATTTTTAAAGGAAAAAAGAAATCCAGACAATACGACCACACTGCAAATCAATGCATCTTGTGGATAATAATACCCAAGATTTATGTAACACTTAATGCTTGCAAAGTGCCTTGGAAAAAATAAATTAACCTGCAGAACTGCATTGCAATAGGGAAGTGTCATCATACAGCTGCACTGTGGGGAGGAACAGAATCACAGGGATTCAAACAAGGAAAGTTTGAACTGCTGCTGTTTTAACCACTGGCCTGGGCTGTCCTGGTCACCCTGCATCGATCTCTGCAAGTTGCACAAATTAAAGATTATGCTACAGATGCCCAGTGACACTTGCTTGAGTCAGGAGACCAAGGCTGGAGTCAGGAGACCGAGGTGTAAATCTTGCTTAAGACCAAACTCATGAGAAAATACCCAAAGCTCTGGGACCCTTAGATGACTCAACACATCCTTGGGTCATGGCCAAAGTCAGGATCTCGTTTAAAACCATCCAGCAAAATGCCAAAGGTGGCTTGGCTCCAACCCTGAAGTTGGAGAAAAAAGGGCAGTGAAGTTGGGGAAGGGTCTGGAGAGTCAGTCCTATGAAAAGGAGCTGATGAGGGAGCTGAGAAAGGGGCTCAGCCTGGGGAAGAGGAGGCTCAGGGGGGACCTTGTGGCTCTGCACAACTCCCTGCCAGGAGGGGACAGCCAGGGGGCTCGGGCTCTGCTCCCAGGGAATGGGGACAGGAGGAGAGGGAACAGCCTCAGGCTGGGCCAGAGGAGGCTCAGGTTTGAGATCAGGAGGAATTTCTTCACTCAGGGAGTTGTCAGGCATTGGCAGGGGCTGCCCAGGGAGGTTTGGAATCTCCATCCCTGGAGTGTCCAAGGAAGGCCTGGACATGGCACTCAGTGCTCTAGGCTGGGTGACAAAGTTGGGATCAGTCACAGGTCGGACTCAATGATCTGGGAGGTCTTTTCCAGCCTCAATGATTCTGGGATTCTCTGAAGGAACAACAGACAAATACCTGCACAAAAGGTGCTCAAATCATCCAGGCTGGTTCCCGGGCTCATGAGGCAGTGGTGCAACAGAAAAAACCTTTTGCACCTTTGCCAAAAGCTGGCAACTCCCTCCACACACACCTGTACATACAGGAGCAGCTGGAGCACCCATAGGTATCCAGGTAGGTGTTCCACAATGCTTGATGGCAAAGTCCTGACCTCCTGCATGGAGGCTGAGCCCTGGGCCCTGGAACAGGCTCTAAGCTCTCCCCAGAGCCTTCACTTCTACAGGCTCTCCCAGCTCTCCCAGCATTTCCATTATGAGAAACCCCTCAAAGCAGGAGGGAGGGAAGAGTGTCAAGACTTTTACCAGCCTTGCTGCCTCCATGGCCCCAGAACTGTGACTCTGACGTGCATATCCCAGGCACAGAAAACCACCACATCCTCTCCTCCAGTGTGTAGAGCTCCCTGTCCCAGGAGAGGCAGCACGAGAGCTCTCCCATCTGTAAACACGGGATCGATGTGCTTGCCAGAAGATGGATTATTTGTGCAGATGTTGGTGCTCTTCAGAGGAGTTTCCATGTGAAGGTGAACAGAAGCACGGCACACTTCAGCAAAAGCTCATTTAATTCTCATCATTACCAGGTCTCTAATGTATAATTGATCCTTAGCTCGTCAGATAACTCTGGCTCCAGCAGCTACAGCTCCAAGCGATGGAGTCCTGCCTGTACCCAGGAGGGCCCCAGAGAGCACAGACCAGTTCCAGTGAAATGGGAAAGTCACAGCCCAAGAGCAGGACAGCTGGAATCAGTACAGCTCCCATGGCCCTGGGGCAAAGCCTCTGCTCTCCCCTGCTCCAGCCCCACACACATTCCAAGTTCAGAGCGCTGGTGCAGGGAACTGCATTTGGCTCTGAATTGGAAAAATTGGAATTGAACCTTTCCTAGGGTTTCGCTCCTCAGTTTTGCTGAAGAAAGACTTCTGTTGCTGAAAGCCGTTTGGGTTTTGGTTTGTTTGGGTTCTGTTTCTGGCCTAATCTAAGAGTTCTGTATGCTGTAACCCAAAGCTAAACCTATCCTCATGTGGAATTAAACCCAAGGCAAGGCTTTTTTACTCAATTTTGATGCATGAGCACAACGCAGGCTTGGGATGCACCAAAAATTTCAAGGTTGGCTGAGCACTAATAACAAGAGGTTGTAGACTCTCCCTGCTCTGATGGTATTGATGGAAATCAAATCCTCCAGAAGCCAAGAGCTGCTCCCAGCAGTGTCTGCACATAAAACACATCCATGGACTCACTCCGGGTCTATTCTCTGGCACACCTAATGAGAACTCTGCAAAGGATGGTCTGTCTGTCACAAACTCTTTTAGAGGAAGGTTCCCAGCCTGCAGTTGTTGGCCAACACTGAGAAATCCCAGGTTTTCTTCCTGTCCTTCTGGCTTAGTCGAGGCTCACCCACAGCACTGCATAACAGGAATGACTCTGCTTTTCTCATGGCAAATGAACCCATAACTCACTAATCCTGGAGCAGAGCAGGTAGAGAGAAGGGTGAGTTACAAAATACCCCAAGCCTGGCATTGTTTGTGGAGCAAGAGGAGCCGTGACGCCAAAACACCATTGGCTGCCACCTCCCCCCAAGCTCACCTCCCTCCAAAGGATGAAAAGAGCAAGTAATTAAACAATGGGTTTGCCATAAGTGCTGGACTTCAGAGGCTGCTTTTCCCTTTCTTCTTTTTTGTATGAGGAAAAGGGGAAAAAAGATTTAAGATAATGGCCTTTTTTCTTTTCAGAATAAATAAGGCTCAAAGATAGAGAATCCCATTACTAATGCCTTTTAGCAAAGCCCAGACATTCTTTTAAAGTCAAACTTTAAAGTCTAACGTGCAGTGATCTCGTCGAAATCTTTCCTGTAATGATATTTAAGTGATGGCCAAGTATATCAGTGGGTTCAGGAGAAGTGCTGATTGCATATCTTCAAGGGAATGAGGCACAGCAGAGCTGTGGCAAAGGAACCCATGCTGCTCATATAAAAGTTTCCTTTAAAACTACACACACACAGTTGCCAGTAACTAATTATTCCAGGAGTCATGACAGAAGAAAAGAAAAAGGTAAAGAAATCAAGGCAAAGGATCCGCCTCGAGGAGGGGAATGTGGGACACGCAGCTCTGATGTGCGATAGGAAAACTTGTTCCCATCCCTTCTGTGCACCCTTCCTGAATTTAATATTCTTTTCAAATTTTTCTTCCCTTTCTGGAGCAGGAGGAAAGCTGACAAAAGCACGATCTTCACATCTGCTCAGGGAAAATAAAATACAAAAGATAAGGTGGTGATGGGGGGAGGACTGGGATTGCTTACGTGGCTCCTTAAAAGAAGGCCACCCCTTAGGAAACCCAGTGCCCCCCAGCTGGGCAGGGGATCTCACCTCACAGCACCTCTCTGCATTTGGGGGCCACAGGCTCTGGTGGCCCCTTGTGCTGCAGGTACTGGCCCTTCTCCAGCCTGTTTGGGACCAGGCTGCAAAACCCAGAGCACCACCCTGACCCCAAAAGCCAGGTTTTTCTGTGCAGACAGCAAAAGGCCGGACCTGGAGCGCCAGAAGGAGATGTTCCGTGTGGCACCGAGCTCCGAGGGCACAGGGAATTTATAGCAGTGCCTCCAGCACCGGGGCAGCCTCTCCATCTGCTGCAGCCTCTGCAGCTGAACCACTGCCCCGGGCTGGGCAGGAAGAAGAGCAGGGTCACAGCAAAGGGGGAGGAACTCCTTCTGCTCTGCAAAACCCCTTCTCCACCCAGGCCCCTCGGGGGCTTGGGGGCTCTGCTCCTGCCCGGTGTGAGCACAACTCCACAAGAAGGGAAAGGCAGCAGATACTGGAGAGACAAGAGCTGAAAAGCGCAAGGGAAGCAGCAGATCTGGCCAGGCAGGGATAGCTGTACTCCCTGAGTGCTTCCCAAGCACCACTCCAGATGGATGCAGCTTTGACCCACATGTGCACCCTCATCCTTCAGCCTCTCTAAACCTCAGGCTCAAAAGTTATGGCCAAAAGCTTCCGGGCTAATCCCACCTTTTGGAAACAGAAAGGCAGCAGTGCTTTAGTCCTGTGTCATGCATAAACATCCCCACACCAGCTGCAAATCTGTTTTCCCTTGGTGCTCTCTGTAAAGAAGCTGTTCTTGTTTTAGGCATTGTGGTAGGAGAGGTTAGAAAAATTCCTGTATGGACATGGGGGTGAGGTGGCATCACCCAAGCTCCTGGAACCAGGTTTGAGCCCTCCCAGAGCTGGTGAGGTCCTGTCTCACCCATTTCAAAGCTGTTTGCTGCCAAAGCAATCAAATAATGTAATGTACAAAAATCACTATACCCATACCACATCCCCTCATTTCTTCCCCTAAATAGTTTTGCTATGTGGACCACCCAAACACAGACCCCAAAATGGAACAGAAATTCAAACAGCACCAAACATCTTTAACCCACTCTCAAGACAACAGAATATTTCAGTGCAATCAGGAATCAGAACCTGCTCGAGCATCCTTTGGTCCCCACGGAAAGGCCACAGAGAAACCAGGAGCTGAAAACAAGTGACAGCACCTCCAGCTCCTGGCCTCTGCTCCAGATGGATTCACTACCACCTCACTGCCTGATGGACACATACAGAGGTTTCCCCTCCATTTTCAAAACCAGCTTTTGATTCAAAGAATTACAATTTAAATGATATTGAACATTAATGGTCATTGGCTGTGCATTTAGGGGTAAAATAAGAGTCAGTCCCTCTGGCAATTACCAATCTCCAAGAACTTGGGCTCTCATTTTTCTGTTAGCACTACAGAGATCAGACTTACACATTTATTAAGAAGAGGCCACTTATGTACAGCTTGGCACAAACATGCTGTCAGCAGTGGTGTTTAATTAGGGATTACAGCCACGGAACTGGATAATCAGGCCTGCTAATGAATCAGGAAGCTCAGTAAAGTGCAGAGATAAAGATTTTGGCTGCTTTCCTTTACCTACCTGTGCTCCTCCTTCACCATATCCCGCTCCTTCCACCTAGAATTGCAGGTTTGGACATGTCAGAGCAGAAAGACAAAGCTTTACCTTGCAGTGCAGCCCAGGTGAATGCAAAGAGCCTCCACAACACCAGTGAATATTCACAGTTTGCTCGGAGATCTCTAAATAAACAAACAAACCCCATCATTATTGTCTTGCTTCCAGGGGGCCCTGACCAAGAGAGAGCAGTTTCACTTCTGCAGCACTGCCGGCAGGAAGGTGCAATATTTAAGTCAATTTTTATTGGTTGGACACTGAACACGGGGTGATACATTTCAAGCCTCATTTGGCACAAAATTGAAATGGTTTGAGTCAACATTCAAGGTAAACGTCTGCATTTTTATGGCCAAAGGCCTCAAGTTATTATTATTTGCTTCTCTGCTGGTTAAATTCAGCTTTGGTATATTTACTGCATCATCCTAAACTCCAATCAGACTGATTGCTGGCGGGGATATTATGGCTGGGAAAATAGGTCTTTTGCTGAGGCAGTGAGAGGGTAACAGACTTCCCTTTGTAAAGTCACTCATAAATAAGAGGTCATATCTAATAATGTTTGCTTAAAACTTCTTAGCAGAGCTTCTGTTCTCAGACACTGCTTGGCTTTTTAGTTTCAGCTTTAAATAACTACATGGGGATGGATTTGCTGGTGAGAGCAGAAATAATCCCCCTCAGCTGTTCTACCCCTGCATGTGCACAGGGCAATGGGGATGTCGAGAGAATAATGAGGAAAGGAGAAAGAAAGTTTATTCTAGAAGGCAGCAGAGGAAAAGTTCATCACCCAAAGCCTCACAGAGATGGTGGCACCCACCCCTCACTAACCATCCCCAGCTACAAATCCCTCCAGGATGGGGATGGAGGGATGGAGAGCAGCTCTGGGAGAAGCACTTGGGTGCTGGTGGGTGACAGCTGGACAGGCCCTGGCCCAGAACCCCCCTGGGCTGGGCTGATCCCCCAGCGTGGGCAGCAGGGGAGGGGGATTCTGCCCCTCTGCCCCACTCAGGTGAGACCCCACCTGCAGAGCTGCCCCAGCTCGGGGGTCCCAGCACAGGAAGGACCTGGAGCTGCTGGAGCCAGTCCAGAGGAGGCACCAGGATGATCAGAGGGATGGAGCAGCTCTGCTGGGAGGAAAGGCTGGCAGAGATGGGGGTGTTCAGCAAGGAGAAGAGAAGCTTTGGGGTGATCTGACTGAGGCCTTCCAGAGCCTGAAGGGGCCAAAAAGAAAGATGGAGAGAGACTGTGGACAAGGGCTTGGAGTGACAGGACACCAGCTTTGGACACTACCACTCCCTTCCACAGCCCTGGTCTGGCTGCAGTGACCATGCCAAGGCTGCTGGATGACTGTGGCCTGCAGGAGGTGACTTTCTAAAGCATCAATGAGCCCTTGCACTCAGCAGTGACATCAGTCCTTAATCCAGCAAGCACCTCTGCAAGGGCTGGGACACTTGCAGGAGGTATTACAGGAAATTTTTAGCATATTCACTCTGCAAGTACATGTCCACAGAGCACTATCAAAAGCAGGAAGCTGAGAGGAGATCTTGGATATAGAAAAACACATGTGACAAACTGAAATGGAGGCAGAGCACAGGGGCCAGCACCCAAAGCTTCATGCAGAAGAATTTGCCATTAGAATGACACCCCTGAACTACTCTCTGGCATCAGCATGGTGATGCAGCTAACTTGACTTGTGACAAGCTCCTGAGCATGGAAAGGTCGAGGAAAGACCCTGCTCAAAGCTCCAGACTGAGCCCAGCAACCAAGCCATTGCCTGAGCAGGGAACTGCTAAAGAAACAAAGGCCCAGGGTTGGCAAAGCCCTTCCAAGCAGAGGTCGTGGCCAGGCCCTGGGGGAGAACTCGTGCACCAAGCCAGGAACACGAGGGTGGACAGTGAGCAGCTCCTGGGGAAGGGAGGGGAAGGGGCACTGAAGCAGTTTCCCAATGCACACACATAAATGTCAGTAAGCAGCACGGACATGAACCAGCCCTGACAGATGGAGCCATCCTGGTTTTTGTTTGTCTCCAAAGTTGTCAGTTCAGGTCTCCAGGTCAGAAATCATTTTATCTGTTAAACCATATGCTTTGTAGAACAAAACGCCTGGCAGACTTCAAGGCATATGTATTTTAAGGAGCACAGTAACACGATGAACATCACCAGACACTTGCTTCCCAGTTGTTATTGCTGTGCTACAGGCGAGGCTTTTCTCCTCTTGCCCCGTCTGTGGCCTGCAAATCACTGAGAAAAAGAAAAACAAAACTTCACTCCCCTTCAGCTTAACCATTTATGAGTATCCTGGTCTAGAAATCCAGTAACGAATCATTTAAAGGCTTGTGCAGGTAGGGACCCTAAAGGTCATCTTTTTCTACCCCCTGCCATGGCAGGGACACCTTCCACTGTCCCAGGTTGCTCCAAGCTCTGTCCAGCCTGGCCTTGGACACTTCCAGGGATGGGGCAGCCACAGTTGCTCTGTGTCAGGGCCTCAGAGCCCTCACAGGGAACAATTTATTTCCAGCATCCAACTTCAGCCCACTCCAGTCTTTACATGAACAGCAGCATTTTGGACACAGCAGCATCAATCCCATCCCAGGCCACCCTCGCACTGCAGGACCATCAGTTTTCACAGCTGAGGATTCTCTGCCTGCAGCAGGAGGCTTGGTTTCACTCCAGATGAAACAACTACATCTAAAACTCAGGTGAGGGGAGTTTTCCGAGCCTCAGCTCTCAGGAGATGATCACTTAGGCTTTGTCTCTGCAGACTCTGCAGAATCTTTTTCCAGAAACCCCACTAAAAGCAGATGAAATTTCCTGCTTTGCATGTTCCCCATTAACACCCAGCAGTGCTTGGCTGGGACAGGAAAGCCCCCTCCCCTTACTGTTCTTCCTCCTGCCCTGCCCCTCACTTTGTACCAAACACCCCCTGGTCTATTACAGGCTGCCCTAAGCCTGCAAGGGCCAAGCCAGATGCTGTTTTCTGCCACTGCCCACAGCTCTTTGACAGGGCCCAAGCAACAAATTGCCCCTCTCCTAAATGCAAATAAATAAAAATAAATGATAGACAGTCTATCAAACCGATTAAGCCAGACACAGAGAAAGCATCCCTAGCAGTCAGGTTCAGGGCCATCATCTTGAGCACTCAGAATAAATGTCCAGGAGACATGTCCAAGCACTAACTCACTGCCTCAGGGTCAGGGGTTCAACTCACACACAGCATTTGGGGCAGGATAACAGATGCTGTTGAAGGTTCCTTGCTGAAATCATGTTAAACCATCTTTATTTTTCTTCAGCCAATAATTTAAAGTCTTTAATCCCAGCTTGTGGACAGCCTAATTAAGCAGTGAGCAGAGAAGGTTGGGTTCTTATCTGACAAATAATTAGAGCTTCCCACCCCACCCAATCCCCTCTGGCAGGCAGAGACCACTCTGAGCAGCACCCAGGTTATTACAGCTGGACATGGGGCATTTATCATCCTTTGTCCAAAGCCATGGATCATGCTGGATGGGGATGTGTCTACCTGGAGCTCACAGATCCTGCTGGAACTGCTGAGGGAGCATGGAAGGGCAGCTGCTGCTTCTCCTCTGCTCGAGCTGTGGTGACAGGGAGCTGCAGGGACAGCTTTTCCATTGGGATGATCAATTTCCAACCATTTTCTACTGAAAACCTGGCTTTGATTGAAAAGCTGGCTTTTCACTAAAGAAAAGATCAGCTTTTTCCACCAAAGAAAAGATTGGCTTTTCCCACAAAACCCCAGAATCATCAGAGGGAAACCAGTGACAAGCTGGACTTTTTTTAGTCAAAGAGGCAGCAAAATTCTGAACTAATAAGCCAGAAAGGATAAACTGCTCTGTTTTATCCCCAGGACTCCTAAAAGCTTCACCTCCCATCCCTTGCCTCTTACCTTTAGGCACCTATTGTGTCTTTGCAGTGAAAATAAAGGCAAGAGAAAAGGCTCAGAGAACTGGGGTGCTGAGTATTGCAGCAAGAGAGAAAAAAAAGCCCCACAAGGGCTCAGAGCGGCTACCCGTGCTGGGGCTGCCCTGGGGGGGACAGAGCATCTCTCAGGACTGATTTGTGAGCAAGGAAAGGAGAGTTTGGAGACCAGCACAAAACAGAGACTGCTCAGGAAATGATCCATGTGGGATAGGGCTTGGAGCAGCCTGGGCTGGTGAAAGGTGCTCCTGTCCATGGCAGGGAGGGGATGAGATGAGCTTTAAGGTCTCTCCCAACCCAAATGAGTCTGGGGTTCCATGGTCTGGACTCCAAACCCCTATGATGCCCCCAGACACACACAGAGGGGCCTGACAACACCAACGCTTGGGGCTTTGGCAGGAGGATTTCAGTGCCTTGCGTTGTTTAACATTCAAACTCCTGCAGAGCAGAAAAACGATGTGTTTCCCCCCTCCTTCTTCCATTAGTTTCAAATAGACTCTGCAAATAGAAACATCTTTTCCCCCTGCCTGTCCTTACCTTGGACTCTCACTGCTCACCTGTGTCCATTTCTAATCCTCACTGTCAGCCCCTGTGCTCTGCCAAGATACTTCTTGCTTTTCCCTAAGAGCACTGATTTTTAATTCCAAAAAAATGCCCAAATAGAAAAACTTTCTCTAGTGGAAAGTGTCTGTGGCAGGGGGTGGAACGAGATGTTTTTATGGTCTGTTCTAAGCCAAACCATTCTGTGGTTCTATGGAAATAAAGCTGGGGCCATTTCACATGTGCTGGTGGACGAGAGATACAACATCTTTCCTCAGACATGACTCCTCAGCAGCTCCCCAGCCACAGCCAGCCCTGACGAGGAGCAGCAGGACCATCACAGGAGGGTCTGTGACCGCCCAGCCCCAGGAATTCAACAGATCCAAAATAAAAGGTGGAAAAGCCCTCTAGATCACCAAACCCAACCATTCTCCCTGCGCTGCCAAGGCCACCACTAAACCATGTCCCCAAGGGTCACACCTATGCATTTTTCAACATTTCCAGAGATGCTGACTCCACCACTGCCCTGGGCAGCCTTTTCCAGAGCTTGGCCACCCTTTCAGTGAGGAAATTTTCCATCATATCCAATCTAAACCTCATCAATCCCATCATTTTGCACTTGCAAAGGCATGCCAAGTCCATCAAGTGCCACCAGTACTGCCAGTGGGATTTAGGCACAGGCCAACCAATGGTTCCCTGGAGATGCTGACCCTTGGGAGCTCTGCCAGAGCACTCCTGCATCCCATGGCAATCCTTGGATGGGCTGGACAGCAGCCCTGCCAGCTGGGAGGTTTGTAATTAAGAGAACACTGAACCAATCCAGGGACTAAAAGGGCCAGGACTGAACTCCAGGCAGCCAGTGAGACCCTTTGCCAGCGATTTGGCAGAAATTTGTAAGAGCACATCCATCCAAGAGGCACCAGATTTCCCTGGCATATGGGGTAAGCAATTTCTGCACTGCTGTGCCTGATCCCAGCAAGCTGAGGCTGTTTTTATGCACCCAGGATTGGCTCTAAGAGGATTTTCCCTCTGTTTGCAGGCTCTGATGTGCTGAGGTAGCTTGAATTAATTACCAACGTGCCTTTCCCAGGGCACTGTGGGACCCCGGGGATGGACAGTCGGGATCACTGAATCCCACAGCACAGTCCATCTGTCCCCCACACGGTGCAGCTGCCCCTTGGAGAGCCTCTGCCACGGTGTGGAGCTGCATTTCATGGCACATTTCATCCTGGGGACACCCAGAGCTCCTCCTGACGAGTTTTGGGATACCAAAGCACAGAACATCCATTTTTGCAGGAGCAGAGATGCTGCCCCTGGCCACAGACCCTGCGGCACCTGGGAATAAGTCCCAGATGAAGGTGACAATTCCATCTCAAACCTTCCACCAAAAGCACTCCTTACTCTCCATCCTGATCCCACATTGTGGCTCTGATCCCAAATGAGTTTAATTCTCAGGGCAGAGGGATGGGATCATGGTTAAAAGCCAAGGCCTGGACACAGCTTCTCTGGACTGAGGTCCCACCTGGGCCATGGATTCACTCCATGACCTCAGACAAATTCTGTTCCATCATCAAAAAGTGGTTGTGGTGCCTTGAACCAAGGGAATGAGGAGACATTTGAGAGCCACAGGCAGAGCACAGTGAGGAAGGGGGGTAGGTACCGAGATCCTGACAGACACTTTCACAGGGAGAGCTGGAGATTTCTCCAGCCCAAAATTCAAAGCAGTGCTTCCCCAAACTGACATTTTCAGAGAGTCCAGGTTTTTGAGAGGGATTGACAAGCAAAAAAGTCAGAGAGGGGCAAGTAATTTTCTGGGCTACATTTAGAGAACACCTTCAGCTTGTGAAATGAAAGTATTTTCAACCCCAGCATTCTTTATTGCAAGGAATAAAGTTATCTACATTTTTTATTCACTTTGAGATTTAAAAATAAACATTTTGTTTGCAGTATACTCCTGACAGATCAACAGGAAACTTCACTTTGCTGAATATAAACCACCTGTATTTAATATCCAACCAGAATAGACTCCCCAGCACGCTGGGACCCTCAGCCAGGTACCAAACCTGCAATTTTAAAGTGCTCTGAATTTTACCTCAACAAAGGTTTGTCACTAAGAGAGCTCCTGGGAAAACTACTAGTGGGATAGAGAGGGTGCCCTGGCCCCTCCTTCTGCACAGGAAAGCAGGGAGGGGAAAAAAAGAGAACTTTGCCAATCTCCTTTATCCCTAAAACCCCAGGCTGCAAGTGTAGGCACACCTGGAAGCAGCACAGGCACTTTGCAGCCCAGGAAAGCCTCCGAGCTGGATTAACACCAGGGAACACGAAATCCATTTGAAGCTCAAGACTGATGAGCAAAAACCTGTCCATGGACATCAATCCCTGTGCTCCTGGGACGCTGAGGAAAGGCACATTCCCAAACCAGATGTGATTTCCAGCCACAGTGCTGAGGAAAAGGAGGAACACAGCTGCCTGTGAGGGTCCTGCCCCTCCCTGGCAGAATCTCCTTCATCTGGAGAAAAACTTGCTGTTTTCATGTCTCGTTCATCTTCCTAAGCCATCAATCAGCCAGTCAATAATTGGTAAACATGCTCCAACTTTCAACTCCGGCTCCCTTGGAGGAACAGATTCACCAGCAGCTACTTCAAAATCCATTGGGCACCTCCCTCCCCATTTCACATGTTTATCACTGTCAGCAAGCAGCTTCTAAAGCGTTTTTGCTGTGCCTTGAATTCAGTTGCTCCAAATTGTCTCTCAAGTATTGCATGTACGAGTTCAAAGCCTTGAGATGTTAACAGCAGCAACACATCCTGGCATCTTTCTGTAGTCTTACTGGGAAATTTTATTCCAAAGAACAGAAACTCTATTTCTTAACAAGTTTTTCTTTTTTCCTGACGTGCAGCTTTACGCTCTGTGCCTCCTGGCTGGGCTGGATCACCGGTCAAGGAATCAAAGCCTGGTTCAGGCTCCTCCAAGCCCTCACTCTGCTGACACCACCAAGCAGCACAAATTGAGCTCTGGGGAAGGTGTAATGCTTTGGAGCTGTTGGCAGCCCCACAAATCACGAACATTTTGCAGAAAGCCAAAGCTGGAAACCAGGCTGTGCAAGGAGACCCAAACAAAACAGGGGTCCCACAAAAGGGGAACCCACAGCAAAGCAAAGCTTTCCACAACCCTGCAGAGCTGTGCAGGGAGTCACTGCTGCCTGGGCAGGGGGACACACCTGAGCCAGAACCAGCTGGGAACAAACACCTGGGATTTGCCTGTGGGGGCCTAGGGACATCAGGCCCAGCATCCATGGCCTGGTGAGGAGGGGATGCTCCTGCTCTGCTCTGGGCTGGGGCAGCCTCAGCTCCAATCCTGGGGCAGTTTTGGGCACCTCAACACAAGATGTGAAAGAGCATCCAAAGGAGGGGCATGGAGATGGGGAAGGATTTGGAGGGGAACAGAGCCACAGGAGGAGCAGCTGAGGGCACTTGGTTTGTCCAGCTGGGGCAGAGGAGATGAGGGCAGAGCTCAGCAGGGCTGCAGCTCCTCCTGAGGGGCAGCTCCCATCTCTGCTCCCTGGGACAGGGACAGCAGCCAGGGCACGGCTGGAGCTGGGCCAGGGCAGGCTCAGGCTGGACAGCAGGGAAAGGCTCTTCCCCCAGAGGGTGCTGGCACTGCCCAGGCTCCCCAGGGAATGGGCACGGCCCTGAGGCTGCCAGAGCTCCAGGACAGCTAGGGATGCCCAGGTGGGATTGTTGGGGTGTCTGTGCAGGGCCAGGAGCTGGGCTGGATGATCCTGTGGGTCCCTCCAGCTCAGGATATTCTGTGATTCTGTCTCAGGATCTGCAAATTCACAGCTCCAAATGGTCAGGACCCTTCTGCACCAGAGCTGTCTTTGCTGTAACTCGGAGTAAGACTGAGCTCATCCTCGGGGGCTGGAGTGGGGCACAGCCCAGCCTGGATGAGGAAAGTGTTATTTCCACCCTGTCACAGAACTGCAGAGAGGACTCTTCCCTCAGCAGTGCAGAAAAGCACTTGTGGATAACCAGGAGTCTCCCCAGCCACATTTCCCTGTTTTCTGCTGTACTCCTTGTGAAATGACTCAGAATAACTAAAACCCTGTGAAGTTCCCAGGTAATTTTCATTTTGCTGTCATCCGATCGTCTTCTCAGAGCAATGAGACCTCTCAGTGCCAAAATTTAACAACTGCAACAATTCTCCTTAACACCTCCTGCCAGCGATATTGTTCATTGCTGAATTGCTTCATTAATTCCAAGTCGATACAAGCAGCTTCCTTTTGTCAATCTCGCTATATTAACATATAATTTCAATGTTTGGGACCATTTTCAGGCTTGGAAATGAGATTAGCGTCAAGTGATTAAAATAAGTTCTCAAGACTGGGCAAAATCACCAGCTCACAAAGGCTATAGATTGATCTTTGCAATGGTGAATGTAACAACCATTCCCAAATTACAAGTTTACCGTTAAAACCACTCAATTTTTGAAAGCTGTTTGCTTTCAATATCTTGTTTTTGTTTTCCCAGGAAATCAACATGGGCAAACTTCATCAAAATTGCAGCCCTGATTCCAGAGGGCTGCAAAGGCTTTGCTGGATGAGGCCGGGTGCATTTCCCTGCTAATGGGATGTCAGGACTGGCTGTGCTGAAGGACATGAAGTGCAGGGAAGTTGGGAAATCCTCCTGGCACTCCCTGCTCACGTCCCCTTCGCCCCTCGCTGTTCCAATTGCATGTGACATCATCAACCACAATTAATGAATTAGACTTGTCACAGGAGATATTTTCCTGCAGTAGGACTGGTAAGTGACGCTCCCAACGGAGCCAGTTCCAGCTCAGGAGCAGGGATTTGGCTGTGGAAGATTGATGGCCTTACCCTTTCCTTGGTGCTGCGCAGGAGGCTCCCACCAGGGCCAGGCTGGACACAGGCAGTAAAACACGAGTGACCCACGGTCCCCTGTGACCTGGCTGTGACATCAGACTGAACCCTGCCCGCTCTGTGAAGGGCCCAGATCCAAAGAGATCCATTCATCACCCCTGGCCAAGCAATTAAAAGTAAGCAGAGGCTGTCCTTGAGCACATACGCGGTTTTCTCTGCTTGCATGTTCAAACTGCACCTGTGGTGCACATCCAGGCTCAGGGGATTTTCACTGCACCCATGGTACAAGTCCTCCTTTGCACCTCTTCTGTTGTAATAGATCAGCCAAGATTCCATTTCCTTCATGCAGGAAAAGCCAATTCTTTATTCACATAACTCATTTTTGTACAGTTTTCACAGACCTCGTGTTGAACTCCAATTGGCTAGTAGTTTTCTTGCTATTCAATTCATTGGTTAGTAACTGGTATTTTACCTTTCCATCAAATCTCTCTATATTTGGTTAGTTCACGTATTTTGTTCACTGATTGCCATGAGACAGATTTCTTGTTCATTGCAGGTGCAAACAGTTCTCTTACCAGAATAGCTTGTTGTGTTAATTGCCTTCATTTTTATGATTTTTCACATGGGAAGTTAGCTAGCTGCACTTAGAAGAAGTAACAGGCCAGCTGGTAATTTAGCAGACCAAGGCCTGATTTTATAAGGCCTTTCTTTTATAATTTCTCTACCTATCTGTGACACTCCTCCCTTCACCATGGCCTGAAGGACCTCCAGAGCCTCCTGGGGAAATCTTTTCATGTGGCATCACCTTGGGGACATCCTGGACCAACAGCACCAACAGGGGAAGGTGTGAGAACACCTAGGTGTCTAAGGGGCAACAGGGTCAGGGACCAACAACAGAACTCTCCTCAAGAGCCAGGCCAGCCACAAACACTGCAGCCATGAACTGCCATGCTTGTCTCAGGGAAACCTAAAAACGAGAGGAATCAACTCACAGGGAACCAAAATCAGAGCTTTTTGGAGAGAGAAGGCATCTTGTAGTAAAACAGAGATCAAAGATGTGCAGCTGATGGAGCTGCTAAGGCTTGTTATGTCTGCAAGGAAATCAATGCCACTGAGCTCAAGGGGAGTTTTGCTGGAATCTCTTGAAGTTTTACCCAAAGCTGAGCTCCACAGGTCGGGTGAGTCCAGTCCTCTCAGCTGTCAGTGAGAAGTTTTTAATTCCATGGCTGAGAAGTTGGGAAATGAGAACAACCAAAGCGACATGGGCAGAAAGGAAGGCTCAGAGCACCCTCAGCAGGGGTGGAGAGAAGCACTGAGTGTAAACCTCACTTCAGAGGAGTTTAGTACAGAGGGGAGAAGCTGCTGCTCCATCCCTGCAGATGTGTTTGTAGCCTGTGTCCATTGTCTCAGCTCTTCAGGGGCTCCAGACACAATCCACTGCTCCTTTTCTTTATAAAAACAAGCATCAAAAAGAACAAATCAATGCAATCTTGGGGGTTGTTTCTTGTGGTGCTCCCCCAACACAGGCATTTCTTCCCTCTCAAGTCAACATTTATTTTTCTACATCCTGCATAGCGTGCTGGTGCTCTGCACTGTGTTCACCCCCTCCAGCCCTCACCCTGCTCTCCTTTACCATCTCTAGAAGGTCCCAGAGATGCAGCATCGGTGCAGGTGCTGAGGCACCCCTGAGCAGGTTCAGCTCCACATCACCACAAAGAGGGGTCCAGAAAGCTCTTTGTGACACACAGCAAGTTGTTCTCAGCACCAGGTTGTGCAAACCAGATGTGCATGACAAGGTTTGGGAAACAGGAACCTTCCCTCCTGCCCTGTGACCTTTCCAGACAATCACAGAATCTCCTGAGCTGGAGGGACCCACAGGATCATCCAGTCCAGCTCCTGGCCCTGCACAGACACCCCAACAATCCCACCCTAGGTATCCCTGGCTGTCCAAGCCCTCCTGGAGCTCTGGCAGCCTCAGGGCTGTGCCCATTCCCTGGGGAGCCTGGGCAGTGCCCAGCAGCCTCTGGGGGAAGAGCCTTTCCCTGCTGTCCAGCCTGAGCCTGCCCTGGCCCAGCTCCAGCCGTGCCCTGGCTGCTGTCCCTGTCCCAGGGAGCAGAGATAGGAGCTGCTCCTCGGGAGGAGCTGCAGCCTCTCTGAGCTCTGCCCTCATCTCTTCTGCCCCAGCTGGACAAACCAAGTGCCCTCAGGGAGCTCCTCCAGGCACAGGGGAGAGATCATTACAACCAGAAGAAAGGAGAACCTCCTCAGAAGGCCAGAAGCTAGGCTGAGTTGATATTCTCCTCAGTCAGGCACGTCTGGAAACCTCCTTCACCCCTCACTGCTGCCTGAGGCTGTTGCGGCTCCGAGTCTTTGGCTTTCATGTTGGAATGAAAATATCATGATGTACAAATTATTACTTTGTAATTAATTATGCAGAATAACTAAAGTGAACATGACTCCAGCATTATGACAGCTTTGAAATTTACCACTTTGTAAATTAATAAGTAATGAATCTGGCTTGCTGGGTATATGTTTAATATAAGAGAAGGTTACCTAAACAAAAAGGAAGGCTTCTACTGATTTAGCCATAGGAGAGCAAGAAGGAACCTCAATTTTGTTGGCAAGGAGGAGAGAGGAAAATACACTTTTTGTATCCTTTTCAACTGAGAGACACTGGCAGGGGTGTAATAATCCCACTCCACACAACTCCTGCACCCAAAACTGACTCAGATTTCCCCAGACTTGGCAGAACCTGTGGCCTCACTGCTGCAGAGCCAGAGCAGGGAAGGAGAGATGATGGAATGTCTGCAAACAAGGCTTGTTTAAACCAGGCAGCTGAATTCAGGGAAGATTCTGGTGTCCACAAGAATTTTGCCCTGCTCTCAAGAATGCCAATGCTCATCTGTCCCACAGGCAGCTCCAAGCAGCAGGCTGAGTGCCACGGGAACCTTCCCAGCCAGCTCGCCCTGAGCTGGTCACTCACCACTTTCCCACCCACAGACCAGGCTCTGACGCTGCCACCTCAGTCCTGACCAACATTTTGGGCCCGTGAGGCACCAGGTTCCAGAGGCAAACACCCATCCTTATGTGAGTTTTGCTGCTGAGCTCCTGCCACCCACCTCAGGAGGTCTTTCCTTTGGCTCCAAGGCTGGGAACCCAGCCAGGGCTTTTGGTATTCCTGAGTTGTTTCTGCTCTCACTGTCTGGCTCTGCATGGGCTGAGGGCATGGCACAGGACCCCGAGGGCCAGCTGAGCATGGTCAGCCTCAGCTCCAAAGGCTCTTTCATTCCTCTGTTCCTTCCCAAAAATGGAAGGGACCAAAGGAGAATCATCACTCCGGTGTCAGTTTGTGCCTCTGCACAGATCTGCAACATATACACCATATTTTTTCCCTCCCTCCCCATTCCCTCCGACTGCCTGCAGCCTTTGAGTGTCATTTAAATCACTCCCACTAAAGTGGCAGGGCTGTGCCGGGAACTGCAAGTGAGAGCTGACCTCGGCAGTGGGGCAGCACTAATCACAGTAATTAGAGGCACATCCCTGCATGTCAGCCTGCAAGCCAGGGATCCACAGGACACCTGTGGTGCAGGATGTCCTGTACTGACCATCAGCTTGGGGGTAGGCTTTTCCCAGCTCTTCCCACAGCAATAAATCACACTGCATGCAACAAAACCCCAACAGCCGGTGAGGACATGGCCCCAAAAAGCAATCCCTGCTCTGCTCCATCTGGTGAGCCAAGGCAATTCTGGAGCACTTGTCACACTGCAGAGGCTCAATAGAACTCCCAGAGCACACAAAGGTTTTCCCTGGAGCCAGATCACACCTTTAGAGGGGACAAGATGTGCTACATCCACCTGCTTTCCCGAGAGCAGAGCCACTGCCAGCCTTAAACACCATAAACATGCCCACAAGCCATGGGGACAAAAAGCAGCTTCCCTCTTGGAGAGAGCACAGATGTTTTTCTTCAGCATAGGGATGTTTCCAGGAGTCAGGAAAGGTTTAAGAAACCCCTCTGCATGGTATTTTTCCAATCACTTCTTTTGTGTCAAGCACCGCAAATTCAGCTAATTTTGGGAGGACAGAGGGGGAGAAAATTCTTAGGGAAAAATCACACCCAAGAGAGCTGGGTGGAATGTAAAAATAGCTGCTGAGCTACTCCCTAATGGCCTCTGTGGCTGGGCACGAGGCTTCAGCCACTGACAGGGTGCTAAAGAGATGACGGGTGGCATCTCGGCACTTCTTCCATGCCAACAGGTTTCAATGCAAAGACAGCTGAGCCTTTCCGCCTCCTAAAAGACTTTGCATTTCCTTAAGAATGGGATATTTATGTGGTATCAGTGAATCCCTGAGCTCTGCTGCACCAGCCTGTGGTTTGTTTGGGGGCCCCCAAGTACTGTTGGAAGGACCTGAAGAAGCCATAGCCTGGCACATGAGCTTTAGAAAACAAAAATGCTTAAAATCTTAAAATAACACAGGTGTGTTCCTTGGGGTGGAACCAGCCCTGCAGCAACCACAGATATCCCTTTCCTCCAGGGAATGTCCTTCTCTTCCCCAGAAACCTGCATTACTCCCCTGTCCAGCCCCATGCAGGGTGTGAATCCAAGCCCCCAGCATGCCCCTGGGATGTCTCTGTCCAGAAGGGCAAAGGCTGCCTGCAAACCCCTGGTTTGCAAAGTGTGGATTTGGAGAGGCTGACATTTCCCAGAGGAGGAACAGCACTGCCCACTGAAAGAGGCACATCAGCAACAACCATGGCATTATTGAGAGGGCAAAGATGAAGGGATGTAAGTCTGGGTTGAGACCTGAAGAGCTGCACAGGTGAAGCCCCAGCAGTGTTTGGACCACCAGCCCCAGAGGGAAAAGGATTCCCTATATTTGGACTGATACATTTTGTGGATCCCAGAGGAACACAGTCAGCAGGCTCTGGGATGACTGCTCCCTACCCTAAAACCAGCTGAACCCCACTGTCTCAGGACCCACTGGGAGTTGTTCCTCATTTTCTTCTCTTTCCAACTGTATGAAACACTGGCAGGGATGTGATAATCCCACACAACTCCTGTCCTTAAAACTGACTCAGATTTCCCCAGACTTGGCTGCTCTCAGCTGAGCCTCCTGCCAAGATGTCTTTGTACTTCTGTGCCTGAACACACTTTTAGGGTACTCACAGGGCAGGGGGGAGTCACAGCAAGACTCCCAGGTTTTTCCTGTGTTTTGACCAATATGTTTCATGGTTCCCAAAAGGAAACCAGAGGAACACAGTCAGCAGGCTGGATTTGTGGGCTCACTACTCCCTACCCTAAACCCAGCTGAACCCCGCTGCCTCACTGGGAGTTGTTCCTCACAGCAGCTGATGCTTGTTTGATTAATTCCTGTCTCTGCCTCTCTCAGTCAGGTGGGGAAAGTCATCAGTGTCTGACAACAAGGGCAGTGTCTCATTTGGGTTCCGTCCTGCCCAGCAGCTGCTCCCTCAGCACGGGAGCTGGGGCAGGCAGATTGCAGGGATGAAGTGTCCAGGCGGGTGGCTGCACAGATCGCTGGGATTTACGGATTAGGGGAGCGGATTGTCAGATTCGAGGAGGGATCAGTGTGAAGACTGAGTGTGAGAGCAGATGTTGGTGATTCCCCCCCTCACTGCTCATCCCCTCCCCAGTGCTGTCCCCTCCGAACATTATCCACTCTCAGCATCAGAGATCTCCTGTCATCCCTTTTTTCATTTGCCAGCCTGGCTCTAAGGGAGCCAGCTGCCTTCTCCAAATCCACAGGCAAAAAGACTCAGTTAATAGAAAAGATTAAAGGTGTCTATCTGGCTGTCTTCCCTTGTTTCTTTTGCTCTTTCTCCATGGCACAGGCTCCCTCCCTCACTCCTAAAGACACGTCCTTATCCCCACAGTGCGAGCACTCAAAGCCCCTCACCCGCACAATCATCGTCCTCTTTGCCCAGGGAACAGCAGGTCCTCAATACAGGAGAGTCTCCTCTTTTCCTGCTTTTAACCTTTCCTACCCAAAACCCTGCAAGTTCCCTGTGACCACCAATCCTTCTGCTCCTGCAGCAGACACAGGAGACCCTCTGTGTCTGAACAGTGTACCTGTTTACACGGAACAACAGATCCGCAGCCAACTCGCTCCCTGCAACCCTGGCAGCACATAATAAGTCCCCAAGGCCTCTCCTCTAAGAGGCTCCAACAGTTCCCTAAAAAAGCCCCACTTGAGCAGCTTTCACAGCTTGACCTCTGTCCCTCCTTGCTGAGCACGCTGGCGCAGCCGTGGTTAATGAGCCAGCCCCGTGCCACGGGCTGGGCTGTGCTGGAAGCATTCCACTGCCATCTATGGAGGGGACATTTGAAATTAGCCCAGGTACCCCCAAGGCTGGGATAAAAAAAGACTCAGAAAATAGGGAAAGGGCACCAAAATGCCTGCGCTGAGCAGCAGCAACGTGAGAAAGAGCGACTCGGTGCCCCGGCAGTGCAGGACGAGAGCAAAATGGAGGGGGCAGAGGTGAAGGGGAACAATCCCCTACCAATCAGCTCCCTTCTAAAAATCCCTGCACATCAACAGCTTCAGACAGCAGTGAAATATCAACTGCTTCCCACAGCCACTTTCCAAAGGAGCCAAGGGGGATCCAGCACTCACCTCACAGAGGAACCACCCAGTGCTCCGTGAGGACAGGCCCTTGAGCTAAGTCACAGCAGCACATAAAGCAACCAGACACAACTTACCAGAGTCACAGAGTGGGAAAAAAATAGAATAAAAATAAAATAAAACCAACTAGGATGGCTACCACCAGATCCCGTGGCTGAGCAGGTCCCCCCTGCTCGAGGATGACAATTCACAGGGGAGGAAGGCCAGAAAAATAAGTAAATAACTCCGTGCCTGCATTGCTTATACAGGAGAGAAGATTTAATAGACAGAGAGAGCGGAGTCTTATCAGCACAACTCATGCTCAGTAGTGCAAGGGAGGGCATCATACATTAGCTTGCTTTGACCTGCAGGGCCCTCAGTGGGAATTTTCTCCACCACACTGACATGATGTTGTTTAGATGCAATGCACATCTTGCCTGCATGGAAACATGCTGACACTTTGGAGGTTTTTGAATGCAGAGAAGGAGCAGAGAGAAAAAAGATGTCTGGGTCAAAATATTTCTCTAATCGTTATAGATTTAATTCCATAGTCTGGAGGGAAGGATGGGAGAAGAGATTTTTTTTTTCCTCCCTATTTCCTTTTCAGAACATGAAAAAGAAATCCAAAAGCATATTACTGTCCTGCTCTGCTTTGCTTTTCTTCAATTCTCTGATTTGGCTCTGGCTTTCTCTTTCCTCCCACCTCCTTCAGTACATACAAGACCCGGGGAAGATCTGGCCAAAACTGCTGACAATTTAGCTTGGATAAAACATTCCTGGGTTCCTCTAAAAAGGAACAAATTAACATCTGATTTCTCAACACACGAGGCAAAATAAATGGGGAAATTATTTTCCCAGCCATGCTGGTACTTTAAATTCTCTCAAAGAACTGGGTTGTATCCAGAGAGATAGAGAATATGACATATTCTTTCAGCTGAAATTGCTTGTAGCCCCTCAGATTTCCTGCTTAGTGGCTGTATTTCATCTCAGACACAACTCGGAGGACACCAGCACCCAAATTCAGGAGGGGAGCAAGACAAGGAGTAGCAGCAGGAGGATCTTGGGCTTGGCTTTGGCTAGGAAGATTTAAGTTGTCGCAGTGGGGCATCAGGGCACAGTGAGGAGGATTTATAGAGACCACAGAATCACTGAGGTTGGAAAAGACCTTTGAGATCAGAGAGTCCAACCTGTGAGCCACCACCACCACTACCACACCAGCCAGACCATGGCACTAAGTGCCATGTCCAGTCTTTGCTTAAACACCTGTAGGGACAGGGACTTCACCACCTCTCTGGGCAGCCATTCCAATGTCTGATCACCCTTTCTCTGAAGAAATTTCTCTTGGTGTCCAACCTGGACCTACCCTGCACTTCAAAATGATGTCCTCTCATTAGTTCAGAGCAGAGCCTGACCCCCACCTGGCTGCCCCTCCTGTCAGGGAGCTGTGGAGAGTGAGAAGGCCCCCCTGAAGTTCCTTTTCTCCAGGCTGAGCCCCCTCAGCTCCCTCATCACTCATGATGCCCGGGGACCTCTCCCATCGCACTCCCTGAGCAGGTGGATGCCAGGACCAGCACAGCCATCCCAGCTCTGCAGGCAGAGGAGGCAGCAGGTGCCTGGCAGTGCCAGGGTCTGCAGCAGCCCAGAATTGCAAAAACAGCCACCTGGGAGCAGGAGAGCAGTGCCAGCTTTCCTGGGCACGAGGCAGCCTCATTTGTCTCCATCAGGTGCAAATGGGCTGTTCAACCTTTAAGCGCTTAATTAGTTTCCTTTTTGTTTTTAAAAGCAGCACTTGGGTGCCGTGTGTGTTCTGGTTCCCCTGGAACCGGAGCAGGGAGTGATGGATGGGCTGGGCAGGGCACCACAACCCGATCCTTCAGCCTCCCACCCAGCTCCCAGGAACCGCCAGGAAGGAGCTGGGTGCGATCCCAAAGCTCTGCTCCAGTAAATGCCCGAAGAACTGGACTCAGCCCTGCTGCTTCCCAGAGAAAGGACTGGTGGCAGCCATCCCCAGCATCCCTCTGCTCCCGGGCCATCCACACACGGCACAGGTGGCACCTCCCAGCCAGAGCACGTCCTTGGAGGCATCTGTGCATCCCCAGGTGCACAAAGCACCCTCCCTCCACCTCCGCTTCCTGCTCCAGCCCTCGGGATGCAGCTCCAAAAGAGAAATCTGCCTGTGCCAGCAAGGTGGACAGGAGCTAAGGAGAGACAAATCTGCTTCAGCTGGGGTCACAGTAGGTCAAAGAGATAAAAAAATACATGTTGGAAAAGCCACTGACTGGATACAGAATTGATCTGCTGTGCTGGCTGCAGGCTCCCGGGGAAGCCGGGCTGCGAATGCTCCGTAGCCATGGATCGATTGGGAAAGTGCTCACAGAAGCCCTCGGTACCTGCATTGCTGCCCCCCAGCCCCCAGCACTCACAGTTGTTTTCTTTCCTGTTTAATTCCTCATAACTCATTCCCAAGACATCCCCCTCCCTCCTTTCCCCATGCTTTTCCTCCTAGATAAAAACAATATGTGGTGCTTTTTTTTATTCCAGTGGGGTTCCAGCTAATAAAAAGATTTATAATTAAGCCAGTAGATTTCCTTTTGCCATGCTGTCCTGGATTATGAGAAAGTATATTTATATGCAATTATGAAATGAACAGTATTTCTTACCCAAGTGAAGCTTTAAAAGTCATTATGAATCCATTAACTCAGCAGACCTTACAAAAGGCCTTCTCTGCTCTGGATTTATTTTAATTTAAAGCTGATAGGAAACTTTTCCCCTCCTTATTTTTTAAACCCAGCTTTTCTGCAGAAGGAATGTGCAAAAATGAACAACATGCATCAAATTCAGTAGGAAGGCCAAACTCTGGTGGACTCAGCACCACTCTGAGTCCTTTCAGAGTCTCTGCCCTGTATCCAAGGGCTCTGTGATCCCAGACTATCAGAGAATCCTGGAATGGTTTGGGTTGGGAGGGACCTTAAAGCTCATCCAGTCCCACCCTGCCATGGGCAGGGACACCTTGCACTATCCCAGGGTGCTCCAAGCTCTGTCCAGCCTGTCCAGGGATCCAAGGGCAGCCACAGCTGCTCTGGGCAATCTGCCACCTTATACTGAAACCTGGAAGATGCAGAATTTTAGAGTCTCCCTTGACTGCCCCTTTCTGTGCCCCAGCATCATTGGCCAGCAGTTCTGGGAGCTCCTCTGCGTGGGATTTCAGGGAAGGGTTGAGGTGATTCTCACACCAACCACTTGTTTCTTTTTTGCTTCCCTGCAAAGCCTCACCTGGAGATCCCCATCGAGCATTATGTGCTCAGTGGTCTGTGATGCTTCAAGCACACGCTGGAAGAGCCAGCAGACAAGAAAAGAAAATCAGAAAAGTCAGAGAGGAAGACCACAAACTCTGCTCAGAAAGCTGCTGCAGCACCGAAATCTAGGTGGGAAGAGGCACCAAAGCTTGAATCAGGATGTGTGGTCACTGCTGTGGCTCTGGCGTAGATGTGAGTGGCAGCAGCCCAGTGCTCCCAGCACCATGCTGGGACGTGCTGGCACCTCCCTGCATCGCTGGGAAGGGGAGCAGCAGCCTGCCCTCCCTCCTGCTGCTCCCACCCCCCCTCAGCTGCCAGAGCTCTCTCACTGGGAGCAGCTGAGAAGCTCTGCCTGCACAGGGGACACAATGCAGCCCTGGGCACAGGTTCCAGGAGCTGGGGCATCCCAAGGAGACCTTCTGGACCCCCAATAGCTGAGGGGTTTTCTCCTCCCAATCTCTGGTGAGGTCCTCAGAGCCCTGGAGAAGGCTCCATGGAGACCTCAGAGCCTCTTCCAATGCCTAAAGAGACTCAAGGAGAGCTGGAGAGAGGCTTGGGACAAGGGATGGAGGGACAGGACACAGGGAATGGCTTCCCACTGCCAGAGGGCAGGGACAGATGGGATATTGGGAAGGAATTGTTCCCTGTGAGGGCGGTGAGGCCCTGGAATGGATTTCCCAGAGCAGCTGTGGCTGCACCATCTCTGGAAGTGCCCAAGGCCAGGTTGGACAGGGCTTGGAGCACCCTGGGACAGTGGGAGGTGTCCCTGCCCATGGCAGGGGTGGGACTGGATGAGCTTTAAAGTCTCTTCCAATGACTCAATGATTCAATGACTCTCAAAAAGCCCCACCTGCCCCATCCATAGCTCTGCCTGACAAGAGGGGATCGTCTGCAGGATTTTAAACAACTCATCAGGCAGAAAGATGGCCTCCACCCAGCAAAATATGCTCCAGTCTCAACCATCCTTCACCATTCCTTATCTCCACGCGGGCCGGGGATGGCTCATTTTACTCGCCTTAAGAGGAAATCCATCTCCAAGTCACCAAAGGAGCCTCAGTTACAATGGCCTTTTCATTAATGTGGTGGCAATAAAGCACAGCAGCATCCCCTGACTGTCATGGGGAAGGGAGCTGGGAGGAATATTAAAAGGGAATTTGCTGGCAAGTGGATGCAGGGAGGAAGGCAAACCCTGTGGTGGGGCACAGCTCTGCCCCTCCACCACCCAAACTCCACCTGGAGAGGGCCACTGGTCCCTTATGTGCCACCAACCTTCCCTCAGCTCTTACAGAGCTCAAGACAAGAGCTGAGTGTTCATTTGGACTCCCCCAACAGATGTGAGGCTCTGTGGGTGACACAACCTTTCCCTGTCCCCTTGGACACCAGCCAGCACTTGGAGGTGCTGCAGCAGCTCTTCCCAAGCCGGGCACTTCACTGGGCACATCCGCCACCTCCAGCAGGCAGAGGCACCTGCCTGCTCCTGCTCTCCTGTCCAATCCAGTGGGGCTGGGAGTGTTCTCAGCCCTCAGATGAGTTAAACCTCCCTGACAGGCTCGATCTGCCTCTGGTTCCCCGTGACGCTTTCACTTCCAGTTGGCTCTGGCAGCGACAAACCTGCTCTGACACCTTGGCTGTGGCTCAGTCTCGTTCTCCCCGTGTGATCTGCTTCTCCCTGTCTCTTTGCTGTGCTCGGTGTGAGCTTTGCACTGACAAACCCATTTTGATCTCCTCCCCCTGTGCTCCCCCCTCCCAGCAACTCCATCTCTGCAATTCTTCCAGATACAGCATGACTGCTTTATTTAATAAGAATAAAGGAGTACCCGTGCCTAGGGAGTTCTCTGCAAACCAAATGCTCTAATGGATTTAATCTGGGGAATATGGTCACACTTGGTTTCATCACACTTGCCCCCTTGGCCCACAGCATTTGCTTTCTTAGCCATGGATTTTTCAATTCAGCGGGAGCAAAATTCCCCGTGTGTCTTGCACCATGAGGAACAGGGCTCTGAGCTCCTGCTCCTGGTTTAATCCCCGTTTGCAATTTACAGAAGCTTTGGCTAAGGGTGAAAGGTTCTGTGTTTCATTACAAGGCCTCACAGGGACCTCTGCTAACCTGCACTGTGCAGCACTTCTTGTCACAGCACAGCAGCTGCACTGAAAAAAAATTCAGTGTCTCAGCTACATCACCAGCTCCAGCAGCCATTCCCTGTGCCAGCTGCCTGGAACAGCAATAAGTCCATAAGGAACGATGAAGAGCAGCCCTGCTTGCAGGTGTTCTGCCCACAGGTACGCCCAGTGTGCCCCACAACCAGCTCTGCTCTCCATCCTCCTTGAAGTATTTCAAGACACACCAAATAATGATCCACTGGAAGAGATTCCTGCACTTACTGTGAGGTTTTTTTTACCTCCTGAAGCTCTTGGAGCACTTCAAAGGGAAACAAGCTTTGCTGTGCTCGTGCTGCAAAAGGGGAAAGCTCCATCCATGAGGCAAAGATGGAAAAGCTCCAGCCCCAGGCCGGTGGGTGGGAGCCAGCCCTCACTGCCTTCAGCAGTCAATGTGTCTTTGCTCTTAACGCCCACCTAAGGAAAATCTTTTTATTCCTTTCTCCCTGTCTGTGCTTCCAGAAACATAGACCCTTCCTCTGATGAGAAATACATCATCTCAGAGCACACGTTTGTGTTTAACGAAACAGCCTTCCTTTAGATATTTACCGTATTGTGCTGAAGTCCATCTCCTCCAAGATGCCTTTGTCACCTGTGAAACAACAGCAGCCAGCATCACTGGGACCCAAAATCCCTGAGGGAGGGATCTGTGGTGCAGGCAGTGCTCCCTTGAATCTCTCTCCTTTGCAGCTGCCCACTAACAAAACACGAGCACAGCCTGTTCAAAAATCAAAACTGGAGGTCAAGCAGCTAAAAGCTCCAAATTTGACACTTCCTATCCCATTCATGGGATTTCAAAAGAGAACACCAGCTTGGAAATTACGCTATTAGCAGCAGCTCCTGGCTCTTAGCTCTGGAAAATGCTGCTGTTCTCTTGTCACACCACCGGATGCGTCAAGGAGCGGAGCCCAGTCTCTTTTGCTGCTGGGGGCTATTAAATGGGTTCAAGCACCATGGGGAGGGGCAGGTGCTGGAGATGTGGATGTAGCAGGAAGGGCCTTGGAAGCAGCAGCTGCTCCACAGCTTGGCTGCTGCTCTTTGCTGTCTCTACTGTTTTGGGGAACCAGACCCGAAACTCCAAGTCTGGGGCACTGGGGAGAGGGAGCTGCTCCCAAACCCAAAGCAAGTCCTCCAACAGCTCCAAGTTCACAGACTCACAGAACCTCCAAATGGTTTGGCCTGGAAGGGACATTAAAGCCCATCCAGTTCAATCCCCCTGCCCTGGACAGGGACACCTTCCACTAGCCCAGATTGCTCCAAGCCCCATCCAGCTCGGCCTTGGACACTTCAGGAATCAGGAATCCACAACCTCTCTGGGCACCCTGTGCCAGAGCCTCCCCGCCCTCAAAGAGTAAAGGATTCCTTCCTTACATCAAATCAAAACCTTCCCTTCCTCAGCTGCAACATTGAGCCTTTGCCAAATTGGCCACAGCCTCTCCCAGCTCTAGGGGTCTTCATTTAATACCTGAAGCAGCTTTATTACTTCAGAATGCTGAGTGATTCCCTGATTCCATAATCCTGGTGCCCACCTCTCTTCCAGCTTATGCACACAAAGCAGAGGAGTTCAAACCTCTCAGCCTAAAGCTTGAGCTTAAAATGCAGTTGGCACTTGGGTGGACACTTGTAGAGGAAATTTCAAAGTCTCGGTGTGTGTTCCTGAGCACTCCCTGTGAACCCTGTGAGATTTGCTCCGGCAGATTTTCCTAGGCAGGCAACGGCGAGAACACAGGAGGCGGAAAGCACATCTTTAAATTTTCCCCAAGCTGTCTCCTGGACAGACAATCCCATTAAGTGAAGCAGAGGGACCTGAAGCTGTGTAAAAGCAACAAGGTGAATCTCCTCAGCGCAGAAGCCTGACAGATGAGAGCAAAATGCCGGATTTAACTCCAATGTAACACAACAGAGCGCAACGTGTCACCGGAGGGTGAAATGCAACCCCGGTCTGCAACCCGCTGCACACAACCAGGTGAGCTCCCAGCTGCCAGGAGAGATTTCATTTAGGCTTCCCTCTCCAAATGGAGGGACTTCATTTGGAGATAAGACAGTAAAATGAGACAGCTTTGAAGCAATATGCTCAAGGTCACCTATGGAATTAATTGCAGAGCAAGAAGCAAACTCGAATCCAACCACGATGCACACTTAGCCCCAAAGCCACTCGTTATAAGACAGGCCATTTATCAACATCTATCAAATTAGGCAGAGTACCATAAACCCAGGCTTGTGGAGCATTTTTTAAAATGGCAGGAGAGGAAATGCAGTTTCCCAGTTCTTAAGAGCGTCTCATGGAGAAAAATACTGGTATAATAAAAGTATTTTAAAAGGCGCCTCATGTACTATTTATCTACTACTCAACAGTCTCCCTAAATCTGAGTGCAACATGTTGGTAATAGGTATCTCAGACACATAATTTAAAGTGTTACTGAAATTTCTTCCACGCAAGAAGATCAGCCGCTGAGATCAAAGGCTGACGCATCCAGTGACTCTGTCTGTGACAAAAGAGAGAGATTTCTAACAGTGAATTACAGTGTTAAACAAATTGAGCTCGTCTCCCCCAAGAACGCTTCCCTTGGCACTTAAGAGTACAAAGTTTGTGTTAGATAGGCCGCTTGGAGAGAAATAACAGCCTGTCTGGGAGTGACTCATGGGAGGAAACCATGGTGCTGGAGGGCTGGGGAGAGGAGAAATGCACCCAGAAATCAGGGACCAGGCCAGAAATTAGGGAGAATATAAAGTTCTTGTAAACATAAGTTGGAAAAGGCTCCCCAGGGAATGGGCATGGCCCCGAGGCTGCCAGAGCTCCAGGGGCCTTTGGACAATGCTTTTGGTCCAGGGTGGGATTGTTGGGGTGTCGGGGCAGGGCCAGGTGTTGGACTGGGTGGTCCTTGTGGACGCCTTCCAGCTCAGAATATTCCATGATTCTGTC
Source organism: Phainopepla nitens (assembly GCA_013400175.1). Classification (NCBI taxonomy): domain Eukaryota; kingdom Metazoa; phylum Chordata; class Aves; order Passeriformes; family Bombycillidae; genus Phainopepla; species Phainopepla nitens. The sequence goes on along the minus strand of VXBQ01006406.1, from coordinate 128,352 downwards.
CAAGTCCCAGAGAAAATCGTATCAACCATCTCTGCTCAGCCTCCCTAGGGCAGCACCTGCCCAGGAGCCAACACCTGTCCTCACAACTAAAGGCACATCAACACATCCCTCAAGGAACACAGTAAAAACTTGGGAAAATAAAGGCAGGAGACTACTACACCATTTGGGAAGCAGTGGGAATGCCCCATCTTCAGACATGCTGTAATTCTGTCACCTGAGAGGACATCAGAGTGTTCCAGTCGCAACTGTCCTTCACGATTCCCCATGTGAGGAATCACCTCCCTTTAAATCCTTTTAAAATTACCACCAAATGGGTAATTTTAAAAGGAAGCTCCCCAGTGAGGGCCGGGATGAGCAGCTTCCCAGTCTCTCCACACCGGGCATGGAGGCACAGCTGGATCTCACCCTTCCTGGCTGGAGACTCGTGGCCTCCAGCTGTTCATAAATGAATAAAAATAGCCTTCTCCCAAGCTCACAGCATGGGGATAGTGAGGAGGGCTGTGCAGGAGCGTTCCCTCCAGTGGAGCTGTGTGCCCTGGCTCACTCCTGACATTCCCTGGGGCCAGCTCCCTTGTCCCCTGCCTGCCCAGAGGGGATTCCTCCTGGCGCTCTCCAGCCCAGCCTCTTCAAACAACAGGAGCTCTGTTTTTGTTGCAGGTTGAACAGAGTTTTGGAATTGCTTTTTTTCTCCCCTCCCAGCTCCAAGTGTTTCATTTGTTTGATTTTGCTGAACCACAGGCATATTTGGACTAACGATACAAGGAATTCTTTGCTGGGTTTTCCCCACCAGCTTCCTGCCCTGAATATCAAATACTCAGGGCCGCACATCCACGCTTGCCACCTACATGGATGCTTGGATTCCTCCCATCAGTGGGAGCAGGGAAGGCTTCCTTTCATTTGTTTTCTTTACAGGATCACAAAGCAATTTCAGAGGTGTTCTCTGCAGGGAAAAATACCTTCAAAACATGATAAACAACCAGCAAAACAGCGCTGTCTTGGGTTTTTAGGGAGGTTCATGCAAACAGCAGGAAGTAGAGAGAATCCTGCACCTCCCCACTGCAGTGGGCACACACCAGACTCGCCTTTCTCCACCTTCCAGATGCTCCCAGGGTTTTTATTCCACCTTCACCTGGCACAGGTAGAGGCTGGAACTGGCTAACATCTTTCTCACAGGCTTGAGGGAGGACATTCAGCGAGAAAAGATTCCCAAATAACTCCTGGCATGACAAAGAGTGGAGGAAGGGAAAAAACCTCCTGCTGCTGGTCCCAGACCTAAACATGCCCGAACTGATGGCAAGGCAGGGTCACTGACTGCCTTGCACTGCAACGAAGACAATGCTCGAGTCCTCCAACTCCACTGCTGCTTTCCACTCCATTTGCAGCTGGAAATCACTCTGGTTTTCCCTGCCTCTCCTCGTGTCCTGTCACTCCAGGTCCCTGGCCCGCTCCCCCCGCCGTGGCTGGATCTTTCTCCCCCGGTTCCCGTCGCTAATGTCAGAATCATTCCATCTGACAAAGTCTCTGCTCGGCCGCATCTCCCCTGTCTCCTTGCATCTCTGTCAAGGCCCTTTCCACATGTCTGAGCATTTTAATGACATATGGTGCTGGGACAGGGCGAGGGAGCAGCGGGAGGGAGACGGAAACCCAACACCATCCACAGCTGGGCAGAACGCACGGGAAGGTCCTGGAAGACAGCTGGGGGGTGAAGGAGGCCCGTGAGGAGGATGACCTTGGAGAATGTTGGTCCAGCACAGTGTTCAGTTCTTCTCTCACCTCTCCCACAATCGGTTACCCAGAGGAAAAGGCACTTTTTGAGGGTTTCTCTGTAAAAACATCTGATCCTGCTTTGCACCTCTATTCTGGACCCCTATATTGTGGCCACCAGAGTGATGGGGCCACCAGCCACACACAAAGGCACAGCCCAACTCTTTCTTAGCCTGGCAGGTGTTTTATTCTCCATGGGATTTGACTCACACCCCCAGACTGGGTTAGAGTCAGGCAGGCCACACACACCCCTCAGCTTGGCAGCATTTCACTGGTGTAGGAGCCCACCAAAGGTGGCACCACAGCCACTCACACTGCCTCAGATGTGGGGGTCTGTACCTCATCCCCAAATCTAGAATGATCCCAACATCACCTCCAGCCCAGCAACCTTTCCCCCCCAGTTCTGCAGACTTATGGCTACTTTTCTCAAAGCACAGTCTTAGCAGATCCCAAAGCTCTCAGACAGCTAAGAAGCCCCAAAAGCCCTTCTAAGACAGGATATTCAGCAGAATCCTAGTGGATTTCTCCCTAAGTAATTACATTTTGTCTTCTTATAATCCTCCTGGTATTTAATTCTTCTTCACCTGTCGTAAACTGGTGGGAGATGTGGCAGACGATGACAGTGGCTTGTGCTCCAGCCAAGAAAACAAAGTGGTCTTATATTAAAGGGATGAGACACTCAGCCACCAAAGACCAAGAAGAAAAGGGAGCCAAATCTAAATTACTCCAGCATCCCCCCAGCCTGGCAGCTCCAGGACAGAGGTGACAGCAACACCCACGTTTGAAACTCCTCCCTCCTTCAGGAGCTCTAATCCTATCACAGGCCAGCTGAACTTCAGCTCAAGTATTTTGCCAAATCCCATCTCTGGCAGATGAAGGAGAAAGCCAGCAGGGGCACAAATCCTTCACAGCACCAAGGACTTGCTGCAGAGCCCTCGAGACTTGGAACAACCAGGGCTACTGGAAGGTGCCCCTGCCCATGGCAGGAGTGAGATGAGCTTTGAGGTCCTTTCCAATCCAAACCAGTCTGGGATTTTAGGATTCTCTAAGACCAGCAAGCTATATAGGGAACAAAGCATAGATGGGATGAATCTGGCACATATGGGTGGATTATGCTTTTTCAGCTTTATTCAGTGGCACTGCAGCATCTGGTGTTTATTCTCTATCCCTCACATATTCCTGGGGTTTGGGGAAGCTTCACAAGACTCTCCAAGTACAACAGCTACGAGCACACTCCCAGTCTGGCTCTCACATAAAACACTGGAACAGAGGGAAGCAAAGACAAACAGGTACACAGTCAGTGTCCTAAAGTGTGGCAATGGAGACCAAGAGGTGACTGGGGAGGGAAACAAGTGGACTTCTCTTCTGAACATAGTATTTTATAATCTGCAACAAAGCTTTGAATGAAAATGAGGAACCATAAAAAGGCACCTCAGTTCCCAAATGACATACAAGCCCCCAAAGCTACAAGCAAGAGATGCTCATGCTGCCTGGGTTCTTTGCTCTCTGCATTGTATTAAAAAAAATAAGTCAATAAGGAATGCCAGACAAAACAGTCATTTGTCAGCTGACATGAGGGAAGGATACACTTCGGGAATTTATCAAGGAAATCAGTTGAGCTGTGCAACTGTTTTTTTTTTAAGAAAGATGCTGAAGAGAAAGCAGCTTCCCAACTGAACCAGTAAGCTGCTCAATGAATTATAAAGCAGAAATATCCCCTTAACACCCAGCATTACCTGGCAGCCTATTTACCATTTCTGCCAAGGCTTGAAAGCTGGTGGATCATGGCCAGTGCCTTCTGTCCTCCCCATTTCCAGTCAGCCTGGAAATGGCTAGAGCCTCTGAGTTGTACAGAAACTCTTCTAATACAAATACCTGCCTGCCTTCCTCTAGGGGGTGGGGCAGAGGGGAATATTTCCAGAGTGTGCTCAGTGCTGAACAAAGTTTGTTTGAACTGGGCTTAACTGCAACAAGAGCAGCATTAAGCCAACCTCAAGCACTTGTGAAAACACTCTGCTTTAAATAGTGCCTCTTCAAGCTTTAACGTCATGTAAAGCTCAAGAAGATTTTATGGGCCACCGAGAGCATCTAAAGCCTTGGCATCCTGTTTGCAATCCTGGTGGCTTTGCAGCAGCAGCACAAAGGAGGTTTGAAGGGTGGCTGTAATGCCCCAGGAGCAGCACAGGGAGCACTGCCCAGCTCCAATCCCCACACCTTCCCAGCAAACCAAGCTGGAAACCAGCCCTGTACCCCCCTAACCCTGCACTTGTGCAGGTTGCCAGCCATTAGGCAACATCCAAATGGAGTGCTCAGTGACTCCTTAAGGAAATGATTCCTCAGCAATCCCCTGGATGCTGTTCATTCCAGTCACCAGGGTCAAAATCTGCACTATTAGGCCAGGCAGGCACTTTGCATGCTCAAAATTCATTAAAGTCAAATACTCCTAAGACTTTTTACACATGAAAAAGCAGATGAAGGTGAGACAGAGCAGTGCCGTGCAGTACAGGCAGAGTTTTATTTAATGAAGGTGTATTTACTCAGAAGAGCTGAAGGGCTGCTTCTTCACAGCAGGTCAGGGGCTGCTATGCAAATACTAGTAAATATTTTGCACTTTTCAAGAATGCTTTACCCAAGTGCTCTGCAAGTGTGAACTGCACTAAACCGCCTAGGGTCTGGAAGGAACAAGGGAGAGAACAGGAACAGACACTTTGTCCATGACAGAAAGACAGAAGCCTCTTGGGTTGAAAGCAGAGACATTTGACAGCACCAACAGCATTCCCAACTTCCCCACAGAAGCTCTTTTCCATCACTAAGCTCACACTTGTGCGGCTGGCAGCTTTCTAGAAACAGCAGCTCTGCATCGGTTCAGAAAACAGAGTCATCTGTGGTTCATTACTCCCAACAGATTTCATAAGGGATCCTGCCTGGTGCCTCAGCTGCTCCTAAGCCAGCTCAGCCTGCAGGTTCTGGTGTGGTACAGAACAGCTAAGCTTCTTACGAAACACTTCACACAGGACAAAAGCCATCACAGGGATGAGTTCACCAAGCCTGGAGAGATTTGTGCTTTATTAACTGGAGTTCCAGGAGGTCTCCTTGGGCTGAGGGACAAAGGGGCTTTCTGGTCAATTCAACAGCTCTGAAAACCAGAGGCACCTGAGAACAATTCCATGGAGAGGAGCAGCTTCTGCCCTGCAAGACATTGGTGGGGAAAAGAAATAACCCAGGATGGCTCCAGGCAGAGGGGTATTACAGAAAGACTCAGGAGAAGGTGGCACTGAGGTCTCAGGTTCCCAAAACCTGCTCTCTGGGGAGCTGTAAGAAGCCATGAAAGATTTATGGAAGCCCAAAGGAGCAGTTTTCATTCCCTGTCCCTGTAGTTTGCACCCAGCAGCCTCTGACAGTGGAGAGCTGGGAGCCATCCCGAGGGCCAAGGGGGAGATCCACAGCCCTGGGAGCTGAGGCCACGCAGGGCTGGGATCAAACCACAGAACAGGAGTGTTTTACTTCTGAGACAACAAATGCAGGCTGTTCCCTTCAGCTGAAGTCCCATCTCTGGAGGGGTTTGAGATACAGACACTAAATCTGCTGCTGACGGTGGAAGTGACAGCCCACAGATAAAACATGGAGAGCTGCAATGGGGAATTCCCACAGCAGCAGAGCCCGAGCTGCCCAGAGCCAGCATCGCTGTACTTCCAAGATACCAACTTATTTTGAAATCAATACTGAGATTATTGATCCAGGAAGGAAATACAGACTGATGAGGAAGCCTGGTCAATAGTAACCCCAGTGGGTAATAAGTTTTAATGGAGACCAGGAAAAATTCCAATCTGAATTTTGTGCTGTGGTGAAACTCTGCATATGGTGATTATCTCAGCCCTGGAGCAAGGCAGAGACTCCTCACTGATATCTGCTGATATTCCCAGTGACCAGCTCAGGTGCCAAGGTCTCAGAATGCACATCACTGCTGAGAGAATGAAAAGAGAAACCCCATTAGCTGCTCCCAGCAATCTGTCTGGCAGAGGACGAGCTGCTAATGCTGACCGCCTTGAAAATCAGAGCAAGAAATTCAACCTGCACAGTCAAGGCCAGAGTCAGGCATGTAACTCAGTGATGGCAGCAGTTCAAGCACTTAAACTGTCTTTTGAAACCACAGTAAAATCCTGCTGTCCCATCCCTCTTGGAAATGGACTCCACTGAATGTCAAGGCCCTGAAAGGCAAGAACACAACAGCAACAACAACAACAACAACAAAAAACCCAAACCAGCTCTGCTTGACTGAGGCTGGGAGGACTGCATCAATTTCCCTTCACTTGTCAACAAAATCTCATGGGCTGCACAAAAATACAAAAGGGGTTTAAGTTGCCAGGAGGGGATCCTCAGTGCTGGGGCAGGGGCTGAGGAGAGACTCCACACCAGAATTCTCATGCGGAGAAGATAAAGCCTTAACTCCAATATTTGGAAGCAGCAGAATCCTACCTTCAGGGAAGTATTTCTGGGGTGCTGCAGATCCACACAAACTGCAGAAGCACCATCCTGCAGCTCCAGGAGATGAAGAACCCGTTCTGCACTTCACAGACAACAACAGCTCTGACCTCTATTCACAGGTTTCTAAGCAGCCATTGCCTAAACTCCACCTTTATTCCCCAGTCAATACCTGCAAAACAGCTTTAGAAGAACAAACAGCTCCTTCTGGCCCTTTGAAGAGACTCAGGCAGGCCAATACTGCCTTGGGATACCTGAGGTAACCCCAAGGCATGAGGAGCTGCAGAGGGAGGTGGGAAGGGAGGTTTGAAGAGCAGGGTTTCCCTCAGAGCGATGCTGGTGTAGAGGCTAAAGGCTGCCAGCACCCAGGGAAGCAACTGGCAGAGTCTGACAGCCCTGCAGGAGGATAATTGGGCAGACAGTGCTGTGCAGACGAACTAAAGTGTTTACTGGCTTTAATATTTAATTGTGTCAAATGAAGAGAGAGGAGCTGGGGAATCAGAGCTGCAGAGAAAAGCACGTGCATGCCGGGGGCTCCGCTCCTGCCCTGCCAAGTCAGGCACCCAAATGAGCCAAAGCACCAGCCCCAGCAGCACCCAAATGAGCACAGCACCAGCCCCCAGCAGCACTGGCCAGGATGTGCCCAGGGTGCTCCCCTTGCCCTCTCCCTGGCCCAGAAAGAGTGCTGCAATTTGGGAGAACACAGTGTGGAGAGAGCGCTGCAGGCAGAGCAGGGAAAAGGAAAGGCACCACCTGCAGCAGCTGTGAAAACAAATATGGGAAATCCATCTCCATGGGACCTGACAACAGGCTCCATCCAACCTCATGGGTATCCACATTCCAACATAAAATCACTCAGAGGTGTGAGCCACCTGAGAAGGGCTGGCCCAAAACAACCACAGGGAAGCACTGCTCCTTTGCAGGATGGCTTTTCTCATTAGGTGATGGGAGGTGATCAGGAAGGTGAAATCACCATCTCAGGAACTGTTCTGCATGTAGCACTTGGGAATATGGTTAGGGGTGATTATGGTGGTGCTGGGGATTAGGTGGTTGTGAGATCTCTTCCAACCTTGATGATTCTGGGATACACAAAGAGATGCCTTGCACTGCCACTGCTCTGTTCAAAGGCTTGGAGGGAAGGATACAGGTCCCCTGCACCCTGAAAACCCCAGCAGTTCATCCACTGGTCCTGTTGTCTCTGCTTAAAGTTGTTCACCTGTCTGCAGGAAAGGGCTTTGCACCACTATTTCCCTTGGGATGGGGGCTGGGAGAGCACAATTGCTGTCAGACACACTCAGCCCTTCCCATTCCTTTCCTAAAGGATACAAAATCAGCTCCAAGCAGGTTTCAGGAAAGCACTACATCCCAGCAAGGGAAAAGCCTGGACTACTGTGTTACTAAAGCCACCATTTGTGTTCTCTCTCTGCCGTTGGCCAAAGCCACCGTGGAAATTCAAAGGAAGGCTGGTTCCATAAATATTGCAGTGCGAACAACACAGGGCCTTTGCTGGATTATCACCGCTAAAAGGAGCTGCAAAGCATCCAACTCCAGGAATGAAAGATGCTAATGGAGCATTCCCAGCGGACAGCAGGGCTGTAGATTACGGGGAGCTGCTTTCACATCCTGCAAAATGTGCAGATTTAAATAACGCTCCCTTCTCACACGGAATAAATCTCAGTGTTGGCCACAAACAAACGCAGCTCAGGCCCTCGCTGGCCCATTCCAGGGGGCAGATGGCTTGTGGGAGATACAGGTGATGGATGGAATACCTGGAATTTGTGTCCACTCATCCCACACACTCTCTGAGATGAAGGCTGTGCCACGACTGCATGTGCATCTCTCTACCCACAGCACGCTTCAAACACAGAAAAAAAGGGTTAAGACAGATTTTTCTCTCCAACCTTTTAATTAAGCCATTAGTCTCTTCCCCCTTAACCCAGGAATGAGAGGCCTGTCTTCACAGGAGCAAATGATTTCCCCAGAGTAATGAAGATGCATTATCATACAGAAAAAAATCATTAGTTGCTATGTCCAGAACAATGCGATTGCTCAATTACTGTGCTGAAACAGATCACAGCCTTCCCAGCGCTCCACGTGCAAACTTGGAGGAGATGCATCCAAATGGATGTGCCCAGAAAAACAGCACTTGTTCAGCAGAAGACCTTGACCACTATAAAAGTCCTATCCAAATGATTTCCCAACCAGGCCTTTGCTCACTTCCCATTGTAGACACCAAAGCAGCAGATCCCAGCAGGATTTTCTCCAAGTGCTTCACAACAAAGGAGTTGGGATGTTGAGAAGGGGAGTTTCCCTTTGCACTGAGAAGATCTCAATCACCCTGGTAAGGATTCACCAGGAAACACTCAACACTTTGGAGAAATTGATGGGGAAACATAATTGACAGCGTGGCCAGCAGGAGCAGGGAGCTCATTGTTCCCCTGTACTGGGCACTGGTGAGGAGCACCTCGAGTGCTGTGCCCAGTTCTGGCCCCTCAGTTTGGGAAGGACTTTGAGAGCCTTGAGCACATCCAGAGGAGGCAGCGAGGCTGGAGATGGGCTGGGAACACAAACCCTGTGAGGAACCACTGAGGGAGCTGGGGCTGCTCAGCCTGGAGAAAAGGAGACTCAGGGGGGACCTCAGCACTGTCCACAGCTCCCTGCAGGGTGGCTGTGCTCAGCTGGACTTGGGCTCTTTCTCCAGGAACTGACACAATGAGGGCACACAGCCTCAAGCTGCACCAAGGGAAATCTAGGTTGGATATTGGGAAGAAGTTCTTCACAGAAAGGGTGATAAAGTTCTGGAATGGCTGCTCAGGGAGGTGCTGGAGTCACCGTCCCTGGATGTGTTTAAAAACAGACTGGATGTGGCACTGGGTTTAGTTGAGGAGTTGGGCATGGGTTGGACTCAATGATCTTGAAGGTCTCTTCCAGCCTGGGGATTCTGTGATTCAGTCACAGCCCCACTGAGCCCCTGGGGATGAGGAAGGATCAACACCAGGGATTGTCAGCTGGGTTTGGTTCCCTCTCTTGGAAGGGACCACCAGAGTCATCCAGTCCAACTCCTGGTCCTGCCCAGATCCTCCAACAATCCCACCCTCTGCCTGAGAGCATTGTCCAAAGGCTCCTGGAGCTCTGGCAGCCTTGGGGCAGTGCCAATTCCCTGTTCAGTGCCTGGCACACTCCAGGGGAAGAACTTTTCCCTGCATCCAGCCTAACCCCCTCCAAAGCTCTAGGCCAGCTGCAAAATACTGTTCACCCTAAACTTATCTAATGAGGATGATCCAACCCCCAATTTCTCCTCTTCACCACCCACAGAATGATTAAGAGCAGGATTTAGTCACCTAACCAGGTTCCTATTATTCCTTCAAATGGATAATTTAGGTCCTTCTCTCACCTACTGAGATACCCATTAAAAAATGACTCATTAACTCTTCCCCCTGCATCTTTGGCACAATAATTCCAACACAGACGTGGGTCAAGCAAAACTGTTCATGAACTCCCATCAAACCCATTTGACCTGAATGGGGAGAAGTGGGTGTCAAAAGTGAAAGATGTTTATTTAGACATTTTCTCCTCTACATGAAACATTTAGACTTTCCCCCCACCAAGGCATCTCTGAAGTTAATTTACTTTAGAAAAAGGTTTTTAAAGTCTCAACAAAAGAACATATCCTATCTAATGAAATGTTTTATTTGACCTGAAACAAATATTTTTGGTCATGTTTTTGGTTAACCCAATACAGCATTTTCTCTTCACTTTTTCAGTTCAGACAAGGGCAAAAAGAAAAAAAATATATCAATTTCTGAGCTGCAAACAGCCCATTCTGTAACAGTTGTCACAGAGACTGCAGCTTATGTTAATATTAAAGTACTGCTTTAGCAATTTATGAACATTATCTGGAAAGCGAAGGCACAAATTAGCAGAGATGAAGGAAGTTACCCAAGTTAATGCATTTTTGGCACTAATATCCTTCTATTGTTCAACTCATCTGAGAGAGCTACAGGTCTGCAGTGACAAACCAGGGAGAGCTTGATGTTTAACACAGCTTGGAGATGATTCCCAGGAGGGTTTGCACCCGTTGGAGGACAAGGAACACAGAATGTTGGGATGGTTTGTGTTGGAAGGAACCTTAAAGCTCATCCAGTTCCCCCCCCCGCCATGGGCAGGGACACCTTCCACTATCCCAGGGGACTCCAAGCCCCATCCAACCTGGCCTTGGACACTCCCAGGGATCCAGAGGCAGCCACAGCTGCTCTGGGCACCCTGTGCCAGGTCTCCCCCCAACTCTCACAGGGAACAACTTCGTCCTAATAACTAAATTTACCCTCCCTCGGCTTAAGGCCATTTTCCCCTGTCCTGTCACTTCAGGCCTTCATCCGCAGTCTCTTCCCATCTTTCTTTTAACTCTTTTCATGCCCTGGAAGCTTCAGGTCACCCCAAAGCTTCTCTTCACCAGGTGAACACCCCCAGCTCTGCCACCCTGTCCTCTCAGCAGAGCTGCTCCATCCCTCTGATCATCCTGGTGCCTCCTCTGGACTGACTCCAGCAGCTCCAGGTCCCTCCTGTGCTGGGACCCCCGAGCTGGGGCAGCTCTGCAGGTGGGGTCTCACCTGAGCGGGGCAGAGGGGCAGAATCCCCCTCCCCTGCTGCCCACGCTGGGGGATCAGCCCAGCCCAGGGGGGGTCTGGCCAGGGCCTGTCCAGCTGTCACCCACCAGCACCTCAAGTGCTTCTCCCAGAGCTGCTCTCCATCCCTCCATCCCCAACCTGGATTGATCCTGGGGGTTGCAGCACCTGCCCTCAGTCTTATTAAACTTCCTGCAGATCATTCCAAGAGTAGATTTTCTGTACCCACATCCTGGTGAAACCACAAAGAATTCAGTTCCTGGACTTGATTACCCTTACAACCCAAACCATTCTCTACACAAAGAATGTGACATTTGAGTACTTTGGAGAAGGCTGGGGACCTCCAAGAGAATGTGGTGTGTGTAGCTGCCAGGGGAGTTATTTCCAGCCAGGCTTGGTGCTGAGCTCCAGGGCAGCAGCAGTTTCCAGGGGCACTCCCCATGGAAGCAGGAGTGAGGATCCCGGCTCTGCCGCAGCCGCCGGTGCCGCATACGGTGCTTGCTTTAGCTAAATGCAAACCAGCAATCTCTGCCTTCACATGTGACAATTGCCATGCGATTTCTGTCTCATTAAGCTCTGAAATGTAAAACAAATGGGATTTATGTGGCTGCTGCTCGGCATTCACTCACACGGAGTCAAGTCTTGCCTTTAGTGGCTCTTCAGTCTTATCACTGTCTTATCTCGTTTGGCTCTGAGTTTGGTACCTGGTGCTTCCCCACCTCAGGCTGAAACAGTGTGTGCAGGACAGACAGATCAGGGGCAGATCTAGCAAACAAATCCTCCTGTTTTCCCCCAGGTTGTGATACCAGCTCTCACGGACGTCACATGAGCCATCCGTGCCTCAGTTCCCCCCACATGCCACTGTCAGATCCACTCCGCTCATTCAAACTCCAGCCCACCAATTCAGCATGTTTATTTACAGCACTGTGCATGGAATAACAAGCTCTGAAACGCAGTTCTTTGTAAGGCTGGCAGGAGAAAAGCTACAGGCAGCATTTGGGAGGTATTTTGGAGAACATGGACCATCAGCGAAGTGCTTTCCCACACAGAGGAAAAAACTAAAGGCTGCTTACAGAGCATTTGATTCCAGCAATTGTTCCCAGAGGTACAGGGAGTACTGCAAACTCAGTATTTGGGGTGATTTCACTGGTGCCACTGGTACCAGGCTGGCCTGGCCCATGCCCAGGACATGAAGCTTTATGACCACAGGTGTCCAGGGCCATGACTCTGATCCTTTTCTTCCAGCTACAAAGATCAACCACCCACCAATGCTGCACAGACCGGCAACACCAACAAGGATCGTCTGAGATCCAGAGCATCTACAGCAGCATGATTGGTCACTGAGTGTCCTGGAGATATCACAGAATCATGGAACCATTACGATTGGAGAGATCTTTAAGGTCATCAAGTCCAACGGTCTTGATGTGAATCAAGGGGATTCACTTAAACCACATCGTTTGGCATGCCTCATCCCTGGAAGTGTTCAGGGCCAGCTTGGATGGGGCTCGGAGCAGCCTGGTCTAGTGGAAGGTGTCCCTGTCTGTGGCAGGGAGTGGAACTGGATGAGCTTTATGGTCTCTTCCAAATCAAACCATTCTCGGATTCTGGGATTACCTAGAAAACTGATGGAGAGCACCAGCCTCCACTTTGGGCAGCCCAGCTTAATGCTGAATTTTGCCAAGAGCAACTCAGTTTTGGGTACCCAAGAGGCCACCTAGAATGGTGTGACATTTACTCAAAGCATCAAGCAAATGCCCAAACCACCATGAATTAGGCACCCAGAGGCAGAACATCACCAAGCTCTGGCTGCTGTTGGCTCCTCCAGCCTTGCCCAAGGGTGCTCAAGGAGCCAGAAACAGGACAAGGATCCAATTCCAGCTCCACACACACTGCTGCCCCAAGGCCACCTTCCCAACCCACAGAATATTGTCACCTTGGGCACAAAACGCCCTGTGAGCAGCAGAGCGAGCGTGCGAGGAATTGTAATGCCAGAGGCACAAAGCGACGCAGGAGGAGACGGATTCTGGAGCGTCTGGAAAACCAGGGAGAAACACAACAGCAAGGAGGAGGTTTCTATGGGAAGCACAAAACCAGGTGTTGTTCAGCAAAGCCCTGCTCCGCACGCTCAGGAGGAGAGCCTTGGACAAAAGCAAGAGCCCCCACTGATGCCATTGTTGAGCTTGTAGAGCTGAGATTTCTCTGGAAGAAAAGCAGCCCCGTGACAATTATTTATCACCACAAAAACATCTTCCTCCTCAGCTTTTGTTGGTGCAACACAGACCACGTGTGGTTCCAGCCAGGGAGAGAAAAGCTACCAACAGGATCAAGGAAGGCTGAGATTAATCTGGTTTAACATAGATAAAAAACAACTCGAGCAATCAGTTTTAAAATTAATATTAAAGTTGTAAGTCACCTTTGACTATATTAAAATACAAACCGGAGCACACAATAAGCCCCAAATAAGCCCCATTGGCAGTCAGAACAGCTCCCTTATCAACCTCAAACATCCTCTGTAAAATAATAACTGGATGCCAGACTGCTCTGAGAGAAACTCCCTCTCCTGGGGCAGCGCAATGTGACCCAATTCCTGCTGCCATTTCAGGAGCCCTGGCTTGGCCAGTGTTCCCTGTGCCAGCAAGGAACTCAGCTGCAGCAGGAGTCATCTGGGAGGGAGAGCTGGCATGGAAAGGCAGAGCACCGAGCTGCGCTCAGGGTGTGTCTGCTGGGGCACTGAGTCACAGCACAAAGGGACTCAGTGTTCCAACTCAGAGGCTTTGGTGTCTTTCTCCCCTCTAGTAATGCTGCAGAGTTTTGGGAACCGGTTTTCTCCCAGCCCTTGGCTTCTCCTTCTCAACATTTCCCAATTTTCTTCACTATTGCTCTGCAAGAGGCTGAGAGGCTCCTGTTGAGGGAGCACAGCGTGGGTGGAGCAGGGCAGCACCAAGGGAAGCTGGGCTGGGGAGCTGGGGGTTGATGGGCAGCACAGCCCAAGGCCTTGTGCAATATCCCAGGGACAGGTGCCCAAAGACATCAGAAATAACAGCTCCATAACAGAGAGAAGGAACACAGGGAGCTTGGGCAGCACCCTAAGCAGCACTTGAAGTCAAGGAGAGGATGGAGACATGCTCTGGTTATTCTGCCTGTGGACCTCTGTAGTCACCATCAAGTGGCTCGTGCTGTCTGCACCCACCTCTAACACAGAAAGGTTTCACCCACACCCAGCTAACACCAGGATGACCTGAACAGGCATCTCTGGGTAGTTATGGGGGCTGAAACTGTTGACCTCCATACAGGTTGAGAAAGGCTGAGCCAAGGGTGCTGGAGCAGAACCCACCAGCCTCACCTGCTTAGGCACGGTGGACAAGTGCGTCTTGGGACAAAACTGAGGCTCCTCGTGCTGCCATAGAGCTCTGTCACCAGGAGAGCTGCACGAGCTGCTATCCAGCACACGGCTGCCTGCTTGAGAGGGCTCCAAATAAATAAATAAAGCCACTGCCTCATTAGCATGCAAATGTATTCAAGCCCCATTTCAATTTGAATTCTATGCATTCGATCAGAGTGCAGAATGCAAATTATACAAATGCACCCATAGGAAGAAACAAGCAGGAACTCTGCACAAAGGGCCAGGCTACTTCCCTCAGAAGATTCGAGCGCTGGGGGGCTCTTTTTGGGAAGGATCCTTTAATGGCAGCAGTCACGCTGCACTGAGCTTTGTTACAAACACTGGGAAAAGCATCCCAACTCCAGCTCTGGAACAATGGCTGGCTCGAAACTGGCTGAGGAAGAGGAGGGGAGGGCATACAAACAGACACCAACAGGTGCTGTAGTCTCAGCCCTCACAGCCAAGAGTCTCCCCAGGGGATCAGCACCTATTCAGATCGGCCTGAGAGAGCAAAGATGTCCCCAGTGCTCCTCCAGCAGCCCCCAAAAGGTAGCATTAGCCAGGTGCACCCACCAAGCCAGAGAAATGGGTCAGGACAGCCAGAAAGGGGCAGCAAGGGAGGTCTCAAGCAGCAAAGACCACCTGGAAGAGGGTCACCACCACTGTCCCCATCTCAGTGACAAGGGAGGTGATGCTTCCCCAGTCTACCCCATCTCTCCTTCCCATGGAGATTTGGCTGGGAAGGCTCTGCAAGGTGTAGGAGGCAAGACAGAAGCTCAGCTTGGAAGGTCCTCTGCAGACCAAGGTCAGCTCAAGAGATGCCCAGTGAACCTGATTTTAGCGGAGTAAGGCTGAGCTCTGCGCCAGCACAAGCCCCAGGCCTTTGTCCAGGCTCCCATGGCCAGCAGCCGGGCGGTGTGGGAGATCCTGCTCCCAGGGACACACCGAGCCTGGGCAGAGCAGATGGGAGGCTGTGCATGTTCATCTCTCCCTCCTACGTGTGCGAAATTCTCAACCCACCATTATCGTATTACATTTTCATTTTAAAGTAAATATCTGTTTTCAATTAGTACTTACCGTGAGGGGCATGCATCACTGAGAACACTTATTTCTCTTCCTTTCATTATTAGATTAGAAGTCGCTCAAGTTTAACCACATTTAGCAGCGGCAGACACCCAACTGCTCTGCAGACACTAATCCTCTTCCCACCTCCACCCCCACAAAGGTCCCAATCCAGCTGCTGCAGCCTCCCTGCCAAGGCTCCAGATCAAGGTGCGACATGAGCCTGGTGCAGCCCTGGCCAAACTTCCTGAGCCCATCCACCAATTCCCTGCACATCCTCCCTCCAGGCTGTTAAATTTCCACTGTTTTTCCTTCATGTCACTAAATCTGACCCTCTGGCCATGTCATCTGTGTAACAACAGGGTCACATGGACTCCCCCAAGGTTACAGAAAGTGAATAAAACCTGGAGCAGAGCTGCCCCAAACCTCACAAATACAACCAGAAGCACAGGAGGGATCAACCATATCTGGTGCTCCACCTGCTCATTCAGTCCTCGGTTAGCACTTGGCCACTCAATGTCCTTCCCAAGCCTCCCACTCCTCATCCTCCCCCAGGGAGGAAAGCCCTTCCTGCAGTGAGATCACCCCAAGCACTCCCAGGCACCGCCTGCTCAGCCCTGGCGAGAGCACTCTAAGCATAATAGTACTATTATACCTTGCTCATTATGCCTCGTTTTTATTACCTGGCCTCATTAAGTTAAGAAGCCTCTGTAATTTAACTGCATCTCTTGGTCTCCGCACGGGGGCTCCAGCTGTGCCTGTCGTCAATCACTTTATTAAAAACACAGGACAAAAATTACAATTATCCCCATTACTGCCCATCAATCTCTTCAATTGCCTCTTAGGTCCTTTCTTTACCTGCTCAATGCACCAGTGCCAGGCTGATATCATTGGCACCCTCGGAATCTTTCCATACTTCCAATAATTAGGGGCTGATTTTAAGGTGCTGTCAGAGCCGAGCAAGTGAGGCAGATGCTGGCACACGATGGCCTCGTGGTGCAGAGCACAACAGGCAATAAAAGCACGCAACCACACCAAGAGAAATAAACTGTGTTAGACAATAAAACCTAATTTTATCAAACCCGACACAAGATGCTTTACAGACACACAGATCAGATTAACACTGGTTTAGAATTCAATATCCTGTGACAAATTGGGACGTTCAGAGAGCCACCACAGTGGCTCACTGGCCAGGCCAAAGGCAAGAAGAGACCTGAAATGCATTTCCAAACCCTAGAGAAAAACCAGCAATCAGCAGACAAATGTTTTTTACAACACTTTCCCTTCATCTACCACAGGAATACTCACCATCCTTTGTGCAAAAAACTCTTCCTAAACTCCATGTTAAAATTTCAGATATAAAAACATGGTATTTTGTCAAGTCTACTTCCAAGTCTCCAATCCCTAACTTGTGGATGTTTCCTGCTCTACCAGTTTCAAAAGTTCAACTTTTCTTCCTGATTTTGAACAAGATGCTCCCACTGGGACAACAACTTCGATCTGCTCGAGTCAGCAGAAACTTGCAGGGGTTAAGAGCACAACACAGATTTCTGTCTGTCCTTGGGAGAAAGCCAAACCACGGGGAGAAACCTCCCTGCTGCAGGAAAAAAACACTGTGCTGGATGAAAGGTTTGCTACAATCACCTCTGCAAAGACATCGCCAAGGGACATCAGCCCCTTGGATTAGCTCGTGGTCTTTTTCCTTGAGATGTTTCACTCTTCCCCCATCTACTCCCCACCACCCCTACTCCTCCCCAGGGAAAAGCAGTCTTCCTTTAGCACTCCTGATTTGCTTCCATCACAGCAAGAGTGAAAATAGCCAGTCTGGGGAGACCACAGGAAGCTGCACAGAGATGCTGCCCAAGCGCAGCAGACACCACCTTGTTGCAGTCAGGAGAGGAGGAGGGTGAGAGCTGGCAGCTCTTTCAAGGCACAGCATCCTTAGGAGCAAGTCAGCATGGAATCGTGGCAATCTGAACACCCTGGGATGCTCTGGCTGCTGCCTTTCCAGCCAGCCCACTGGATGAGAGAGAGCTTTGAGGATTTCAAAGGGGGCCGTGTTCCCCAGTTTATCACAAGCGTCTATCTTAAACCAACATTATCATTTTAAGCATGACTAGAGCAAGAGGAATCTTCAGCAGGCACTCCTGCCGCAGGAGAGAGGCACAGAGGCAGAACAGACCCCTCAGACTCACAACCCCATGCAGACCCCGACACAGCCAGCCCAAGAGCTGTGCTGCTGCCATCAGCATGGATCTGTCAGGAGAGACATTTACACTGCTCCAGGCTTGACAGAAAAGACATTTCTGCTCTGCCATGAAATTCCTCCTGCTGCCCTTTCCAGAGTGTTACAGCTCCACTTTGGTGCCACTCAGCCCCTGATCTGCCACCCCAGCGGAGGGGAACAGATGTTTTCCAAGGGGTGGCAGATGACAGAGCCACCTCCTCCCAAAATGCTCCCTACAGCCACTGCCAGACCAAACACACCTGGCAGGGAGAGAAAGAGCAGCCATGGGGTGACACCCACCCCAACACCCAAACCATGAACACAAAGCCTGCACACACCAATAATGCCCAGAAAATCTTCCCCCTCAGCAAAGCAAAAACAGATAACCATGGCAGGAATGTGGGTCTGGCATCACCATGGCTGGGGTGGGAGGCTGGACTGGGACAACTTTAGGCATGCAGAGACTGAGCTGGGCTGCAGAGGTTGTCCCAGCTGCACACAGAACACAGGGTTTAGGCACATAAAGGCTGAGGGACAGCAGGACTGAAGATGTTCCCCCTGGTCCCTGGTGAGGAAGCTCCTGAGCAGACCAAACCAGCAGTGTTGTCTTCTAGGTACACAGAAAAGACCCTGTCTTATTCTCTGGCAATTCCCACTATTAGAAATAAAGGCAATCACAAGAAATCTAACATCAGTAACTCAAGCTTCAGCTTCGACAGAAGGAGTTAATTTGCAGCCACTCCAACTTTGATATCTTAAACCTTTTCAGTGTCTGGACAAGATGAGGAATAAGCACAGACAGTGTCAGACTCTGTGATCGGGAGGACAAAACACTGCAAACAGCTGTGCCTAATTTTAGCATCTGTTGGTTCTGTTTCTTGAGCACTTGTGGAGGGTGGGGGTGGCCCTGTCACTCCTGGCTTATTAAAGACACAGCCAGAAGGAAAAGAGGCGAGTTTGAATCACACTCTGGAGATTAGCTCATGGGAGAGAGCAAGGAACAGCACAGCACCACTGGCCAGGAATGGCAGCCATTCCCTGCTGCAGGTTATCCCACACGGATCCACAGGGAGGGTGGAGCTGTTCATGGAGATGATGAACCCCTTGTGAACATTTATCACTGTGGAGGGCACAAAGCTGGGTCAGACATCCCCACGTTCCCCTCCCACACCCGGACCCTTCCTGCCTATGGAGCAGCCCATGGCACTCACACAGGACGTGCTCCCAGGCAGGGTCACCTCAAGCTCCTCCTGGACTTGTGTCCAACCACACACTGGGGTGGCAACATCAGAGGGGCCCAACCCTCCTCCCAGCCCAGCACCCAAACAGCCTCTCCGTTCCGAGGGAATGGCCTTAGCTGCTGAGCCCCAACGCTCACCGTGGTGCTCAGCATCCCTGCAGTGCTGGAGCCCAGCGGTCACCTTGGACCTTTCCAAAGGAGCGTGACACCGGCAGGTGGGAGCGAGTGCTCGGCTCCATGCGAGCGCGGCTGCTGCCACCGCCAGGCTGAACGGGAGCAGTGAGGGTAAAACCTGCAGCAGCTCCGCCAGGTGACCTGGTTTGGAGCCAAAACACCGGGGCATTCCTTCCCCTGCGCACCCCCGGCGCTCTCCTCCTCAGTCTGGGTTTCGGAGACACCTCCCGTGTCCTCCAACTGTTCCTCCAGCGCTGGAATTGCGCAGCCCGAGGAGGCGAGAGCCGCGGGCGGGTCCTCGGGAAACCTGCGGCTGCTGGGACAGGGCTGGGATGCTCGGCTCAGGTCACCGGGAACACGGTGGTCATTAAACACACGCTCAGCGGGGAACGAGTGCTCGCAGGGCGGAGGCAGCCGCAGACATCACAGGAGCTGATAAGGCTCATCCGAGTGATAACGATTTTGTCTCCAGTTATTTTTGTGCAGCTGGGAACAAGTGGCTACAGTCAGCGCCTTGCCAGCTGGGAAGAGAGCAGCGGTTTTGCTTCGTCGGGAATGGAAACACAGCCAGCTCAGCCCCCTACCACGCTCCCTGTTTTTTTCCTCCTCGCTGGCAGAACTTGTCATGGGCTGACCAAGAGCAGCAAGTGACATCTCAGGGTGACAGGTAAAGATGCAAAGCGAGGAGTGGTAAAGAACAAGGTTTTCTTGCAGACAGAGCTTGAGGGAAATGTTCGTGCCTCGGCTGCCTCAGCAACATCTCCATGTGCTGGCTGAGTTTAAATCCCTTACAGAAGCCAGAGGCCTTTTCCTGTTGGGCAGAGAGAAACTCTTACCCAGCACCTGAAGGCAGAGCAGCCAGAGGTGACCATCTCCCTGCAGCACCTGCAGGCCTCACAGCATTGCCAGCATGGACCAGTGTCACCCCTTCCTTGCCTTCAGCTGGAGGTGAATCAGGGCTTACAGTTCCTCACAGAGCAGTGACAGCCAAGCCTCATCCTTGGCCTCACCAGCTGCAGCCAAGCAACTCCCAGTTTGCACTGGGAAAGGCAGAAGAAGATCCAGCTGAGCACTGGTCACCTGGGCAGATCATCAGAAGGGGGGCCTGCTCCTCCTGAGCCAGCAGCCTCACCAGATCCAGCCAATATTGGGAAAGCAAGTTTTCATCTTTGGTTTGCAGACAGTGCCAAAGAAAGAGCAGGCCTGGTAGTCCAGAAGGAAGCTCCATGCATCTCTTTGCACTCCATGCCATGGAATTAGAATGGTTTGGGTTGGAAGAGACCTTGAAATGCATCTCATTCCACACCCCTGACACGGGCAGGGATGACATTCACTATCCCAGGTTGCTCAGGGTCCCATCCAGTCTGGCCTTGGACACTCCCAGGGATGGGGCAGCCACAGCTGCTCTGTGTCAAGGCCTCACCACCCTCACAGGGAAGGATTTCTTCCCATCAGCAGCTACCCTTTCTGTCAGGAGCTCTGCACCTGTCTCCGCATTTCCTTCTGATCCAGGGGTTTCGGATCCATCCAAAGCAGCTCCTTCCATCCCACTTTTTCCAGAGACTCTCAAAATCCCTGCTGTTGTTCCTGCCATGCTGGCCATTATGCAAGTTCAGCTGTCTTAACTCGCTGCTGAGCATACAAGTGGGGCTGACATTTATTTAATCCTCATAGTAATGTTGACTGTGTACTTACTGAAACACCTCATGCTTATGGAAGACATTTGTTTCCAAGCAGCTTATGCTAAATTGCAGTGATATAAAGGAAACACTTATCCAATATTGACATTCACTGACTGGCAGCAGACTGCTTGAATACTCATTTATGCCGGGGGTGGGAGGGGGAACGGGACAACAGGCACCTGAGAGGGATTCAGGCCCTTCCTTTCTGACCTTTTAACGAGTTAGGTGATATTAGGTTAATGATGACCTGCCCAAAATGCAAGGTGGGAAACCCTGTGTCTTCTCCCACTCACTCCCTGCTTATGTTGGACCGGGAGCAAAAAGCTTTGATCCCTCATCCGCGGGGAAGTTTGAGGAAGCTCATCCCCTCCACCATCGGTGCATATTTCACCCCTAATTAGCAGGGCTCCTCTCGCCTGCAGTGTGTGTCCTGCTGGGCAGAGCTCCTCAGAAAAAACGCATTATCGAACATTTTCTCCATTTCTATTTCGCCTCCCACAACATAGGGGTTGCTCACCCATAAGGCTCCTGCAATGTTCAGCTTTAGGCGCTGCCGCATCCTCCCAGACCTGGCCCAGGGTTCACTACTGCCTTTGCCTCGTGTCATATCGAGCATGACAGCCCCAGGCCCCAGACCATGAATCCAGCAGCCCTCAGGAGGTGAATTAGCCACCACATGACCGTACACATGTGAAACCTGCGCGGCAATTCCACCCCATGCAAAGTAATTGGAAACAAAAGACAGCATCTATTATCCGAGTTGAGAGTCTGACCCTGCCTGCATCAATGGTTAATGAGCAGCAGTTATGGCAAAGCCCTCAAAAACCAATTACATCCTGCTCCACCCCAAATGCAGCAGACCAAAAGCTGCTGTAACTTTTGTTGTGAGTGGGGGCGTTGAATGAACACATTAAGACAAGATCTTATCCCCAAGTTAGCATCTGAATTTAACAATGCGAGTGTTCCACCTCCCACTTCTCCAGCATGTGACACTACCCGAGGCAGGACGCCCAGAGCCCATCGCTCACAGGCACTAAAAGCACATTTAGATTTTAAGCTGTTTAATGCAAATCGGTAAAAGGAAGAGCCATATAACAGCCAAGTGACCTCCAGCTCCTTCTGCTCCACTTTGGAGGCTGCTGCTGCCACCAGGGAAAGGCAAACACTTGAGTGTGGGTCTTGCCAGCGAGGCAATGAATAAACAGGCTCGGCTACACTCAAAGGGCATATTGAACCAGGACATCTGTTAAGCCACCGTTTCCAAGACCAAATCCCAGCATTTTCTCTGTCCTACCACAAGGCACAATTCAGGAATGGATACTTTCCTCTTTCCCCTTCCAGCAGGCTGGAGTACAGATGTGCCATGAGGTGCAGGGAAGTGGAGGAATGGAAACCCGCAAGTTCTGAGCAGCATCAGGATCCTGCTGCTCAACCTTTGCCTGGAAGGATGAGCACAGGTTTTAAACTTTATTTATTCCCAGCCAAGAAATCCTGCACATCTCCTGGCATGTTTGAAATGAGTACTGGGTTCCCACATCCCTGTGAGGGCTGAACCATATGCCAGCCCTGAAGGCAGGGCAGACCGCCTCAAAAACTCAAAGCTCCACCAAAGGCTTTAAATCTCAGCAAATAAGAGACTGATTTACAACCAATTTGTTTCACTACCTATTGATTTATAAAATAAGCTTGTACACGGTCACTGTGGCTCTGTCGCTCTCTGTGGCCAGAGGTAGCTCTCAATGAAGCCAGAGGAAAGGCTTGTATTGCTCCTGAACAGAAGATAAATTAGGGCCTTCAGCAATTGTTGGTTTAAATTTGCTGGGCTTTAAAGTAAATAAATAAATAAATAGAAGCTGTTTAATCCTACTGGAAAGATTCTGGAAGTGATGTAAAGCCAATTCTCCAGCAGCATTTCCATAAAGCCCCCTGCACCCAGCGTGCTGAGGAGCTGAGAGCCCTGTACAAACTCGCAAAGCCGATCATTAAATCAGAGGTTTGGAGCAGCCACACTCTCCATCACAGGAAGAAAACAGTTTATTCAAAGCCCTTGATCCTCAGCCAACTCACAACCTAAGGGGCACATTGGCCTCTCCCCCCTTTATTTACAGCTACAAAAGAAAGAAGAGCATGGAGCTTTTTTATCCTAACATTTGCAGTCCGACTACAGAGCGGCTGGAGCTGGTGACACGCGGTGCTGGGAACCTGTCAGGGATTTCTAGGCACGTTCAGACTCCAGTTGGTGTCCCCTAAACCAACAGGAAAGCACAGAAATAATTGACATCAGCCCGAGATGTGCTGTGCATAAACTGCCTGGGCACCTCTGCTTAACCTTGGAAGGGGGAGGCTGGTGGGGATGCAGCCTTAGCTCCGAGGAGGAACATCTGCCCAGCTCCCTTCCCTCTGGCACAGGACACCTGAGCAAAACCCCAGCTCCTCCCTGCTGTGCTTTCCCAAGAGCTGAAACCTTGCAAGAAAAGCTGATTTGAGCAAAGTCATCGGTGGTCCTCACGTGTCTCTTACTGCAGGAGGTGCAGATGTGAGATGGGAAACCTAAATTGTGTTAAAACAGGTGTTGGAGGAGCCAGTTCTGCACCATTCCTTTGGGACAGCACAGACTGGACGACACCAGTTTTAACTTGAGGCTTATTTCAGTTTCCTTCCCATGGAGCCCAGTTGTGAGCACATGGCCCCTGCCAAGCCTGCACCTTTCCCCCAGCAGCACCTCACAAAGCACTTTCCAAACCATCTTCATCTTCTACTCAACCATTTTCAGTTCACAGAACCACAGAATATCCTGAGGTGCAACCCCTTGGGCTTCAGGAGCTCTTCCTCACCATCTTTTTTAAAGGTCACTGGAGGCTTCTACTCCTTGTGCGTCCCAAACAGCTCCCAGGTGCTGACACTCACCTGCTGGGTTTGGGGAACAGCCCAACACATTTCTCTTGCAAAGCTCCCTGCTCTCCTCAAGGCAGGAGGAATTAACATGGAAGAGGGACCACAACCACAGATTTCCAGGCTTTTCTTTAACAGACTCATGGCTGTCAGACACAGAAACCACCCAAGTGCCCCTGCTCTTGCACACACACTCCCAGCACCCCAAACCTTGTATTTTTCCTCCCCATCACCCACTAACCACCCCCAAGATGTGAAAATCCTCATCTCTTGGTCCTAACCAGTGTTGGTGGGTGGAATTGGCCTGGTTTCTCTCATCAGCATAATTTCACCCTTCTCCACCTGGGGGCTGCTGCTGAGGCAGTGGGAAGTTGAGCCACTGCTGCTGATAACGGCCCCTCTGACAGAAGATTGTAAAGCATTTGCTTCCAGGGAGGAACCAAGTGAACTGTGAAGGAGAAAAACATACCCTGCAACACCCAGAGAACTCAGTATTCATCACCCCGAGGGAAAGCAAACATGCCTTTAGAAAGAGAGCCCCAGACAGGCAGAAATCTTCCCATCCAAGGTAAATTTAAGATGCTGCCAAATCCATCTAGTACAGGCCAGTGAGAGGAGGAGGTGGCTGTAGGTGAATCTTCAGTGGTGCTCCTCCCCACAGCCCCACCTCCCACACTGAGACACATTCCCCAGTTGTTCCCAGCCTCCCCCAGTTTGGCTGGCACTGGAGCAGGGGAGGGACGGGTGAGTTATTCCCCAGGAAGAAGCAAAGGCAGGCAGACTCATGGCAGCAGCAGTTCCTTCTCACCAAGGGTACCACACATCCCATCTCCACAGGAGGCCAATTGTGCTGGGACTTTCTCTCCCTTCCACCAAAGCCCTGACAGCTTTGAGAGGGGTGGAGGAGTGAGTGGTACCAGGGAGAAAACAGCCCTGAAACACTGACCTATCAACTCTCAGAAAGAGCCAGCACAGGCTGCTTCAGACCATTTGCAAGGAGGGAAGACAGAGGATGCTCCAGGGAAGGCAATTTGCTCTGCCCAGGTGAGCAGTGAGCTGTGGGACAGATCCTCCTCCGTCCCAGGCTGAGCCATGCCTGGGATGCCTGGGTGCAGCATGGCCCCAGACATGAGCAAAAAGCAGCTTCCTCCTGCAAGCTCCATTGGAAGCCCAAGTTCCAGCCTGCATGGGCTGCAGGAACAGCAGGATGCCAGGATATCACCGAGATGCCCATGAAATACAAAGGCACAAGGTGTATGAATCCCAAGGATACAGGTGTACAAATCCTGTGATGGAAAACCTCTTTTTGGGGAGGTTTGGGATAAGGAGATTTTTTTTTTTTTTTAAGGTAGTGTCCAGGCCAGAGATCCCAAGTGGGGTTTTCAGCAGAGGTGATCTGTCCACCCCTGCTGCCTTTGGCTTGGGAGACTTTCATTATGGCAAATCCCTTCAAGCCACTTTGGCAAGAAAATACAGCCCTGCCTGCCCCTTGCCCACAAAAATGAGCTCCTGAAACTCCTGAAGGGCCCAGCCAAGTGATTTTAGTTGTCCCTTCAAGTGAGTTTTGGACCACCAGCTCCTCCTGAGCAATGCAAGGCTGCCCCATGCATGCCCACACATCATCCCATCCCCACACCTTGAGGACATCTTTGTCAAAAACAGTGAGTGCCACCACATCTGGACACAGCACAGTGGCTGCTTGAGAGGAGGCAAACACAACACGTGCTGGAAAATCAGCTTCAGCACCTCCACCCGGACCTTTCCTCCCCCACAGTACCATGGGGCTGAAGGAATCCTGTGCATTAAATCCTGTTAGGGATCCTTTGCACAGTTTCACCCCAACGGGAAGAGCCACGGTGCTGCCGACAGCGCCTTTGTGGTGTAGGGAGAGCAGCAACTCCACAGAAACCTTCTTGGCTCATCCTGTGGGAGAAAACAGCCGAAAAAATGCTCTGTGAGGCACTCTCTGTGCCTCCTAACCCGGCATGAATAAGCAGGTACCAGATGCACGATCCTGCTGGAACAGGCAGGAGACAAATCAGCTGAGCTCAGGCAGCCGAGCCGAGGAGCCGCCGTGGCTTCCCAACGCGAGCGCTATTAAAAAGTGCATTAACCCACATTAAAATCATGGCTGCAAAAGGAAGGAGCAGGGGGAGAACCCGACAAATCCCGGCTGGATCCCGCTCGCAAACTTCTCCAGCCCCCCTAGCAAAGTGCCATTTGACCTGCAGGGACCGACAGGATCTGTGGGAGCAGGGAGGGATGCTGGAAGGCCGGGAGCAGCTTCCAAATTGCTGCTCTGCCCGGCCCCGCCGCTGCCCTGCTGTACCAGAGAGAGTTCAGATTTGTTCAGCCAGAAACCCACACGGAGGACACAGTGGGTTTCTTTTGTGCAGCAGCAAAGGCAAATGCAAACACAGCGTTCTCCCCGAAGGAATATTAGTACAAGCAGAGAGTGAGGGGAAGAGAAAAGGGGAAGGGAGGACAGTGTAGGAGCCCAACATCACATCTGAACCCAGGAAAAGAAGAGGGAAGGAAAACCAGGAGCACAGACACCACAAACACGGCGTCCCTGCTCGGGGAATAGGGTGAAACCCAGCGTATGGTGGCGGATGTTCAACACTAATGTCTGGCTGAGCAAAAAACCAGCTGCCCGTGGAGAAGCACTACTCTCTCCAAAAGTTTTATCCTTCATTTAATCAACAGATGGACTAGCTGCGTGGGTTTGGGGTTTTTTTATCCCTTTTTTCTTTTTTTTTTTTTTCCCAAGCATCCCCAAGCCGTACCCTTACAAAAGCTGGCGTGGGGACCACGGCGGCGTGACACAGATGGGATTTGACACCGGCGTTGGGAGGGGATGAGCAGCACAGAGGCGAAGCCGGGGTCTGGCTACAGCTCAGCGTCCTCCACAGGTGACAGATAGTCCAGGGAGCAGGCACAGAGCAGCATGTCAGATACAGCTTCCCAAAACGCACCCCCTTCCCAAATCCTTCCTTTCCTCTTTTTTTTTTCTTTTTTTTTTTTTTTTGCAATATTTTGCGTGGGAATCAAGCAGGTTGTAAAGTTGCGGGGTGAATTCCTGCGGATTCCCACGCTCCTGCCCTCGCTCCGCGCTGGGGAGGTGGGATGGGGCGGTGACACCCCCGCGGGGTGCCCACCTCCCCCGGGCCGGCCACATTGGGAGCAACTCTCCTTCCTTACACCCCCCGGCGCAAATCGCTCCCGACCCCGGCTCCACAGCCGCA